>JAOXXN010000252.1:11566442-11580591 GCA_026770055.1 Myrmophylax atrothorax
GGGCCATTGACTTAAGAGTTGGACTCGATGATCCTTGTGGGTCCCTTCCAACTCAGAATAGTCTGGGATTCTGTGATGTTGGGCCCTGTGTGCCCCAGGAGCACAGAGGAGCTTTCAGGGCTCCCCGTGCTTTGTTCAAGGAAAGACATTAATGAGAGGAAGAGAGTTCTCACTACAACCCTGATTACTATTTCCTTTAATTCCATCAGAATTACTTCTTCCCAAGGCAGCCTCCCCAGCCTGATGCTCTCCCAGCCTGTGGAGTGTTTGAAGCCCTTCATCTGCACTGCCTGTAATGCTTTGCAGGAATCAGCAGGACTTGTGTATGACAGCACAGTTTAAAAAGTGACAAATAGAAAGCACACCCTTGTTAAGCTGCATTACACAACCCTGCACCACTTCAGTGCCATCCACTCCTGAAACAGCAAACCTGTGGGGACTTGTGCCTCCCTGTGTGTCTTGGAGAAGGAAGGCAGGGCTGAGGTTGTGGTGAGTCATGAGGATGAGCTGGTGGAGAGATCTGGCTCCATACAGGGCCACCATGAGCTTGAAGACTCCATCATCACCTGATTAAGAGACACATCTACAGTTCATGCATGTCAGGCAGGACAGCCCTGGCTTGTCCAAACACACAACAACACCCTCACCTTGAAAAAGGAGGCAGAAATACAGAATCATGGAATCATTAAGGTTGGAAAATACCTCTGAGATCCTTCAGCCCAACTGTTCACCCACCACCACTGTATTCACCAGTCCCAAGTGTCACACCCACCCATCTCTGGAACACCTCCGGGGTGGTGACTCCAGCACTTCCCTGGGCAGCCTTTCCAGTGCCTGACCACCCTTTCAGTGAAGAATTTCTTCCTAATATCTGACCTAAACCTCCCCTGGTGCAGCCTGAGGCCCTTTGTCCTCCTGCTGCCCCGCAGGGCGCTGGGCTGGGCTGCCAGCGGGTCCCTGTGTGATTTGCCCCCTAACACTGGATCAAAGCTGTGCTGGAGCCCTCATGGAGCAGGTTCAGATGTGTAAGATTCACCCTTAAGATTTCCTTTTGTGGTGAGCTGCCTCCTGCTGCTGGAGGATCTTGCCAGGATCCACCTCCAGGACAGAGTGGGCAGTAGAGATTAACCCCAAGGTGGCAGATCCTCCTCTTCCTTCATCCCAGGCATCATCCTCCTCGCTCTGCTCCTTCCCTCAGGCTTTCTCAGTGGGTCCTGGGCAGTCCTTGAATCTCTCCAGCCACCTCACTTTGTTTTGCTCAGAGTCCCATCCAGCCTTCACAAGCCAAACTTGTCATGTTTTTAGCTTTGAGTCCCCTCGTGCTCAGCAGCCCCAGTACAGCCCTGGAAGGCAGCACTGGTAGCATTTTCTGTGCCCAGCATCCTCTGGGTGAACTCAAAGTCTGTGTCTCATTTAATTTTGTCATTTCCAATTAAACTTTGCCTGTCCTTCCATTGCTGTTTTGAGTCCTGTTTAGTCCTAATATTTAATATCCACGCACTTCTAAGTGGTTTGCTCATTTCAGCCGCATATTTCACATATGCTTTCAAAGATAAAAATAACATTTGCTTTTAGGCTTTTGGTTTCTTCCCTAACTTTTGTCACTACAGAAATGTCGACGGTTCAGTTCAACTTGTGTCGTATCAGTATTTTCATACACTTGGAATGGGAAGGGAGGGACAGAAAAACAGGCAGTGAAGGCACCGAACACAGCTACATGTAAAACTAACAGAAGGAAAGTGAAATAACAGGGGATATTATCACAGTTTTTTCCCAAAAATGCTTTCTGAAGTTATCTGTATATTTTAAGTTTCCCACAGTGATACACTTCAAGTTTTTAAAACAACACAAACATTTGCCTTGGCTAACAGCCTAGTGCAAAGAATAAAAATTATCAACACAACTAAATGGCTTAAAAAGACAAGGTACTGTCCCCCAGGAGAAGCTGAGAATGTCAAAGTTATCTGTCCAGGCACAATCCTATTCACGTGTGGCCAGCAAAAACAAATGGATTGAGTCAGTTGTCTCTTTTAAATGGAGATATTTCATTCTTTACCTGTCCATCATCTCTCTGGGATGCACACATACCATCTAACTGGCCTGCTTTAAGTACAGTTAATGTTTGTTCTGTGTCTCATAGGTGCTTTTTCAGTGATGACATGACATTTATTTATTGCTCTTCTTCAAGAATCATTAAAGCCAGAGGGGCTATGGATCTCATGCCCCACTGGCAGAAAGCTGTGAGCAGGTTCTCTGAACTGTATAACCCCCAAAAGGTCATTTTTGTTGATGGTTTGGGCCTTACTGCATTCACACAGGTCATTGAAATCCAATTTTTCCATAGTTGCTACTTGTTCTTTATCGTTTTTTCACGAAAAACAGCAACAACATTCAAAGTTCTGCTGCCCTGAATTCTCTGACAGCTTTTTAAAGCTGCCCAGAAACCATTGTGAAAACTTCCACAGTCAGATAATGACTGATATACAGTGGGTGCTGATAGAAGTGTTTGAAAATAAAATGCAGAGTGCTATAAAATGGGTTTATTAGATAGTAAATAACATTTCAAACATGCAAAGAAATCACATTCCAGTCCTGCTTTGTCTCTGTGTTCACGTCAGGCCAAGCACAATATGCCTGGGCTATAATTGAATTTATAGGTACCTCATTTTGCACTTTCCAGGTAAGCCTGGAGATAACCAGTCACATCAAGAGCATTTTCCAGAGCTGGGGGTGGAGGGGGCACAGAAAAGCTCCTGGTCTGGGCACCAGGGTGCTGGGAGAGGCTGGGCAGGGATGCCCAGTCCATGGGATCCTGCAGCACCTCTTCAGCTGCTGGCTTGGTAAATGTGAAGTGATGTGAGAGAGCTTAGTCCTGATGAAAGATGAGTGTGTGGACTTGCTGGCAAAGGTCTTGGGAGGCTGTTTGGCTGCCAAAAAGGAAAAAAACCAAACCAATATACGCAATACAAAAGCAGTTTCTGACCACAATGAATCTGTGAGAGTGACCCTGCTAATGAAAAGGAATTGTTTGCATGGAGTTATAGATGACTGGATGACCAGTTAGGGGAAAATATTATTTTCCTGGGAAAGCTTAACATTTGAATAAGTAAAAAAGACCTCTGCTTATCTGTGGCAGATTACTGTGCCCTACTGAAAACACTGCTCTGAATTTTTCTCTCCCTGTCTCTGGAGCTGCTCCTTTTCAGATCAGGCAAAAGGGAAACAAATGTGTAATTGTCTCAAACACAATCTCTAATCTCAGTTTCAGCACAAATGCATAGAAGTCCTTAACAAAGGAAGAGAAAAATGTGATTGTTTGCAGTGAATATTTGGTTGTCTCTGAGCACAGACTGCGATGTTGTGTTCACATCTTGGGCACAGGATCCCTTTGACTTCCAACCTGTCCACAAAACTGACTTTAAATGGTTTCTGGTCAGCAATTAAAATGTGGGGCCATCTTAGAGGCTGGAGCATAAGAAAGGAGCTAATTCTGTGGGGGTTTGCATGAAGATGCAGCGAGTGATTGTTCAGTGCTGGACTAGGTACGAGTTCCTCAAGGTGCAGGCACTCATTTCTATCTATACCCCTTCAAAATCAATTAAAGTTAATGACAATACACTGAGCTTTGACAAACATGCTTAAATACCTTCCAGGGGCATTAAGTGGCTGCCCCAGTGCTGGCTGTTCCAGCAGTGCCTAATTCAGCCTATTTGATGAATTTTGCCCTCTTGGTGTGAAATCACATGTGGTTTGCAGGGGAAGGCTGTGAGTGCCTGTGAATGCAAGCCCAGCCCGTGGATGTGTGGCTGAAAGGCTCTGCAGAAATGTCAGCCTTTATTATTGTTACACATTTCCGGCTTCTGTTATTAAGACATTTTCTATGGATCTTTGCGTGTCTCTCTGTTGGTGAGTTGGGACTAAATGCCTGCCACAAATCTCCCTGGCATCCCAGAGAGGGGATTGCTTTAACTTGGTGCTCTTCTAACCTTTCCTTCTGTTCGGGGAATAAACCTCCTTCAAAAAAATGACCTCATAAAAATGGACTAAACTCTGAGCACTTTGTTTTTCTCAGGTCTAACCTCCAGGAAGGCTATAAATTAATTTATTCTATAAAACACAGAGAAGTAAATCTTCAGCATAATGTGTGGGGAATTAGCCACTTAACTCCCATTAACATTAATGGGAACTGAATATTTATTTGCCCCACAGCACATAAATCTCCGCCTTGCAACTTCTACAGTTTCTAACTAAAATGTTTCCATTGTTCTAAGGATCATGGTTATCCTGCTGGAGTGTTTACTGGGCTGTCAGCCTATGGGAGATATATTGGATGTTTCAGTCCTTTCCCGTCAAGTACACTGTAAAATGCATTGGGGCTCTGAAATGTGAACTGTCTGAAACCTCTGTGTGATAAGCTCAGAAGATTCAAACCTCCTCTGCTTGGTGCTGGTCCCGTTGCTCCTGCAGGGAGCTGGAATCATCTGACATGAACCAACTGTTGGGACTGGTGGACTTTTGGTCTGTGCCTGGGGTGAAGGATGGACATGGGCAGGACTGAGGCTCTTGGTGCTCTGCCATGAGTCTCCACCTCTTCCACAATGTGTGTTTCTTCATTTCTTCCTTCAAGCCTGTGTTCTCATTGTAACAGAATTACACTCTCAGCTCTTGTCTACTTAAAGTCAAGATCAAGCAAATCAATCGAGCCACAAATAACTTTGGGGAGGTCTCTGCTCTCTCCCCTGGAGGGAGGTGAAGAGGCCATAGCTCAGAAAGACCTCTTGGAAGCTGCACAGATGTTTTGTGTATCTACCGGGGAGATACTGAGACTCTCTCAGGATGGATGAGCCAGTGGACCCTCACAAATAAACGAATATGAAAACTGCCAGTCACTGGCTGAAATCCAGGCTCTGTTTTACTCCATGGCAAAACTTCCCATGACTTCAGCACACCAGGTTTAACTGGTGCATGAAACTACTTTTCCCTGGAGCATTCCACAGAAAGCTATTGCTCTTCTGTGGGGTTCATTTGAGCCACTCTGAGGAAGTCAATAAATCCTCCAAATTTCTGCTTAAAAACAAATAACTAACAATGGAAGCAGAAAGGCTCCATCTTACCTCCTATGGATTTATGAAGTATTTTGGAAATAAAGGCTTCCTCTGCACCCAAGTGCATTGGGCAGAAAGCAAGAAGCTTAAAACTAAAGCTAGAGAGTTTTAGGCAAGACATCAGAAAAGGCTCCCCAAGGGTGAGGTTGGGAAGCACAGCTGCAGCCTGTGCAGGCTGCTGTCTCAAGGAGCAGGCTGGATAAATTGGGAGGAAGGGCCTAGGTGGTCTAGCTGAAGAGGAAAAGCAGCATTATTGCTTTAGACAATCCCTTCCAGTCCTGTCACTCTGCTGGAGCAAGAGGAGAGCCATTGATTTGCGAGGTTGTCGGATCAAGTCTGTTTAGTTCTGTAAGACTTTTCAAGGAACGAAGAGAACTTTATCCAACACCATCCTTCAAAGGGCAAAGAATCTGAATGTGGGGCAGAAATTACTGTGGAATGTGGTGTTAAGAGAGAAGAAACCTTCTATGACTGACCCGTGGCTGAACTCCTGTTGAGGAGTTCCAGGAAACTAAAACTGCTGTGAAGGGGAATACTCATGGACACCCAACCCCAGGCACACAGCCCCTGTGGACAGTCCACCTCACCTTCTGATCTGACTTGCCCCCACCTCCTGTCCCTGTGGCCTTGGGAAGTTGTATCTGCTGCCAGTGAAGAACCTGCTCCCCTCCCTGCTCTCCACGCTCCGGAGGGAGCTGAGCACACAGGGCATTGCACAGCCCAGCAGGGCAGGCCCTCTGCTCTCACAGCAGCTCCAGACAGTCTTTGGCTGAGCTCAGTGTGCACAGCACTTGGTTTCACAGGTTTATGGTCCAGAGCAGTTTCTCACTGCACCTGTCGGGTTCCTCCCGGGACAGAAACGTGAGAGCCTCCATGTCTGTGTTTGCAGCTCCAGAGCAGGCAGGGATTTGTCAGGAAACCATTAAGCAATACTACACCTCTTGTTGTGGATCCATTTTCTTTCCTGAAGGCAAAGTATTTGTTTTCAAGGATTCTGCTGTGACTTCTGCCAATATGAAAGCACAAAACCCCTCCGGGCAATGAGTAGAAACACTTCTGGTTCACACACTTTGCTGCCCACGAGGCACATGCGTGAGAACCATGTCTGGCTCTGGAGCTTTCAAGACACAGAGACTGGCTGTGACACCTCTGGCATATTAAAACATCAAATTGTTGCTGCTATCAGGTAGTTAGGGTACCATAATCACAAACAAAGGGCAATGTACTAACGGCACGTTGAGCACATCTCTGGAGTCAGCTTCGATTTCAGATTTAGCTTGAGTGAAACTCATTTACTAAGGAAATCTTTACGCAGGCAATATTAATTTTTGGGTTGATATTTTAAAGATTTTCATGAATAGTGCCACATTTGAGAAAACAATGTTAATTGTGAGCTATTATTATAAACCTTGTTTTGCCTCACACTTTGTGTATTCCTTCCTGAATGATCTATTTGCAAACTCTGCACTGGGTGTCAGTTACTGAAGGTAAATATCTGAAACAAAAGTTGGTTAACAACGTTCAGCATTTTCTCTCCAGAGAGAAGGACAGGAAATGACCACAGAAAAAAGCTGGAGCAAAAAGCTAGGTAGGAAATGACACAATTTGAGGTGGAGTGTTTCCTGTGGAAAAGAATGTCTTTAACCATGAAAGGATGACATTCCCTTTGATTCTTTTGCCCACCTTTCCATGCACTAACCCTGGCCACAAAGACTCCAGCCAGCACAGCCACCACAGTGACATGGATCATGACCCACTGACACCATCCATGTCCTTGGAGAGGAGGATGCTTCAGCTGGAATGGCTTCTACAAGCTGGTACCTTCCTGGCTGGGGGTGGCATGGCCATGGCAGTTCCATGGCACTGCGGGAGCAGGAGTTTGGTGTTGGGCAATGCCATGGACTAGTCAGAAGGATTTATGTTCAACTGGTGGAGAAACAAATGCACATATCAGATAAAACCATATTTATTGCTTTTTTATTCAAAAGTGCTGGAGGGGTTTCCAGCAGCAGATAAAATCATTTTTTACAAAACTGAAATGCAAAATTTGTTCCAGAGCTTGTTAGGTCCTGAAATCTGTAGGTGGGGTTGGGAAAATGACATTCTCAGCTCTTCGCCAGCAACAAAGCTCTTGGAGCCTTTGTAAATGTTCTCCAGTTCAGTGCTGCTGCTTGTGCCATATTCCCAACAGCAAATGCAAGCATCTTCAGGATCCAACAGGCTCCCAAGAATAAGCCCAGCAATTCAACTAAAAATAAATATAATTAACCCATAAAAAGAAAAATGTCTGCAAGATTATCATCCTTGCAGCTAGTTGGAATGTACTTGGGAAATATTTTTGTAGCTAGTTGCTAATAAAATATGTTTTACATGGAGACAATGTTGCCAAAATAACACAGAATTGATTTATTAAATAAAAAATTTAAATGGAAAAAAGATAAAATAAAACGTGGAAATCACATTTTCACGTGTTTAGTCAAGTTGCTCATAAATATTCTTTCCTCCTGTTCAGATCAAGGAGTTGGTGTCTGGCCCAAGGTTTTGTTTTCTAACCTGTCACACTGGGACGTGCAAGAGTGGGTAGCAAACACCAGATGAGTGATCCAAGGGATTTACTCATTTTTAATGGCTAATCCTTCATGCTTATGATGTTTCAATCATTTATGACCTTTATCATAATCCATCCCCTCCACTGCTGGGATACTCCTGATCTTGTTCAGCTTGACTATCAGATATATTCAATAGCCTGACTGTATCGTGTTCTTTGGTCTCTGTTATGTGTCTGCCTGAGTGCAGCTTTTCAATCAGGGCAGTAATGAGCAGCACACAAAGAATATTGTATCACCTCCTCCAGTTCCTCAAACAGCTGATCTTGTAGAATCAGTAGTAATAAGTTTACAACGTTTCTGGCAAGTGCAGAAGTTTTAATGAATAGATCATCTAACTTTGTCTGAACAGTGATAAATTAATAACTTCATATCACACCCTCAAATAACTTCAAAAGAAAACGAGTCAGTGCTCAAATTCTGAAGGATAGTGCCTTGTGGCAGAGCCTCTAATCTCCTTAAAGATTTCTTTCTCAGGCTGTCATGGGATGCTGTCTGGACACACTCTCACTGACGTGCCCAACAGATCTGCTCTTGTGCCTTCTTTCAGCAAGACCAAATTAATTCTCTTGACTTTCAGCAAAGTGAATGATGGCACTGAGCCCCTCTTAGGAGCTATTGAGCCCCTCATGGGCCTGGACTCATTAGCAAGACCTGTAATTAGTGCTCTATTGCTGCTCTGGATGCATTTGTTACACTATCACCTCAAAGGCTTCCAGTGTTTATTTGTCAGATAAAGTTCCCAGAGTCCAATATACTGAATTCTTTGCTTGTTAAGAGTGCAGGGATGTGGGAAAGCAAAGACATTAGGCCAGGTTTGATTGCACAAAACTGCCAAAGGAAAAACAAACTATTGTCGGGTTTGGTGGGCAACTGAATGGGAATCTGAGAGGGAACTCATTAAAAATCACATCACATATGCCCAATGCAGAGCCACAACTGGCAATTGGCTTTGCTGAATCTAAAAAGCTGAGCCCAAACTTTGCTGGAAAACTCCCTAAGGCCATTTCATTTACAAAAAGACCAAGCTTTTGAGAACATATAATTATCCTTCATCCCTGCCATCTTATCCTGCATTAAATTTAATTGCTCACAAAACTTGGCAACATTCTCAAATCCATTTAAAGAAATTAAGTGGTTCTGTCATTTTTTAGTGCTCTTGATATGAAAGTGTTTCAACTTTCCCTCCATGACAAGAACCTCTGCCTTCTCCCCTTCCCCCAAAGTATACATTCCTCCAGAGAGAACTGAGCTCAGAGGGAACAGATGGGCTAAAAATAGTTGATTTTGGCCAAGACTATCAAAAGTCATCAGTGATTTTCAGTGCCTCTATTTATAGAGGTGAGTGCTGACCATTTACTGGAAGTCACATTCCTTCAAGTTTTTAGGGCCGGGCACCCCTCATCTTGTTCTGTTATTTCCAAAGGCCTTGAGCAACAGTCACTGGAGGGCTGTGGTGGGACCATCCACATCACCATGTCCAGTTATCCCAGCTCAGGAGGAGCTCCCCAAGGTTGCTCTGCACAGGACTGACCCACTGAGTCACTGACCCAGCAGTGTTGTTCCATCTTTAGAGCACAGGATCCCATTTGAATCTTCTCTCCAGCCTTCACTGGTGGTTCCTCATACTGTTAGAACATGGAAATGAGACTCCAAAGAACCCAAGAGTGTCCCCATAGTATGTCCCATCCATGCCCAGTCCTTGTTGCTGGTCCCTGTAAGAGTTCATTAATGCTGTCTCATAATCTTACATGGAAAACTATTTTGATATTTACCTGCCCAGTATATGAAGACTTCTTTTTTTACAGGTCATGAAGAGGACAAGTCATTTAAATATGTTTCAGAGATAAAAGATGAACATTTGCTACTCCTTTCCATAAATGTGGTGTGTCAGCACAATTAGAGATGGGGTGGAAATTCTGAGTTCACTAAGTGAGTATCTGTTAACGTTGGCTTTTTATCTACAGGCCACTTTTCAACTGTGAAATGCTGTTAATCCATCATGAAGTCTTGTCATGTGCTTGGTAATTATATGTCTTGTTCTTCAAATGAAAACAAATGAATTTGGGTTTGAGGCTGATGGTGTGTGTGGGAAATTCCTGATGATCAAGTAAAAAAGTACTATTGGCACATGTGACAATTGACCCTCCTAAAGAGGTGTGTAAGAACAGTATTTTCACAGGCACTGAGCCCCTACAGCTCCTGTTGTCCCCAGTGTTACGTACTGAGCTCCACCGGACCCAGCACAGCACTACTTTAAATAAATGTCTCGTTTTATGCACAGTGTGAAAGAGAACTATCTGTGAAGCAAAGGTCAGTGAAGTCAGATCTTCTGCTGTGTTCCTTGGCGATAAACATGTTGAGAGAGAATGTGAGCATCTCCAAACACAGGGTTCTAATGTTAATATAGTCCCTTATCGCCTTATAAACGATCTGTATCCTGACACGGGAAGTGAGCTCCGGCCCCTGATGAATTACCAACGAGTGACTCCCTATTATAAATAAAAGCAGGAGGATGGGCCCTGTCGAGCAGTCTGAGCACAAGAGCTGGAAAGAGGAGCCAGGGACTTATCTCAGCTTTGGAAAGTGAGCTGCTTTGGGAGTCTGCTCCAAAGCTCCGTTAATTAAGTGGGAGTCATTCCAGCAGCATCAGAGGACTTTATCACTCTTTATTAGGGCTACCATATGTCCACTTTTATTTCTTATGCTTTTCTTCTTTTTCTGCCCCCAAGTTCTTTTCTACTGGGTTTTTCAGAGGTGCAGCTCATCCCCAAGATTCCCCAAACCCCGAAGGGCACACGTGTGTGTGTGTAGGAGTGGCTCTGGTTTGCCCCAGTGGGCAGATGTTGGAGGTCAGAGAATCGTGTAGTGTTATCAGACTGATCCCTCAGAACAACAGAATAAAGGTCTGAAGCCTGAAATTTGAGGATAAGGTTGTTGGAATAATACAGTTTAATGCAATTATGTTTGGAGGTGAAGGTCTTTCTTGTCATAGCAGTGCAGGTGACTGAGGCAATGATGGTCTTGTCCAGCCCTCCCTGCTCCTCAGGTTGTCTGGATGGGGTGTAACCTGCCCACTGCAGACCCCTGTGCAGTGAGAGGTGGCCAGGTGGGCTTTAGGTGGCTTCCCCCTGGTTCTGGACTCACCTCAGGTGGCTCACAGCCACTTCTCTCACTCTCTGCCACCAGTTGTGTCCCTCCTCTCCTACACTTTAGGTCTCCATCCCATGACTTCATCCCTCCTCAAGGACTTCCACAGTGTCATGGTTGAAGCTGACCTCCAAATGCACACATGTCTGGAGCTGGGGCTATTCTTTCCTCTGACAAATTTTTCAGACCTCACACCTCTCCAGCTAAACAAATGTAATCCAAGCATCAGATCATAAAATTTTGGGAAAAAAAATGATTTGAACTGCTGGCATGGCTTCTAGCAGTACGCTGGGGGCAGCTCTGCTTTCACATGTCCCCTGAGGCAAGTAAAGCATTTCACTCCTGGTAACTGAGCTATAAATGTAGGTCTCAAGCAGTCCATGCTCCACATTACAATGTGAGAAACCTGAGGGCTTTTGCTTTTCGTTCAGGAGATTATCAAAGCACCTTTCAAGGGAGCCAGATTTCCTGCCTCACCTTCCCTCTCCCACTGCTCCCACATCCACTCCTCAGGAAACTAAAAGGTGTCAAACTTTCTTCCACACGTACAAACGAGCCACACTGCCTGGGCCAGAGGGGAGGAAAGACTTTGGCCTCCTGAGGGCTTTTTGCTGGCAGTTCACAGGCAGGTAGAACCTCTGTTGGTGTGGCTCTGCAGGGATGGAGACAGGCTGATAACCACGGGCAGGCAGGGCCAGCCCCCAACCTGCCTCCACTCCATCTCTATCAAACCCAACTGGCTGCAGCAAACAAGTCCCTTCATGCTTTAGGGGAAAGGATGTGATTTTGCAACTCTCTGCTCTGCTTTTCTCTCTGGCTGCCTGTGCTCGACGCCTGCACTTGAAGGAGTAAAAGCTGAGGGAAGCCAGGAGAACACACCTAGGGCTGATCCTCACTCCTCACCCAGGCCTGGCAATTAAGTGAACTGTTATTAATTAGCTATGAGAAGCAGTTTATTAAATGCAACCTTTTGGCTTGTCCTTGCAAATGACCTTGAGAGTTTCAGATGTGCCAGGACTGATGGAGAGGGAGTGCTGGTGTCAGGCCACTGGAGAAGCTGGTGCTGTGAATGTGGGTCACCCAAGGGTCATCAGGCAAGTCCAGCACCAGGAATGACTGAAACACCAACAATTACCTCTTGTGAAATGTGCAGGTGTCAACATTTGCTTTGTTTTGCAAAGGAATGAAATTGAAAATGTCTATTGTTGGTTTTGGGGTTTTTTCCCCCAGAAAAATAATTGAAGTGTTTTATTCTGGCTGACTGCCTGAGGCACCAGGTCACAGCATCCATCCCTCACAGTGCAGTGATTTCTTTGCTCCCCCAACCATTGGTTAGGGTACCAGGTGACAGATTTCATACCTTTTCAAAAAAAGGACTTGAAAATTACTTTCCACAGTGCAGGTGAGGGGCCTGGACAGCAGATACTCTCCTGGATGATCAGGACAGGAGACAAAGAGGGGTACACTCCTGCTCTGCCTCAGTTTCACACCCTGTCTTGAGTTAAATTTAGCAAAACAAATACATTTGCACAGAAAGCTTCAGTCCTAATTAACTGCCATTTTCCAACAACACAAAACCCCAATTCAGTGAAAACGTGCTGGTGACTTGGATATAACTGCCACTGGTTTGATGGTGCTTGTGACATAAGGCAGGATCAAACTGAGCAGTGGAAGGATAAATAATCAATTTTCACATGCTGGAGGAGCAAAACTGAAAGCCTTTGATGTGAAAAGGCACCTGAACAATTAGAGGCTGACATTCACAGCACTGGAAAATTCAACTCTGAGTGGGCACTGAACTTGAAGGGGCAAAGAGAGGTCACACATTTTTTTTTGTAGGAAGACAGTGGCTGCACCTGCCAGGCAGCTCCTCCTAGGAGCTCTGCTGAGGAGGGAGGATGGAGCTCCAGGATGTGCCAGCTCTTTTCTGTGCAGTGGCTTTCTGCCCACTGCAATTATGGCAGGAGGAAAGCAGCATTGTGTGAATAAAGCTGGCAGCTGCCCAGCACAGCCCCGAGAAACAACCGTACCTCGAGAGCCCTTCCTGTTCTGCCCCAGGCTGGGCCAAGCTCTCCAAAGGAGCTCAGCACTCAGGGAAGCATCTGCATTTCAGGATGCCCATTGCTGATAGAACCTCTCCTGGTCCCTGTGCAGCCTCCAGCCTGAGCTGGGCTGAAATGCCCATGATGCTGGGGAGGGAGGTTTGCCTGCTCGAGATACTTCCTAATCCATAACGAGTGAAGGTTGGTTTCAGATCAGAAGTATTGGGTTTAAAAATACTTCTAAGATTTAACAGTAACCATTATAGCCCTGGACAAGTTTATTATCCTATATGGTTGCTGAACAAGCTTAATTCTCGACCACAAAGGCTTCCTCTGGTACTAAATTCTGGCTTTTAATCTGGTTTCACATGGGAAAAAGCCATCCTTGGATCAGTTGTTACCACACTGCCTTTTACTGTGGCTGGATGCACAATTCCTTTGTTTTCCTGCTGTGAGACACCAAGCACGGAGCTCCTCAGTCCCTGGATCATGTTGGTTTAAAAGCTGGTTCTGAGTCTGTGGCTGTATCTCAGTCCTTACAATCCTCCCCTAGCCATCCTTGGGGTTACAAACTAAGCCCATACACTTTGAGCTCCTCTCCATCATGTATTTCAGCAAGTTATTCTGCAGAGTGGTGAGGCCATTTCCCACATCCCACACATCCCCTGACACCAGGGAAGTGAAGGAAAACACTAAAGGAGAAATAATCCCTGCAGTTATTACTGAGCATTGGCAGCCTCTTGGAAAGAGCAAAGTCTCCTCCAGTGTGTGTATGAATAAATCAAATATATAGACATTGACACCATGTGGTTCTTAAAGGGGGTCTTTGATCATGTGGTGAGAAACTGTATTAACAAAGTTTTACAAACAGAAAAGACACAAATTTAGTCTTCTGTAGCATGAATTTTGGCTCATACTGAGCAAAAGCCAACTTTGATCCTAGTGGTTTAATCCGTTGAAAACTAACAGGAGAAAAGATTCAGGAAGAGCAGAGGAATCATCAAGAAGAGAAGATGAAATGAGAAGGAATGAGAAAGAATGTGGAAAGTTCAAGTTTGTTGGAGACAAAAGTTGCATAAAGGTTAAAGCCAAACTGCAGACAATGAAATCTGCACTCCTGAAAATCCTTTTATGCAATTATGGCAGGAGGGCTAATGTGCAGAAAACATTATGCAAAGAAAATAAATACTGTAGAGAAAAACAAAAGGTGAATCCAGGTTAAGGAAATGTAAATAACCTTTCTGCT
>JAOXXN010000252.1:11604963-11617423 GCA_026770055.1 Myrmophylax atrothorax
CAGGGCAGGGATGCTGGGGTGTGTGGGATCAGAGCAGGGATGCTGGGATGTGTGGGTTCAGGGCAGGGATGCTGGGATGTGTGGGATCAGAGAAGGGATGCTGGGATGTCTGGGATCAGAGCAAGGAACAGCCTACCCCAGGTGCAGCCAGTTCAAAAGAAAAGCAGGATACCAATTGCCAGCTCATACATGAACCTTTATATATTCTTCATCTCTTATCCTACGTGCAAGAAGCTTTAAAAATATTTATGGATAATTTGTGGTGATACTTCCAACAAAGCTGTGCTACTGCCATGGCCGTGCATCTTTGGTATAAGAAGCATTTTGCTTTATTATTATCTCTGAGCAACTGCTTTGTCTTACAAGTTTTCCCTCCTACATTTTTGTTTATATTCTTATTTCTTTTCTGGCTTTATACTGAAGGTAAAAAGCTGAATGTCTGTTCAACCTCCAGTAACAGAATAAAATACCTATTGATGCAAACAAAGGAGAAGTAAGTTCTCAATTTTTTTTCACATCCTTGCAAGAGGCAAGACTGCAGTAGTTTTCAGAAGGCTGTTTGTTTTATGGTTTTTTGGGGGGGTTGGGGATTTTTGCATATTCCTTTTTTGATCTGAACCAGCCAACACAAAAGTCATTCTTAGGCAATATCTAAAGAGATATTTCACTCAAGTTCTGAACACTGTTGGAATGTTTTCAAAGGAGAAAATGAAGCAAAGTCCACTATTAACAGGCAGTTAGAGAAATTTTCAGATTACTTTCAGTTTGTTACTTATCTTGGCACTCCATTAAAATAATTACATTTGTTGTAGTAACAGAGAGATTGATTAGACTGAAAACTTCATTGTTAGCCTGTTCAATGTTACATTTACCCCATTTAGCAGATTTTGATTCATAGTGAGGCACTAACAATAAAAAATGGAAAGCAGTTTCTCTGAGGAAACTTCCATTTTAGTAGCTTTAGTCTAATCGCTATAAACAGGAGCTCTGGTTTAATCTAGTTTGCTTGAGATTAGAAGACTTTTAATTATTGCTTGGAATCAAGCTTTCTAGCTTTGCATGAAACAACACATTAAAGCTGGGATTTTAAAAGAGCCTAAGGAGTACATCCATCATTAAAATTCAATGGCACTGGCAGCTCAGCTCTGCCTCCTTTGAACATCTTGAGGTTTCCTAGTCATGAAATAATATCTGTGAAATTTAGAAAACAATATTCATTTTGCCCCTCTCTGGATTTTAAATGGGTCTGTTGACTCAATTCAAACCCACCCTCTGCTCCCAAAGTCCTTCCTGTGCATTTCACTGCCCTGTGAGAGGCTTTTAGTCCCAGCACTGTTTTATTCCAACCTGATGTTTATTCAAAGTAGGAAACCTTCAGGGCCACAGTGAGTGGACTCTATAACCATATCCTGAGACAGAGAAATGAGCTTCAGCCTTGGCATGGCCCAGTGGCCGCAGAACATCCCTGAAAAGTCTGGTCCAGAGCATGGCTTGTGTGTGCACATGTGTGTTTGAGAGACCAGTGAGTCTGGAGGACCTGAACTATGTTTGAGCTAAAGTCTTAACTCATAATGATCATTTTACACCCAAAGTCAGTCACCTGGTGCTCTGGCAGAGCCCCCAAAAGCAAATCAACCCCCTCCCCAGGCAGTGCTGCTGCTGAGCCCAGAGCAGTCCCTCAGATCCTGTCAGGCCCTAAGTAATTTGCTTAGACAAAGCTTCTGCACTGAAAGTGGCATTTATCTTTAATTCTTTCTCCCCACCACCACGAGTTTCCACTGGATTCCCATTACAGACAGAAAATTGGCAACTGTTCAGATTAAACACCAGAGTGAATTTGCTTGGCTCCAAGGAAGACATTTCTGTGTCGAAAGTTAAATTATGTTGCTGTTTTTCCACCTGTTAATGTGTAGATTATATAATAGAGACATTTTTCAATTTATTTTTCTCTTCTTGTGATTGCAATGACGTAGAAGATTTGATCTTCACAGCTTCTTCTTTGCTTCACAGAATAACACCAATGCTTTTGTCAAAAACCATCCAGAAGCAGCATTTGAAACCGTAGGGATTTTGCTTGCTGCTCACAGAAATGTCTTTAGTGGCAAATCTTACAGAAATTTTAACCCAAAGATGGTTTTTTTTAGTTTTAAATCTTTGGCAATACAAAGGTTCAATGCTAAAATTTGAGTGGTTGTGGGGAGGGACGTTGGACATCCAGATGTTGGACATCCAGGTGCTGGAAATCCAGATGTGTGTGCCTCGGGCAGCCAAGACCTTTGGAACTCCCAACTCCTGGGCTGGTGGAGTCAGAACACTCGAGGAGCAGCCCCAAGACATGATGAAACGGTGAGTCAAAGCAGAGCCCCCCAAATCCATGGCCTTGACTTGGAAGCTGAACACAGGCTGAGCTACAACCAGTGCCTGGTGGTTCCCTTCAGTAGGGATGTCACACACGAGTCTGCTGAAGAAGCAGCTGGGCTTTGTATTCTCAGGCTGCTATTGAATATTCCAATAGCAATTTCTTGTTACTTTTTAATCTCTCCTTAAACAAAGTCATAGTTCTTACACAGTCACCTCTGAGACAGGGAGAGAAATATTTTCCTAACAATTACTGCAGTCAGCTTAGCTGGGCATTTGAAAGTAACAGACACTTAAAAATATACAGTAACTGTAATCTTTAAAAATACTTTATTTTAAAACTATTAGTGGGGGGAAAAAGTCCTTGCTCCCTTTATTCAGCAGGAAATGCCACACAATTATCTTTATTTTCTTACTGTTTGTGGCATGAATTGAAAATCAGTGTTTTAGATGAATTTACCTAGCAGCAATTAACATTTAATTTCCTTTAAAAATATAGAAACAAGATTAAAATGCCCATTGGGGGTCATTTCTCCTTGATTACTGTTTAGAAGTGACCAAGAAAAGTTGATTTTTGATGCGTTAATCAAGAAATTAGAGAATGAAAATTTTGGTTGATATTCCGGGAGAGAACTTGGAAGTGGCTGGGAAGCTGTTGGAGCTTATTTTTATTCTCAGGGAAATGAGTGTTTTGCAGGCACAGAGGGGTGAGCAGAGCCCCCTGAAGCACAGCAGCCTCTGCCCTGAGCCCAGAGCCTGGCACGGGGCATGGGCACAAAGATGGGCTAAGATTTGTACCCTCAGTACTTCCTGTTGCCTAAGATGCCAAGGGAAAGAAGGAATTCAAATGTGACAACCTGTGATAACTTCTAATGAACGGTATTAATATATTATTTATTTCTGTGATTATCTCACACAACCCCCTCTGTGACCCTGCAAGTCCTTGTCCTGGAGTCGCCTGGAAAAGGTAAACATTTCTGTGCATACTAAAGCCCATTTATCTCACAGGCTCAGCGGGGAGATCTATGAAGGCCATTATATTCTGTTGTCCTTTATTTAGAAGCCTTGCAATGAGAAATAATAAGAAACAATCCTGTAAAAATTCCAGAGAGAGATATATCACTGTCAGGTTATGCCTTTACATCATACACCGTGAGTAGTCACTGAGAATATTACTAACTGGAAGCAAAAAAAAGAGCATGTTCCATTTCTTGTGTTCTTACATTTTCTTCCCTAAACAAAGATGCTTTTGCTGCTCTTACTCTCCCTGGCCCATGCAGACAGTGCTGGAACAGCAGGTTTCCATGCTGCTGGCACACTGGTGAACACATCCAGGCTGTTCTGATTTCTCTACTGATCTATGCCTTAGACCTGCCCATCTCTAGAGAAACCTACAGATGTGGCAACCACTGTTTCCCCTTTGGAGGGACCTTGTACAGCTCCCAGTGTCCAGGACTGAGGTCTCTGTCTATACAGCAATTACGGAGTGGACACATAAAGATGGAGACAGAATCATGACATTTTTATGGCATTTTGACTCTTTACAGCATGCCTGAATAATTTGGAATCTGGTCCATGAAAAATAATATTCCAGATTCTTCAAAATGCATATGCAGTTGAATAATCAGTTCATGTGTCCAATTATTTGACTTGTGAGCAGATCGGGTAAAACTTGGCTTATTTTTTCCATAAGGTTGTACTAACTTGTTTGAAAGAAAAAATGACCCCAAATTCACATAAATAACCATCCTACAGTTCTTCCTGTCTGCCTAATTTTGTCTATTTTCCCCACTAGCAACTAGAGCTCCAATAAACTATTGAAGGCTAAAGGCTGATGTAAGTCCTTTTTCAGGGCAGTGACTTCAACAGCAGTGTATGAAGAGCTTTTTTTTAACTAGGGAAGAAGAGCAAACAGCTAGAAAAACAAAAATGTAAAGTGCTTATGCAAAAATCTGTCATGGACATCTGGACCACCCTTGTCCAGCTGAGGAAACGTAACACCAGTCATGCTTCCAAGTGAAGAGAATCAATTGCACTTTCTGTTTGCAGAGGATCAAAGGTCCCCTGTCAGCTCTGCACTGAGGCTGGGCAGGAGCTCCCAGAGCCGAGTCTGGGTGCAGATCCCTGTGGCCCCTCTGTCCTGCAGCACATCCCAAGGTGATCCCAGACTTGGTGTAGCTGTGATTCCCCAGGATCCATGGAATCAGGCAGCTGTGCACCGTGATGCTGCAGAGGTGAGCCAGGAAAAAAGGAAAATTGGCACTGAAGGTCACAGAAGTCACTTCTGTGAACTCCTGGCAGTGTCATTGTTGCTGTAGCAACTCACTGAGATGCTGGGTTTAAAATCTTGCTTCTTTAAATGCAGAGTATCTCTGTTTTGCCCCTAAGATTTTGGGATGTAGGGGTACAGAGCACAGATTTATAACCATCTTATTTTTGGAATACCTAAACTGTGGCTGATGGGATAGACTGTATTGGCTCCAAAGGACTGATATAACTAAACAGAGGCACAGTTTGATTTAAGATTAGATACTTTTGTAAAAACAAAGCTTTACAAAATATAAGATGAGGGGGAATTTGCCATATTTATAGTTCAAATACCAAAGAAATCTCTCTCCCCAACGCTAATGGGTCTAGACATCTGTTTTTCATGCCTAAAATACAAATGCTGTAACAGCAAACCAGTTCACAACTGCAGGAATTGAAGCTGTCTAGAAACAAGAATAAAAATGACTTGTCCTCCATGGCAAGCAAAAAGCAGGAGGGAAAAACCTCTTGCAATTAGTGGTGGAAAATAAAACTCGGTTTTCAGAACTATTACAGCCATATGTAAGATGGACTCCCTCACCACTGAAGCCACAGGCACAGCACAGTTTGGAGCATTCTTCATACACTCATCCTAAAATAGCTGGAGTGATTGGGACTTTTGGGGTCTAAACTATCCCATCCAACCACATCAGAAAACACCAGGAGGAATTTTCTCCACCCCACTCCCCCACCTCATTCCCTCAGCACAAGCAGTCCCAATCTATCAGCCTATCCAAGGTCACATCCATCTTCTCTCAGGTCTTTTCTTTTTATAATGAACTCTCCTCCCTGTTGACTTAATCCTCATGAGAGTCATTGATTCACGGTTTCAAATGCAACAAGGATAACATAAAAGAGTCATCTATAAAAAAATGCACATGGCCAAATTCTCTGACTAACCTGGACAATGTTCCTTTAAGTCTAAAGCCTCTATTGTACTACCACCCATATGTTAACAATCTCTTCTACAGGCTATTGAGTGCAGGAAGGACATGTTTTTAGCAATTAGAAAAATAATGGTGCACTTACACATGGCAATATTTAGCAGAGTTTGTTTGGTTAATAGGTCAGCAGTTTGGGACAGTTGGTGGTTGTTTCGGGGCAGTGAGGAGGGTTTGTGCAGTGAGACGTCCTGCCAAGCACTCTGAGCCCACAGGTGCCCATGGGGCACTCTCAGCTGAACCTGTGCTACACAATCCAAGACATCCTTCATTCCACAGCTTCCCTCTGTATTTAAAAAGAGCTTTTAAAACATTTGGGGAGGGGTTTCCACAGCATCAGGGAAAATGCACAGACATAAAGCAGAAAAAACGCACACGGTGGAATAACGTTCTGGGCATATATTACACATGTAAGGCTTGAACTGCTGTTCATATCCTGAGATACTTTCTAGGCAGAGCAAGAATTAAACAAGTGATTAAGTGCTGTGCTGGTGCTCTGCAGGGATATGACATGCAGGGGGCTGGTGTCAGGCGTGAGCAGGTGCATGTTAACATTGTGCTGGAGCAGACGTGTCTGTGCAAGGATTTATGAGCAGCTCCTCACGGTAGCACGAGTCTGGCTGGTGGCCTTTGTAATTTATCTTTGCTGATATCATTATGTGCCTTGAGAACATTTGTCTTCCCAAAACAGTGAAGAGTAAACGATTGTTTTAACGAGGAGAAAACAAGCCTTACTGTAACAGCCCTGGACCAGGGACCACAGAAAGGCTTGGATTTTTAGCACACTCCAATCTGTTTTAACAGCTGCTTATGGTTACTATAGTCTCTGAACAAAGATGTGGTTATTTTACCTTTCTTTATTGATGGCCCAAGTTCCCTTCTATTTTCTCTGTCTCTGCAGAACAGCCAAGGCCATGATGGAGCCACAGACCTCTGGAGTCAGACAGATCTGTGCAGTTTTCTGCATGCAGTGGTGCAATTGGCACACTGAAACCTTACACTGAAAATTGGATTACATAAAGGGATGTGAAAAAAGGGGCCACATCCAATCTAAATAATCCAACCATTAATCTTCATGGTGGTTTCCAGTCTTTTTGGATTCATGGACCCCCATGGAGTCACTGACAATAGATCTGCTTTTCTTGGTTATATTTTTTAGCAGAACCTTAGAATTAGTTCACAGTCACAGCAAGGTCCGTGGAAAACACACATAAAATCACACATCTAAGGTATTTATAAGACACTGGCACCTAAATTCCCACAGTTCTAATGGGTGAACATTAAAAAACCTTCAGGAGCCTTTATTCCCTGCCCAGCAATCAGACTAGATATATGATTAAGATTCTTTGTTGTTTCTAAGCCACACGCTGCCCTAAAAAAACAGCTCCAGTCCAGACCACCTCTGTATCTACAGCAGCTTGTCCTCTAGCAAAAGCCAGAGCTAGTGGTGATTTTGCAACTCACCAGAATAAAAGCAGTTTCTTTCCAGATTGTTATTCTTCTCTCTTCCTGGGTATGGGCAGAAACAGAAGAGAACAGGACCTCCCAGTAACATGAAAAAGCTGAATGCTATAGAGAAGTAAATCGAGATTTTTCACAAGCAATCAGGGCTTTGGAGGTGTCAAGTGTTGGAATATGACTGTCCCAGCTGTCATGCCATGAGAAGGGAGGATGGAAATGAATGCTGGACTGCTGGGGTTGTGAAGGAAGCAGCACAACCACAGAATCAGCACCAATGTTTTTGAATACAGGCCCAGTTTTTGCTTTGGAACAAGAACTTGGACTCACATGAATTGTGTGAGGGCTTGGCCTTGGATAATCAATGGGTGCTCAGTATCTGGCAGGATCAAGTCCATGGTGAACAAGAAACTTGGCCCAGATTTGGAACACCACTTTTTCTGCTTTCCAACCCCATGGTGTAACCACCAGACCACAAACGTCTTTCCCACTTTTTTGCTGTTAAGAAGGAAGCGTCAGTTTTCAGGCTTGGAGAAATGTGGTGGACTGAGGGCAGGAAGGATCTGTCATTCATAAGAAAACGTGGGCTAGAATTTCAAGATTTATTTAAATTCTAAATTTCCATAATGCTGATAGAGTCGGGGGCAGAGGAAGGGTCTGTGGCTCTCACTGCAGCAGAGAGCTCTCTCCTAAGAGAGGGCACATTTTAATGCCTTCACACTTTGGAAAACAGTGGCACCTTGCACAGGATAGAAAGCTGGCTCATTTTTTATTCTTCCTCCTTCCCCGGGCCCCAGAAGGGACCTGGAATTAATGCACATTCCTGATTAGTGCGATGACATCAATCACAGCGAGCTGCTCTCTGTGCAGGTGGGAAGTGGCTCCTCAGTGCCCTGCAGTGCAACACCTTCAGCAACGTGTGGTGCAGTGACACCAAACAAAGCTGGGGCAATGTGCTGCACAAGCTGGTACAGTCAGCAGTCATCTCCAAGGATGTGGGAACTTCATCTGCTTCAACCCTTTGCTCTCAGACATTATAAAGTTAATTATACAATGTGCCAAGGGGGAGGCAAGGAGAAACCTTGTCAACCTTTTCTTTCTGTGGTTCCCCCCCCCCCCTCATTAGATTTACATTGGCCTTGAAGAACTGGGACATTTTGCAGATGGTTTAGGGTCTATAAATTCTTGTTTAAATCATCATGAGCCAAGTATAACAGGTAGCAGTCCAGACTTCTCCAGAAAGGACAAACTCCAGCTAAGCATGTCAATAATACTCCAGTGCTTTTTAGTATATAAATACATACACCGAGCCAGGTGCCTTGCAAGGTTTATTCACATTTTCCTGTAAAATGCACTGGGTATGCACTGCATGACTCTGCAGTATTTTTTTAAAGTTCTGCCTCTCAGTGCACGGAGCAAAGCAACAGGCTTAAGGAAGGTGGGGTTTCCTTCACTGCTCCACTGTCAGAAGGTGCCCATCTCAGGTAAAGACAATCAAAACTCCGTCTTTATCCACCAAGCCTCAAATGGCCGAGTTCAAACAGGCTGTTGCCAATCGTGGAAAAGCAGGAGAGAGGTGAGGTTGGTGTAAGAAATGGCAGGTGATCGAGGAGGGTAATGTTACATTTTCCTTGCTGAGGCTGAAGAGTGTGGCAGTAATACAGCAGGGGATTGCTGTTCTGTGCTGAGCTGAGAGAAACAGGGTACTCACTACTGCCCATTACAGCTGTAAATGTCCCAAGGCAGGCACTGATGGCACTTTTTACCTGTTTGAGCAAGATTTGTCCTCCCTGGCCCCAGTGTCCCTGTGTGGGAAATGTTGCTGTCTTCCTTTAAAGGGCCATGTTTTGAGAGTTAATGCTTAAAGTTCTGTATGTTGTATTTCTGATGAAGAATCCTCTGCACATATTAACTGATTTACTTAAGAGTGAAAGGAATCACATCATCACCTTATACTTATTTTTTTCTTGAGAAATCCAAGAATCTTTTACAGGTTTGTTTATTTCTATAGCTTTTTTATATCTCTTTTTCAGTCCCCACCTGCCAACTGTGCATCATGGTCCATCTGTTGGTGAGCCTGAGTGTTAAATGTATATAGCTCCCTCCAGAGTTTCCCAGTGAGATTCAGTGAAGTTCCATGAGGGACCCTAGGCCTTCTCCCATAGGTTTCCCAAAAGAGGGATTCAATTCCCTCTATCCTTGGCTGAGACCTGACAAAAGAAGCCATAGATTGGAAGCCATAGATTGGAAGCCATTCACAAACACAGAAAAAGAAGTTGGCTGTGCCTTTAAAGTCTGTCCTGATGCAGAACAACATTTTACAGGTGACCATCCATAGCACTTGAAAACAGCCTGAATGTTAAGAAAGATGTTTTTTAATATTGTACTTCCACTAATACTTTGTAGTAGTCCTGTGCCTAAACCTAGAAAGCTGCTAGGGCATACAATTCCCATCACCCCATAAAATACATGCCTGAAACTGAAATAGAGTGCAAGTGGTTCTACAGGTTAAATATTAGTTGCAAATGCACATCCTCAGCCCTTTCAGGTCACCCAGAATATCCCTTGGTATTACTTCTTAGAGACAGGACTTCAGAAACAACATTGCTATGGTTTATGGGCACAGTTTTTTGGGGACCCAAGTATCTACCCAGAGGATGCCTTTCTTCAGACAAACAGGATTTTTTCAGAGCTGTTGGCTGATCAATCTTTGGTTTCTTGGCCTGCTGCCTTCATGTGTGGTTGCCTATCCTTGCTAGTCTGGCAAAGGAAAGAGAAAATATTTGGCCTTTGGGAACTGGACAACTCGTTGCCCTGTGTAGCTGACAAGAGTCCATGATTCTGAGTTCAGATATTCCGTACCTGTTTTGCACAGGAATGAATATCACACAAGGTGCCAGGCAAGTGAAGCATAGCTAATGTGCAAACACCTTGGTCTGGTTCCCAGTTCCCCTGCAGCTGTGTTGGTATTTACAGCACCAGGAGTGAAGTGCCCCTGAATCAGAATAGGAACAATTTTCATTCTCTTTGAATGCATAAATCAGGCCAGAGAGTTCTGCTGGAATTACAGGCTATTTGCAGTCATTTGTCTCCCTCCACGTGCTTTGCCCAGCAGGTAGCCTGTAATTATTTGATAATAAAAATTATAGGCATTTCTACATTGCTGGTCCTCTGCAGGAGCCGAAGATTACCCAGCAATTTTTACACAAGTTGCGAATTTAAGCCTGATGTCCTGGCAGGCTTCCAGGTTGGAAGAGTCGATCCCCTGCCTCAATCCTCCCGGAATTTCTCACAGGCTGTGGCACTCCTCTCATCCTCGGCGGTGGAACAGCTGCCAGCTCTGCAGCACCGTGGTGGCAGGGGGAATTCTTCCCAAAAAATGAGTGCTCATGACTTGGTCACTTTGATAAGGTCCCTTGGGAGCTGCAGGGATGGGAGAGGCCAAATGAATGAAACCTATCACTGTGCCCTGGGAGTAGGATATATGATAAAAGCTCACAATAGTTTACATATGATTATTAAAATTTTCTAACACCTGTGTTTGGTTTTATTCTTTCTCTCAAACAAATATTCCAAAAGAAATGAAGGAGATTAGCATTGGAGGCTGGAAGTGCCATATGAGAGGTGCACAGCCAAAATAGAAGTTTGTTAGAGGTAGATTACCTCTTCCATCATTTTTCTCATTTTAACTTGGCTGTGCCTGAAAAGAGTAAGTCCTGCTTTGTAAAGGAAACTTCTTGGTAAATTATTCCTTTCTCTCTGTCATCATTATAAGGGAAAACTCTTTTTGCCTATGCATTTGATAATTTATGTATTTGTAAATATAATAAAACCGCAGTGGTTTGGACATTGACTGGTTTGGGGAATTCGAGAAACAAAAAGAGATAAAAACATCAGCTAGAAAAAGGAGTGCCTGCATTACAAATGAACTTTGTTATTTTTTATCTTGGCAAGTATGATTAAAATTTAATTCTTTATGCACCCATGACAGATAAGTTTGTCCCACTTCTCATTAAAGATGTTATGCATTAATTTTGACAAAGTCATTAAACCCCTTGCACTGAGACCTCACCCCAGTGCTCCGAAGGCCCTGCTCAGCAAATCTGGGACTATGGAATCAGGTCTCAACTTCTCCCCACTGCAATCAGCGGGATTACTGCTGTGAACTTGGAGTTCAGCTCCATTTTCCCCTAAAGTTTCCTTTTATTTGGTGAAACAGCCAGTTTCCCCAGGAAAAGTGAGTGTGCAGAGCCCTGGGGTTCTGCTGGGGGAATACATGTGATGATTTGATTCCTTTGCCTCACTTGCAAAAACTGAGCCTAGTTTTTAAGTCTGGAAAAATGCATTAAACTTCAGCCCCCGGTGCCAGCAGGGGCGTGAGGGCTGGCCTGGCAGGGCTGTGGCAGCTCAGCCTCTTCCCTCGCTGCCCCCACAGCCCTCACACTGAGGAGCTCCAGAGGAGTGAACAGGCTGGTTTGTTGCTAATCACTGGTACAGAAGAGAAGTGTTGTTTTGTCCCAGACACGTCTAAATTCAGATCTGTGCTTCACTTCGTGCCAAGAGCCGGTTCAATCGCAGCTCTGTCCCACGGGCCTCATCTGGGGAACTGGAGGGGAATGGCTGCCATGGGTAAGCCCACCTGAGGTGGACATGGAGAGTCACCTCCTAAAGGTGCCATATTTTTTCTGTGTGGAATGTTGAGAGGATTTTAAGGGATTTAGCCCCATTCTTTTTATGACCCTTGCAGCCGAGGCTGGAGATGAAGGAGGGTCTGAGAAAGCCATGGCCACAATGGGCAGAAGAGCCAGGCTGTGGAGGTGTGGGGATGATCCACTCATGGTGTAGGGATGACCCCCTCCTGGTGTGGGGGTGTGGGGATGATCCACTCATGGTGTAGGGATGATCCCCTCCTGGTGTGGAGATGTGGGGATGATTCCCTCATGGTGTAGGGATGATCCCCTCATGGTGTGGGGATGTGGGATAATCCCCTCATAGCATCCCACAGCGAGGAGCTGGCCCGAGCCCCACAGCTGCCTCCACCAACTCGGGGTGCCGCGATTGCCGGGGGAGAAGTGCCGGTCCCCGGGGCGGGAGTGCGGTCTGTGGGCAGCGATCTGTGGTGCCGGGGCTGCCCTTCTCCTCCTCCTTCTTCTCCTCCTCCTCCTCCCCCGCGTGTGCGGTGCGCGGCCGCATGTGGGGCGCAGGCGGCCGAGTCTCCACCTCTTCTGGCAGCGGGAACCTGTGGCTGCCAAGCTCCATTAAAGCCATCGGCAGCCGGGGGGACGCGCTGCGCGGGCGAAGGCAGGGTGGGCAGCGGGTTTTTTTTAAATTTTTAAATACATACCTTTTTCCTTATTTCTTACTTTTTTCTTTTTTCTTTTTTTTTTTTTTTTACT
>JAOXXN010000252.1:11617523-11630042 GCA_026770055.1 Myrmophylax atrothorax
CATGGCTGCCCCGCCGGGCGCCGCGCCCCGCTGAGCTCCGCGGGCACCCCCGGCCGGGACACACGGCGGCCACCATGGGCCGGTGCTGGTGGCTCGCAGGGCTGCTCGTAGGTAGGTGCCATCGGCCGTCCCGGGGCGGGAGGAGGGTGGCGGGTCGGGGTCGTCCCCTCCCGGGGGGCTCGCCAGCCGCCTCCCTCACCCAGCCGGGAGCTGCGGAGGGGCAGGGGGTTGCTGGGGGTGCGCAGGGTGATGGGGGGCGAGGGGACGGTGTGGGAAGTGCAGAGGAGCAGCGTGCAAGAAGGGTGCGAGGAGAGCGCAGAGGACCGGGAAGGAGGGAACTGCAAAGAGGGTGCAAAGAAACGGCAAAGGAGCGTGCGAGGAGGGGGCGACCGGACTGCCTGGAGGGCGCGGGGGCTCGGAGGGTGTCGGTGGGGCCGGCGCTGGGACGGCGATCCTGGGATGTCCCTGCTCAGGCAGGAGGCACCTGGCGCTGGGATGGGGATCCCGCGTGTCCCTGCCCGAGCAGGAGGCATTGGCGCTGGGATGAGGATCTCTGGTGTCCCTGCCCGGGCAGGAGGCACTTGGCGCTGGGATGGAGATCCCGGGGTGTCCCTGCTCCGGCAGGAGGCACCTGACATCCGGAGCGGGGCTCCTCTCGCTCGCTCCCTGCCCGGTTCACCCTCTGCCCCGCTCGGTCCGGTCCGGGCGTCCCCGCCGTGCGCACCCGCGGAGGAGCCGCGGAGTGTCCCTGGCGAGCCCCGCAGCACCCACCTCGCATCGCCGGGGAAGGGACGGGCGGGGAGCGCCCCGGAGCCCCGGGATGCTTTCCCCGAGCTGCGGTGCCGGCAGCGGGGTCTGAGCTTTCCCGTGCACCCCTCTGAGTGAGCGCCGTGCAGAGATGCCAGAAGGGCTGGCAGTGCCGTGCTGAGCTGCCCAGGGCGGTGCTGGGCTGAGGTTCAGCCTCTGCCTCCCGCCCGCGGCTCCCAAAGTTGCGGGGGTCGCTGCCCCTTCCCCAGAAACCCTGCCGGGCACCTCCTGTGCCGCCGCCGCTGGCTCCTGTCCGGGGCGCGGTGCTCGGTGAGCGCTGAGCTGAGTTTCGCTGCAGGAAGGGCTTAGAGCTGGTTCTCGCTGGCAGTTGGAAATCATCCCGGGGAGGACCCAACACCTGCCCCGGCAAGAGACAACCTCACAAGTAGTCTCCTGCTCCAGGGACTTGACACTGAGCCCCAGCCGTGCAGACAGACCCTCGGAGCAGCACAGGCTGCATCTTTGTGGCTCCCTTTCAAAAAGGCATCTTTCAACCCCTCAGTTCTTGGAGCAGTTTCAGAAGAAAAGGTTCTGGCTTAAGAGACCATATGGGAGAACAAAGGCAACTGTGCTGTGAAAAAGCACAAAATTATTTCTGTTTACAACAAGGAGCAGAGCCTGAGGGAGGCTCCTCCATCCCCAGACAGTATTTTCCTAGGAAATGCAAAGGAGAACCTTGGTTGAGACTGGCACCCCTGAACAGAAGGGGCAGGTGAAAGGGAGGGTGCCCCCGAGGGTCCTGCTAGTTTCTACCACTTAGTTCACTCATCTGAGCTTTTGGCAGCAGAGTATCACACTGATTTGCCTCTCCAACTCAGGGCTAAGTTTAATGGTCATTGCAAGAGTCATGTGGTGACAGCTGTTGGATGTTACTTGCAGGACCAGACGACAGAAAGAACTCTCTGAGCATGGCACTTCTGTAGGGTTACTTTTATGTTCTCCTTTTGAGAGGTCTTGTCACATGTTGTTCATAAAGACAAGGTTTAACAGGTTGAGAAATGTGTATTCTCTATGTATTTCATTAGCTCAAGTTGCTCTGCTCAGAGGTCTGTTACACTGCATTATGTAAGGTTACTCACTGAAGTCTAATTAGAATACTTCTTTCTTAAATCTACACACAATTTCTTTAATCCAATCTAACTTAAATCCTGTGCTTCTTACATCTGTTATCAGTGAGAGAATTTCCACTGATTCCAGTAGGAGCAGAAACTGGATCTTAAACCAACTATTTAAGTAGCTAAGTCAGACCCAGAACTCATTAAAATCAAAGTAAGCTTTGCCAGTGACTTCGCTGTGAGCAAGACAGGCATTCTGCATTTTGCATGAGGCTAAACATCAGCATGAGCATGATAGCAGTGCATAATTAGTTGAAAAGGCACTTTAGTTTAGGTAACTGGGTCTGATTTTGGAGTCTCCTTCAGAAAAGAATCACTCATTCCTGGAAATGTCCCCAGAGACTTGCTGAGTTTTACCTAAGCTTTCATTAAAGTCTTCACATTCCAATGACACCATGCTGATATTTTTCATGTGTAGCTTCTCCTGCATGGTTTTAAGGTAAAAGATCTATTCTCACTTTCAATGTTTATTTTTAAGTTTGCAAATTACAGTGTTGAGGTAAGATAAGATCAGCAGTTGCACTGAGTTATGAGATTAGCAAGAGAATCCCATGAGTGATAGTACTACATTCAGTACAGACATGTGTGTATTTGCACATCTGTACTTACTATTAAACCAACATCATTGTCTTTGGTCCAAATATTTATTTGAGCAATGTTTACTTAGCTAATTTATTTTACCAAGTTGGCGAGTTTTGTTCTTCATTTCTCAAGCTGGCCAAAAAAAATCAACAACTAACGTGTTATGCCAGATTGTGTGCTACGACTCTATTTGTTCTTTCAATAATTATAGGGTAGCCACGTTTCAAAGTATATGGATACAGATAAAAACAGGGCTGAGGAGTAAAAAAAAAAGCACAAGTGAAAAAAATATCGTGTGGTTTCTATATTTTCCCCACAAGCACAAATTGTTGAGTAAGGAGATTTTCAAAAGCCAGAAATTGCTGTGAAGAAAACCAAAGCTGCAATCCAATGCTAGGGGAGGCTGCATCTGGCAGAACAAAGTTTGGAAAGAGATTTTGCTTTCAATGGGATCCTGTGTTTCCCCACAACAGAGCATATGTCATCTATAAAGACAACACTTCCATGGATGAGATACAATCACTGCTAAAATCACTCAGAATTAGGAAGCACCTCTACAGTGCTCTTACCCAAGTGCTTTGGTTTTCTTACTCATTTGCTGAGGAAGACAAAGGTGTGAAAGAAAAGAAACTTCCTGATTTTAAGATGGTGTATCTCAGCTATAATGATCCCAAGAAACTGACAGTGAGAACGTGAGAATTTCAGTGTAACCCTTTTTCTGTAGGCTGAGAGTGCTGCCAGAAACTGAAAATGTGATTCATAGAACAGCTCCTTCCCTTCCCAGTTTAAATTGTGTAAGATCTGAGGGGTTACTAATCTGCATTCCATGGGGTCTTTTTTCTTTAAGGAGTCAAAAGGTCTCATGCTCTAAAATGCAGAATTAGGAAAGTTCTGTTTCTGTGTCTTAGGAAAGAAACTCACATGTCTATTTGAGATGCCAAAGCACCAAAGTGTTAAGTGAAGAGAGGGTTGAAGTCAATCATTATTTTTGAGTTTTAGCAGGGTGATGGTGTGATAATCGTGTCTTTCATGTCAATGTTTTCTCATTTTCAGTGAATAGCTTATTAGATCATCATGATTTGAATTCAGCTGAAAGTGAGAATGTAGCAAAGAAGCTCAGCTCCTGTTGGATAGACAGTTGGATCAGTGCAACAACAGCTCTCAACTTACACCTGGTGTGATGGGACATAAATCACCAGAAGGAGTCTCAACACAGGGAGTTTGGAAAGATTTGCTTGAGTTTAGGTTTGAAAATAATGCTTTACACTTGAATGTATCCGTTTGGTCCAGCACTGAAAAAGTCCCCCATGTTTTCTTCTGGGTTAACGAGAAACATTGACAGGAGTGTGACATCTTGGCCCTGTCTAACTCACAGACTGAGGTCTTTGGAAACAGCTTTTCAGCCCCCACTCTGGGGTCAGTGTATACACCAAGCTCCCCACTGAGACAATTGGATTCACCTTATTCACACTCTTGCTAAATCCACAAGTGTTGGACATGGCAGGTTACAGCTTGGATTTCCCCTGTTGAGACGAAAACACAATGACACGTTATTTTTAAAGCTTTCCAGAGGAAGAAAATCATTTTTCCCAGTTAGACTGCCTGGAAAATACAGATGAAAATATAAATGACAGCAACATTTTGGTGCAGAAAAGCTCCCAGGTTTTGTTAGCTTTGAGTAGCAGAGTACCATTATTAGATTATGCAGTGTCTTGGTTGAATGTCAACTTTGATTTCAGCATCTGTCGGCAGAGTTCAGGGGAACTGGAACACATCAAAACTTGGCTAATGTTGACAGGCAAAACAGTAGACTGAAATTTCAGGCTATCTAGAAACCACACCCAGACCCCAAAACACATGTTAGAAGTAACTTTAATTCTGTGCTTCAGCTGAACAAGTAACCTTTTTCTGTGGTCACTTGTGACTCTGAGTTAAACACGTGTGTGTTTCTGGTGTGGGCTCTGGATCAATTTACCACCTTTCTGCAGAGACTTTTTCCTCCTGGGGATCCCTTCTGCTGTGACTGCTTGGAATGCCCTTCTCATCCTTGGCTTCTCAGGAGCCTCAGACTATTAGATCCTATTAGATCTTACTTTTATTACTCTAAACAGTGTCCTTGGAGCAGCACCAAGAGGCCTCTTGCTTTAGGTGTTAATATGGAGAGAACAAAAGGATTGCTCCTGCTTTAGTGGGTTTATAGCCCAATTTCCTGGATTTAGCTTTTCAACAGTGAGCACCTGCCACTGCAGGGACCTGCTGGGGTTTCCAGCTGTGTCCAGCAGTTTGGTACCTGTTGCAGTTGCTTGTGTCTCTGCACACCTAAATGCCTTTGTGCATCCATTTCCAGTCCCAGAGAAGCCAGGCAGTGCATTTGATGAGCAGGACAGTGAACAATGTGCTCACAGAGCTGTCTCCCATGGGAGCAGGGAACTCGGGGGGCTCCATGGCAGTGGGAGACTGAAAGGCCACTCAGATTATCCTGCCAACTCCCTGCCAAGAGTGGGTTGTTCCCTGCTGAACTAATGCTTTGCTCAGTCTCTCAGAATCCTGCCAAGCAACTGGACTTACAAGATTGTGCCTCCAGAAGTTCACCCTCATGTACAAGTCGCATGTTTTTCCTCCCTTCATTCACTCCCAACAGAATCTCTTTATTCACTGCAAGAAATTCTTTGCCTTCCATGGTGTTTGTGCTTTGTGAATATTTATAGGCTGTTATCATGTCCATCTAGCTCAGCCAGGCTACATGTACTCTACTCTTTTAATCTTGCTTCGTAACTCAATCCCTCCCACCCTCTCATCATTTTCTGTTGTTCTACTCTCAACTCCAGCCAGTTTCAGTTGCTCATTTTGCTTTGGGTAAACGCTGTATTTATGTTAATATTATGTGGTGGGTGGTCCTCTGTGTGCTCATGGTCCATGTGAGTGATTTAGACGTTTGAAATGAGGTTGACATTTTATAGCCAAGCCATGGCTGATTACTTGTTCCACTCTTCAAAGCACTCCAGGAGAAATATGCTTAGCCATCACTATTAAAAATGGCCATGATAGCCACTAATAAAGTGTCTGTGCAGGGGTGTGAGGGAGTTGCCAAAACCTGCATGGGTGCTCTATACATTCGAGATGTCAGCGTGGCATTAATTTCACATCCATGAGCTGTTTTTTCTAACGAGTTCCCAACTCATCTAAATTAAGGACGATAGATGTGTATTTCCCATTTGGTAAGAATGTGAATTCCACAATTCCAACAATTTAACCGAGTCATGACAGTATCCCTGGGGTGCTGTTCAGCCTTGGGCTGAGTTGGCTTGGTTTGGTCTTACAAAGAAAAAGCCTTTCCCTCATGTGCTCTCAGCAGTCTCTCACTGTTCAGGTACTCAGGGGTCTGAGATCATCTCACTATGGTCTTACCAATCTCACTAAGCTGAAATTCAAACTTTCAGCAGTTTTCAAGGAAAAAAGCTCTGGCATCACCCTTCTTTCCTTCATTTTCTGTTGGGTTTTGGTTATATATTTCTCTTTGCCAAACTGATGTGGCCATACTGGTCAGAGTTTAACACAAGTCATGCTGTGTCAGCATGGCCTGAGTCCATTTACTTTTCTCAGAAAGGCAGTATGGAATTGCCCAGCTGTTCCCCAGTCTGTTGGCACTGGCCAGTTAGCTGTGGACAAAGCATAGACCTCCTCTTTTCAAGTCTGCAGAACATCTTCTGGGAGGTGGGAGGGAGGAACACAAAGTGAAGTGGCTCCTGTATCTGTCAGGACAGCAAGTATGTCGTGAGGAGAGTTCTCTTTAACTGAAGATGGGGGTGTTTTGGTTAACATGAACTGTAGGAGGTCTCTTGGGAAGATGGTACCTTCCAACCCAAATCATTCTAAGATATTCCCTATTCCATTTCTCCTTCATTCTCCAAATGGAGTGTCTACTGTCAGTCTGTGGGGATGGTCATCTTCTAAATAAGGTGCTGATACTGTTGGTACAGTCATGGCACCTTTCCTATTTACAGAGTGCAGTGAAACTGGGATCAAGGCCTTGAATTTCATTCACAGTGCCAGGCCTGGTTTTCTTTGGGTAAACAGACAGAGAGGGCAATTTTAAGAAGGCATTTTATTTAAATGTAGTTTACACTGAGGAAGATCTTTGAGGTATTTCTCTTTCCTCCCCTACCCTACCACAAATCCCATCTGTCTTGTCATCTGTTGCTGGACATGACACTTACAAGAGAAATACGTGATTCCATGATTCCAAGAGCAAAATGTTTACTTCTCCAGTGCCTTAAAACCCTGCAGGCAACTCACCACAAGCCTCTCACTATTTTAATTGTGGCCATGAGACAAATTAGACAACAGTCACAGCCTCAGAACAAAGCTAGGCTAAACCCATGGACCGTGATGTTTGAGCCCATTGGCTGTTGTGCTCAAAGTATGTGAAAAAGCATGTTTGGAAAACTCCTCTAAAATCCAGAGCTACTTGGGAATTTTGAGTCAGCCAAGAATCCTCTTGGGATCTGCAGAATTTCAGACATGATTATGCTCTGCTGTGCACAGGAAACCCAAGGTGATGCTCTGCAGTGCTAGTTACAACATAACACAGTTACCATATAGCAGTTACTGTGCCAGCCCTGAAAGCAGAACTGAGAAACATCCAGTGAATTCAAAGCATTTTATTAATAGCATGATCTGAGCACCAGACTGGTGAAAGAGCTATATGTGAATATACCCATTTTACAGACAAATAAGAGAAGGGATGAATAATAGAAATGCTTTTCCAGAAGCCAAACAGTGCTCCAGTGAAAGGGCTGGCATCCTCCCTCAGCCACTTGACCACGTTCTGGCTGCAGTTCAGGGAGGCATTACTAATCAGGAAAAACGCTCATGCACTGGCTTAATTTCAAGCATATGCTTAAGTTTCACTGAAACCAATTAGACTTAAGCATGTGCTTAAGTCTTGTCCTGAGCTGGGTTCAGTTTGCAGATAGGCAAAATACAAGGTTCTGCTGTGATAAAGCTTTCCACTCCCGGTGGGTTATATTTAAGTTTTATAACTTTATAAAATTATAATATAAAATGTATCTCTTCCCACAGAGCTGTTCTCTCGGGAATGCCTTATTCTGAGTGAATTAAAAGTGCCACTAACTTGATCTCCACACAAATGCAAGAAAAATTGATTTGCTAAATACAACCATTTTGTTTGCTTTTAAAAGAATGCTTATTCCTTTAGTGGCTAACCCAAAATCCATTCTGCATGCTCTCAGGAGAGAAAAATGCTAAAGAAACACTGTTTTGCTCTGCTAATGAAGTCTGTGTGGAAAAGTACAATTCGCTTATGCAGAATATATTGATATGTTCCTTATCGTCCATTTCTTTGCAGTCTGAACATTCCTCAGAAAATATCAAAGGTTTTATGTCATCTTTAAATGAAGAAATGTGTAATGCTCCATGACTTCAGGCCCTGATCTTATCCCTGTGAATGGGTGACTAACTGAAACATTAGAATTATAAATGGGAATAATAAATTCTGGCCATAGGAGACAATAACATGCAACAGATTAAGCAATCTAGCTCTGGAGAAGAGCTGATCTACAGTAACTAATGTGGTGCAAAATGTAATATATGCATTTTCTCCCCTATTTATGAAGTAACAGATGTGTGACAACTTTGCTTTTTTCCAAAGTCATCCTGCTTGGAGGAACACAGACAAGATTTGTTTCCAACAAGGAATTTTATAGTGTTTCTCTCTTGGTTGATGTTTTTTCCCTTTGAAAGTGAGCAGTGGGTCTGCACGTGGAGCACACAGCCCCCGTGTAGCACAGTACCCCTGGCAGGCTCATTCCCAGGCTTGGCCACTGCCTGGGAAACTTTCATCTTCATTTTACCAACAACTCACTTTGTGGGGAATTCCCAGTCCTGCCTTTCTACCATTTGCTGCCGTGGGTCTCGTACAGATGAGAGCAGTTGGGCAGGGTTTGCTCCTGCTGCTGTCCCAAGGCTCGATCGGTCTGTGCTGATCCCAGGGATGAGCTGCAGTTCCTGGCTCTGCCATCCCTGCCTGAGTGCTTGTGCAGCCCCTTGCTCAGAGACTTCGGGCTGCTCCTTGGGACGGAGGATGCACCGGAAAGCTGGAAAAAAGCCCCTGTTTTGTCTAGTTTCTGTGCTGAGGAGCTCTCTGGAAATGCTTGTGGTTAATTGATACAGACAGACGGGATAAGAGTGAGGGGAAGAGATCACAGCCGGGGATCGTTTTAGGTTTTCCTATGAATGAGCATTTTTGTCTTGAGGATGAATTGTGAATAATTCCTTCCTCCTGCCCGAGAACTCGACAGAGCAGTTAATTTGTGTCTCTCTTAAGATAGAGGAGCTGCTCTGATGTGCTTCACCAGGGGTTGAGTAATAGAGTGACATATGAGTGACAGCCACTTCATGCTGCTCTTGGAATAGAGATGTGTCCTAACTACAGATTTTAGGTCTGGAACTGAACTTTTCCAGCTTGAAAGGATGTTTGGATCTGGTGGGGCTGGGCTGGAGAATTTGAGAGAAAAAAAGCAGCCACAAGATTTGGACACAAGCCAATAGCTTTTGGTTTGAAGATGCATCCAGCTTGGAGTCTTGTGCACAATTAAGTAAGACAAAATCCCTAGGAATTCCCATCATGTCAAATATTTACATTCTGAAGGCTTTTTTTTTTCCTCTTTTTTTTTTTCTCCCCCCACGGAGTTTGATCCAGATTATAAAAATTCCCTTTTCTATTGAATGTGTCAAAATGCATTGCCAAAGTGTCTGTGCTCCCAAACAATGCAGACTTTCAGTGTTCCTGCCAAAAGTAGCACTAAGGGTTCAGTCAGATATTGAAGCTTCTGCTGCAATAAACACACACAGAGCAGTTAGAGAGTTGAGAATGGGGTTATATTGTGTGTATTCTATAGCTATGTAATATGTAGTTATAGACTGCACTGACACCTCTGGAGTCTTTCTATAGTTATGGCCAAGAGCAAATCTGACCCTTATGTCCATTACCTCTAATAAAAACACAGTTATTTTTTAGTTTATTGCAACCTCTAGGATAATAATTTCATGTTTGTTTGAAGTGTGGCTCAGTTTGGACTGCCCTTGTTCTGATGGCTCTCCAAAAGCTTTGCCAGAAGTTGGGGCAGTCAGACCAAACTTGGCACATCCTGCCCATGAGTGCAAGAGAGCCCAGGGAGGAGGGAGCACACAGGATCATGGAGCAAAGGCATGGTAGAGCTGGGATGAGGAGGAAGATCCCCAGCTCCTAATGACACCCATGGGCAGCCTCACACAGCTGCAGCTGCCAAATCAGAGGTTTAACTAATAGCAGTGGGTTTTGTCATCCAATATTTTCCCATTTTCATATGAAGACTCACAGGAACTGCACTGTAGGAAGCACTAGAGCAAGCAATTGTGAAGGACTTGCCTGTGCCTGCTCACCATATCCAGACCTTAAGAATGATGAGAACTATTCAATTGTGAGTCTGCTCCAGAAGGAGCCCTGAACACTAATAGTGTGTCTGTCCAGGTAGTTCATGCACTCCAGTGCATTGTACCAGGAAATCCAAGGCTGATTTCCCTGCCCTTTGGGCTGCTCCTGGTACTGCTCTGCTGCTTGGCTGGGGGCTTCACTTTCTGTGTGTTTGTTCCCTTTGTGCAGTTGCAGGGTTTGTGTGCTTAAACCTACACAAATACATTGCAAGGGTTCTGGTACTGTGACATGTAAAACCTGTGCGTATGGTGGTGCCGTAGGGAAGGGGCTGAATTTGTCCATCAGACATAACTCTTATGTTTTACTAGATTAGTAATAAAATACTATTGGAGTGGGAACCCCTCTGCTTTGTCACATATTCAGAAGCCTCTGAGTTGTACAGCAGATCTTTAATTACCAAGTTCCCATTTGACTTGGTGTAGGGCTTGTATTTGTGACAAACTTGGCTGTGGGAGATCCGTCACAGAGATTTAACCCTGTGTGTAGGATATGTTGATGCGAGAGATGAGAGACTCCTGTCTCAGAATAAACTGGCTGTGGGGATCTGGGGAACCTCTCTGGCACATCCCAGCTGTGAGTCTCACCCTGAGGGTTTATGTTTGTGTTCCATCCTGAGCTGGTGAGTCCAGGAATTCTGCTGACATTGCTCAGCAGTTCGTAGCTTGCCCATGGTTTGCAGCAGATCCACATGTGCCAAGTTCATCCACAAACATCTTTTAGGAAGGTGATTGTACTCCTCAAGCCCTGCACAATCTCACCTCACCCTTCTGTCACATGCAGACAGATGGTTTGGGGTTTCTCTTCCCAGTGAAGAGTTTGGTTTAGGCAAATCTCCCTGTCAGGGTCATGGGATGATTCAGGTTATATCAAAGTATGTGTGTGGCACACAGGGACTGAGACTAGGGACTGGTGACTCTGTCTAGAGCTCTGTGACCAAGGCACAGGGTGTGCAAACATTCCACATCCTCCCTCTGTGGGAAGGCAAAGTATGGATGCTGGATCTTTTGTTCCAGCTGATAGGCAGCCTGGAACTCAACCTGTGTCCAAACATTGGCATGGAGTGAATAAAGACCGGCTTGAAAATGTCCAGCACACTCCTGGGTGAATTGCAAAGTACAGCAGGAGCAAACAAGCCCTGGCTGGGCTCACAAACTGCCCCAGCTGGGCAGAGCATTACCAGAACCAGGGACCAGGCCCAGCCACATGGGGCAGTTGTACAGCAGCAGAGAATCCAAGGGTTTTCAGAGGATCTTCCCTGACAGGTCATTCCATGGTGTTATGAAGAGGCAAATCCCAAATTCCTTAGTGAAGCGAGCCCATGGTGAGTGCCAGAGAGGTTGGTTTAAGCAGAGTGAATAATATATAGGAATATATGTATGTGTGCATGCAAAGGTCTTCAGGATTTAGCCGAGTGTTCACACATTCCCTAAGCCAATAACATCCGTTGTTATGGGAAATGAGGTAAGTGACAGAATTACTGTCCTTATGGCAGGCGACAGGCGAGGCCAATGTTCCCATGCCGTAATTCCCCGCTCCAGTCGCTGCCTCAACAATAGCCTGGGAGAGAGAGAGAGAACATGAGCAAAGGGCACTTGGTTTTATTTGAAGATTTCATCTGAAAAATAGTTGGATTCAGATGAAACTCAAGTTGGAAAACTTGAGTGAAACAAAAAGCTCTGTGTCCTGAGATGAGAGCTGAGAGCTCGTTGCTGAGCAAACCCTGTGGGGGTCAGCTCCCCAGCAGTGCAGGGCTGTGGGGCAGTGGGTGCTGATACCTCAGCCCTGCAGTGCTGACCCTGCTCCCATCCTCCCTTTCTCCATTTCCCTTTCCCCAATTCTCTTTCCCTTTCTCCCTTTCTCTTTTCCTTTCCCTTTTCCCCCTTTCCCTATTTCCCTTTCTAATTCTCTTTTCCTTTCCATATTTCCCTTTCTCCCTTTCTTTCCCTTTTCCTTCCCCCATTTCCCTTTCCCCCTTTCCCTTTCCCCATTTCCCTCTCCCCATTTCCTTCTCCGTGTCCCCATTTCCCTCTCCCTTTCCCATTTCCCATCTCCCTCTTCCCACTCCCCTCTCCGTGTCCCCATTTCCCTCTCCCTTTCCCACTTCCCATCTCCCTGTCCCCATTCCCCTGTCCCCATTTCCCTCTTCCCATTCCCCTCTCCCTGTCGCCCTTCCCCTCTCCCTGTCCCCATTTCCCTCTCCCTGTCCCATTTCCCTCTCCCTGTCCCCATTCCCCCTGTCCCTGTCCCATTCCCCCTGTCCCCGTCCGTGTCCCGCAGCCTGCGCGTTCGCGGAGCCGCCGCTGCGCTGGGAGCCGCTGTGTCGGCAGCAGCTGCGCCACCTGCAGGACGGCGCCAGGATCGAAGCGCATCCGCAGATCGCGAAGCCGGGCGATCTCGTCGGCCGACCCGCAGTTCTGGAGCGTCTGCTCCGGATCGAGGAAGGTCGTCACGGTCTGCGGGGCCTCGTTCGGTGCCAGCAGCTCCCGGAACGCGACCAGACTCGCCTCTCCCGGTGCGGTG
>JAOXXN010000252.1:11630142-11666480 GCA_026770055.1 Myrmophylax atrothorax
CAGACCCCCACAGTGCACACCGAAACCCCGATAATGCACCCCCAGACACCATAATGCACACCCAGACCCCACATAATGCACCCCCAGAATCCCAAAATGCACCCCCAGACCCCGGGAACGCACCTCCAGACCCCCCCCTCAATGCACCCCCAGACCCTGGGAATGTGCCCATGCAGCACTTCCACACTTTTGTAGTAGATGCCCATTAAAACCACCCAAGTGGTGCGGGAGGCTCTTGCCCACTGTCCCACTGCCACCCCTGTGCTGTCCCCTCCCCTCCCACACCTGGGTGCCCCCAGGGAGGGATTTCACCCCGTGCACCCCCAGCCACGTGCTCAGCACGGCCTTTCCCGCAGCTGTGAGGTGCGCCCGGGACCCGAGTTCCTCACCCGCTCCTACCTGTTCTACGCCAACCGCCTGTTCAAGGCGTACCAGTTCTACTACTGGGACCCCTCGTGCCGCGACCCGTCCTACACGCTGCTCATCAAGGGCAGGCTCCGGCTACGCCAGCCCTCCTGGATCACCCGAGGCGCCACCGAGGCCGACTACCACCTGCACAAGGTGGGCATCGTGTTCCACAGCCAGAGGGCCATGCGGGAGGTGGCCTCCTGGATCAACCAGACGTCCGGGGAGGGCTGCCGGGGGTTCCTGCCCGCGGGGCGCGCCTGGGCGCCCGGAGCGCTCTACGAACTGCTGAGCGCCAAGACCGAGCGCGACTGCACCGCCGCCTTGGGCTTCGCCATGCACGAGCTCAGCCTGGTGCGGGTGGAGAAGCACTACCAGCCCCTGCTGCAGCCCGGGCAGAGAGGGACCCAGCTGGTGGAGGAGCTGTACCTGGGGGACATCCACACGGACTGGCTGGAGAGGCTGCATTACCGCCCCACTGGTTACCAGCGCCCCATGCAGAGCGCCGTGGTAAGGATGGTCCCTCCTCGCCGTGTCACGGGCTTTGCCTGCAGGGATTCCCTTGCTGTTAAAGCACCACCTGCTGCTCTTGGCCCTTCTGTCCTGAGGACACGAGGGGCAGGCATTGCAGGGCTGCAGGTGCAGGTTCCTGGGTGCTCCACAGCATGTGGGGTTCACCCTCTCCCTTCCCGAGAGAGGGGGACTGGGGAGGGGGAAAGCTCAGCAAAACCAGCATGGGAAACGAGCCTGCACTGGCATGGCCTGGAGTTCATGGCTTTGCTTTGGCTCCATGGTTTCCCAGGAAAGGCAGTTTCCTATTTTCGCACACTGAAGCCAGTGAAGGCTTCAGGCTGCACGTCCTTAGAGCTGCCTGCTCTGTCCTTCAGCTCCCTGCCCTCTCCTTCCCTCCTCGGGGTGTGCTCAGGGGGAGAGGAGCGAGGCAGCACCATCTGCCAGGAACTCATCAGTCCTCAGTGTAACTCCATTAGCAGAGCAAGTTTCCCCCAATGCAATTATGTTATTACACAGAAATCAAACTTCCATTTTGACATACATAAAACTGAGCAGGAGACTTAGGTGCCTGTCATTCTATTTTATTTTATATTTTTTAGCAGGTCAGTTTATTCCCAGGGAAGCACATTTCCCCCTGAATGATCTGATCAATTCAGAAATGTCTGAGCAGTGAAATGGAATGCAAAAAAACTCTGTGGACTTTACCAGATAGAATGGAAATTACTGGAAAAAATTCTTTTGGGGCAACTGCCCCAACTGAACTCTGAAAAACACAGAGCAACACCCCTCTCCCTCTCAAAAGTAACATTCTAAAATTGGTTAAACTTGTGTTATCTTGGGCCAAAACCATATATATGAGCAAAACCAGATGGTAAACATAAACACTTTTAGAAGTTAGTTTAAAACCAAACCTAAAGATACTGAAATTCCCTCTCTGAATGCAGCCCTGTAATTAATCAGCCAACAGCTCTCCAATGGCCCTGCACATGATGTCACCACTTGGCGATAATTAGAAGCTGCCATATATTAGAAATAACTTCACACAACCGGTTTAAGCAAGTAAGATTTTTGGCTCCATGTCTATAGTGATAATTTTATTGGGCACAGGATTTTCACTTTTTTTTCCTTTTTATTTTCTCTGAACTGACATCCCTTTGCCTGTGCTGGTGAGTTACACAGCTATGTTAGGAATTATTTTTTAACTCTCTTTAGGAAAATACCACTCTTTTTCCCTTAAATTTATATCTGTTTTAAAGAAACCCATTCTCCCCAAATTACCTTTCATTATCAAAGAATTTCCTGCCTGAGGAGAGCATATGTATTTGCCAACTTCTGGGATTATTTAGCCATAATGTACTGTGTACTGTCAGCACTCATTAAGGTGACAGTAGCAGTAAAGCAAGCTGAAAATGACTAAATTACAGTAGACTCCAATCAACTTGCATGTAAATTACCCACCCTACAGTTAAGTACTGAGTTATTTAACCTTCTTGCCTACGACAGTTCAGTGAAGATTAGCTCGTGTTCTAGAAAATTATATAATGTTCAAACCCTGCTTATTTAAAAATAAATCAGTTGTGATATATGAAGTATAAGAAAAAATTCCAAGCTACACAAACCCCTGCTGGCACCGGCTCAGGGCAGGGCTGATTTGACTCAGAGCTCTGCAGGCGGCACCGGCGGGGAGGGAAGGTCAGGGCCTCCCTCTGCAGTGGGTCCTTTTCTTCTCCCATTCTGGCTGCTGAGAAACTCCCCTGTCTCCCTCCGTCCCCATCTGCCTCATCCCGGTCCTCACATGCAGCCACGGATGTGGGAGAAGGGCAGGAGTGGGATGAGAGGAAAGCAGAAGGCACTGAATTTTTGGCTGTCCTGGAGAGGCTCCAGCACTGAGGTGCAGCATAGCCACAGGAGCCTCCCCAGGGGAAGGTCTCACAGCCCTTTCCATTGCAAAAACACTGTGTCATTGTTCTGACTCGGTGCAGAAGTGCCGTGGTGGAGCTGATACCTCTCAGCATCCCCTTCCTCACGCAGCTTTGCCGTGGAAAACTGATGGGGGAGCAAGGTGGATGTCCCAGGGGAGCATCCCCTGCCCTGCCAGCGGCTCTGCCTGCCCTGCAGCGGCTCTGCCTGCCCTGCCCTCCTCCCTCGGCCTGTCCTCAGCCTGGGGCAGCCGCAGGACACGGAGCTCTGCCCTTCAGCTACCAGAATAGCAAGAGCCAGGGCAGCGCTTTATCTCAGTTAATCTGCCCGGGTGCCCCGTGCCAGCTCCCCGCAGTGCAGCGCCCTGCGCGGGCCGGAGAGCTCTGGGAATATTCTGAAAGGGGTGGTGAGTCTTGTGCTTATCAGTTTATAGAATGCGGGTTTTTTTGTCTCCCGCAGCACCACGTGCACCCTTGCCCAGCCTGCGGGATTATATACAGGGCTGATGAGCACCACCCACCCATCCTGCCCGCCAGAGCTCAGCTGCCCATGCAGCTCAGCGGCAGCTGGGTGAGCACCCACTGCGAGGTCCGGCCCGCCGTGCTCTTCCTCACCAGGTACTTCATATTCCACGGCAACAACCACACCTGGGAAGGATATTACTATCACTACTCCGACCCGCTCTGCAAACAGCCCACCTTCACCATCTACGCCTCCGGGCACTACTCCCAAGGCATCCCCTCCTCCAGGGTGCGCGGCGGCACCGAGCTGGCCTTTAAAGTCACCCAGGCGCGAGTGACGCCCATGGACGCGGTGACGGTGATGATGCTCAACTCCTCAGAACCCGGGAGCTGCGGGCTGGCGAGCTCCTGGAGCGCTGGGGTGGAGCAGGATGTAACAGCCACGAACGGGTGTCTGGCTTTGGGCATCAAGCTGCCCCACACGGAGTACGAACTGTTCAAAACGGAGCAGGACACGCGGGACCGGAGCCTCCTGTACATCGGGGAGAGACCCACGGACGGGTCCAGCCCTGACAGCCCTGACAAGCGCCCCACGTCCTACCAGGCCCCTCTGGTCCAGTGTGCTGCAGCCTCAGAGGAGCTCTCTAACTACGTTAGTCTAAAATACTCGGGAAGAAAGGATGCTAATGGGAAGGAAGCACTAAAACCTTTGCCTGTGGCCTTTTTATTGTTTATAGCACTTCTGTTTCTAAGATGGGACTAGTTATCCATTCAGGTACAGCAGAGAATTCAGATAAACCTTGGTGCTAGCGTGATTTTTATATCCTTCAAACGAGCACATCTGGAATCAGTTTTTCTCAGATTTGGAAACAGTTTTTAAAAACACCCCAAAGTGAATGAAGCCAAGGAGATATGCCTGACTCCATACTGTTTGTCCTGTGGCTTTATTGCCTAATCTCCCCTCTTTGCGTGCAAATTTGATGTAGTGACACGGATGTGCTGCACATTGCAAGGGATCATTCAGCAACATGGGGGGGGGGGAAGTGACATCAATTCAAATTGCTGCTTTGAGCTTTTGACATTGCTGAGATTTAATCAAGAGCTTGATTCAGTTGTAATTCAAACATCCGAAGTGTCGGCTGCTGAGTTTCTTTGAGGTTAAGTTCCCTCCCAGCACACTCCTTTTTGCTGTTCATGCAAATTTAATCTGCACAGTCAGTCAGCAATAAAGTCAGCAAGTGTTCTTGAGAAGGGCACGGTTCACATGCCTTTTGCAGTGTACAGATATTTTGCTGCACTTTTCCCATGTGTGTCACATGCACAGGATGCAACGTGGAGTCTTCTACTCAGAGCTGCACAGAGCAGCCCTCAGGAGCTCCACCTCAGCTGCTGCACCTGGCCCTGCTCAGAGAAGATCATGGGTCATGGGACATGATCCTGTGCATGGCAGCTCCAGCCCCCAGCACTCCCTGGCTGCAGCACTGCTCCTTGTGCCTTGTTCTGGCTCTCCAGAGCAGCCCTGGCCACAGGCACCACCAGGCAGTTGTGACTCCTGCTCTCCAGGCACCCTGTGAAGGAAGAGATACCTCACAAGTCTTCTCAGGCCAGGTATTTTCACTGTCTCCTTTTCAGTCAGTGTTCTGGCACAGCAATTGTTAATCCAGCTCTCCTCTCAAAGTGTCCCTTCCAGCCTCTTTCCTGTACAGATGTTTTATAAATCTGCCTCTGGTGAACAATGGGCTGGGGAGATGCTCAGATCAGACAGCACAATCAAGTCAAACTGATTCCTACTGACAAGAAGGATAAACTAAAAAATCATATTCCCTGTCTGCTGCAGCCAAGAAGCACAAAACCTCCTCAGAGGAGCCCTCCCTCAGCAGCTCAATCCTCTCCAAGTAAGCCTATGTATCTCACCCACAACGGGTATTTTGTTAAAGCAGCTATGCAATAGCCACCTTCTTAATGCTGTATTTACAAACTTGCAGCTTGTACTTAGATAAATCATGGGGTTTATAACAAAAAAATACTTTGAGGGCTCTGTACATTAATAATTCAAATGAGATGCTTATTAAAAACATACAATTGTGACATAAATGTTGTCAGCATGTTCACGTGTTCCAGGCATGATCAAATATTAATCATGCACAGAAACACTTACACTTTTAAGATGACACACAGAAGGGCCAGGCTTGGCTGCCTCACCTTGTCAACCACACCCGTGGCACAACTTTTCCTTCAGCAGTTTCCCATCATGGTGCTCCAGGAAAAGCTTCCCATGACTCACAGCAGCAAAGGCACTTGTTCCTGCAGGACACATTCCATGGGAGGAATAGGGAACAGTTTTGTGCTGCCCTTGGAGGGTTGGTGGAGGAGGAGGAAGGCAACTCCTGGCCAACACTTACCCCCAGGAACGTGATTTGTGTGAAGATGCTTTTTTTTTTGTGGTACAGAAACGCATTAAGTGCTCAGGTGCCTCATGGTGTAAAAGCTCCTCCAAGTCCACAGATCCCTTCCAGGTGGGGATGGGATTAACACAATGTCAAACGTTACAAGGCAACATCACACCCTTATGCAACAAAGGCCTTGAGAAAGCTCTGCCCTGCCCTGAGCAGCTCAGGCATCACTGGCTCCACAGCTCTGACTGCACCTCCCCACAAAAACCTCACCAGGAGCCTCTTTGTTTTGTTCCCCCTCCCTTAAGGATACTTCTGAAAGGAAAAAAAAAGCCATGAAAAAGCTGTTTGCATAAATATCGTAACTTTTATTGTTCTGTTCACAGTTTTTGAAGACACATTCCTAAATTACACAGTTATTCTCTCTGAAGAATTTGTGCCTTTTCCCAATTTGAATTTGTCTGGCTTCCACTGCCAGTAGGTGAGTCTTGTGTTGCTCTTTTTATGCTCAGAGAGCTGCAGTGTTCAGTGTTTTCCCCCTGTGAAGGTATTTGTGCACTGTAATCGAGACAGTCTCAACTTTGGTAGAAAAACTCAGCCAACTGAGTTTTCTCTCTCACCCCCTCTAAGGCATTTTCACACTCCACCAGTAATTTCTGCCTTTTTTTTTTTTGCATCCATTCCAATTACTCAGCTTCTCTTTTAAAATGTAAATATCCAAACTGCATCCAAAATTCCCAGCTCTCACAGCTGAGACATACAGAAGGATAATCACTTACAGCTAACAGTAATTAAAAACAAGAACACATTAGTATTCATTAGTCTTTTACCCTGGGACTACACTGGGAATGTACATGGAGCTGTTCCTCTGGTCCTGGCAGGGGTATTTTTGTCATGTTACCATTTTATCAGTAGTGGGTTTGTATGTTTTCATCAGTGATCTGGAACCACTGAATGTACCAGGTCCCCACAGGACCCTCCTCTGAGCATCCCCATTTCTCTGTGGTTCCCTCTGACTGTCAGGACACACAGAGCTCTGCAGAGGCCCAGACAGACTCTTAAACCCAAAGAGAATGACAAGCAAAAACAGAATGAAAGGACTTGTCTCATGCTCCTCCAGGAACATCCATGTCCTTTCCCAGCCCTTCCCAGGGGTGCCACACTGGCTGTCCTGTCCCAGCAGCAGCTCAGAGTGCCCCAGGATCCTCCCTTACAAATCCTGATCCTGGGGGGTTCAAGGCCTACTGGATTTTAATACTGAGCATTCCTAAGGACTGACATCCCCTTTCCAGTTCTCTGACATCATCCCCAGGTTTTACCCCCTGTGTCTATGAATGGTCCTTATCCCACTGCAAAGGTTTCCTCTGAACTCAGCTCTTCATCACCCTCTCTGAGCACTCCAACCCACACGTTCTGCTTTTCCTTTGGCTACTGCTTCCCTTATTCCCTTTCTGCACTCCCTAACTCCCATTTTGAATGGATTGCTGTGTGCGTCCCTTTTTCTCATTTGTTTTATATTACTTTCCATCTAATTTTCCCTTCATTTCATCACCGAAGCAGGATGGGCAGTTAGCCAAAGTTGTCCCCCTTCTCAATTGCAAAATTATTGGGTTTTTGGCCATTTAATACCTTTCACTTAGAAAACTGCCAATTCTAATTCAGTTTTCCATCTAATTTCTTCCCCACTACCAGATCTGATATGAAATTTGCTCAGCTATGCCCTTTTGAAGCACCAATTACATTTATTAGCAGCTCACATGGCTCTGTGCTGAGCCCCACCATAATCAGGATTCCAGCCCAGGTTCTGTGACTCATTTATCTTTATCTCACATACACAAGACAAAACCAAATAACTTCATCTTTTATGTCTAACACTGCATTAGAAAAACAGGTCTAGGACACAGACCACGAGGATTAAACCTGATTACTGGCATCTATTCAACTCCCAAACAAATAAGTACCTTTTTATTGTTCTGTGAAGAAAACCCAAGCTAACATGTGCTGGCAGGTTTGTACCAGCTGCAAGCTGATGGTAACTGGCACATGTGTCTTAGAAAACTCTCCCCCATTCACTTCTTTAGAATGCTTTCCAGAAGTTTAATCATTTTTTAACCACTCCAAAAAGCAAAGAAAAATAAAATAATTTTCAAATAGTCTCAATACATTTCCTGCCTTCCCACACTGAGTCTGGATCTTCAGTACCTTCTTTAATATCATGAACTCCTCAGACAAGCTGCCCTTCCAATTTTCTGCTTCTTTAGCAGGTGCAAAACTTTAAAGCATGAGCCAAGTTTGCCAGACAGACACAGTCCTGGGTCTGACAAGCTCTTCACAGCTCAGTTAACAGTAACTTGGTTTTCCAATTAACCACCTTCATGCCCTCTTGCTTAAAACACCTTAGGATTCATTTTTGCATTATTTTCAAACTGTTCTTAAACTGAAACAAAACACACAATAAAGTTTTAAAAGAGCATTGAGCTACAGCTTCATTTGACAAACAATCCAGATGGACTATAAAAGCCTATCACATACTATAAATAAATATACAGCCCTGGAACAGCAGGAAGAAGCCAGAAACAGAAACGAGACTCACTGCTCCAAACTCTACAGAGAGTGAAAAGGAACAACAAGTTTGATCCCAGAAGGTGAGTGGTTATCCAGGATGGGAAGAGGCATCAGGAGCAGTCAGACATCCCTGTCTCTGCCAGGCAGCCCAGGGGCAGCCAGAGCACTCCAGGGATCAGAAGTCTGGGACAGGCAGGCAGGGAAGAGCAACACGGGCAGGGTGATGGGAAGAAAGGCCCAGAAGGAAAACAAGCAGGCAGCAGGGAAGCAAAGCCAGTTAAAGATGCTTGGCTGCACATGGATTTCTGTGCCAAGGAGCAGGGAAGGAACAAGGATGAGTTGGCCTGAAGCAAAGCGCTGGGGAGGGGATGGAGTGAGATCTGACAGCTCAGGCAGGACAGATCAGAAAGGAGGATGGGCAGGAGGGGCTCCAGCCTCCAAAGAAACACTCTTTTGGGCTCAGAACTGAAGCAAAGATTCCTGGCTCCCATCACACTGGTGTGTGGCCTGCCAGGGAGATGTGGGAAGCAAAACTGCTGCTTGAGCTCCCAGTTACTCACCCCCCACCGGGAGCTCGGGGCAGGAATGGGTGTCCACACACAGACCAAGGGGTTCCCTCCACAACACACACGTGGGTTACTCCCAATGCCACATGTGAAGTTCAACTTTTAAAATCCTAATTATACTTAAGAGAAGTTCTGGAAGGCCAGGCACACACAGCTGGGAGTGTCAGACAACTTCTGAGCAGCTTTAGCTCACTTTCTGACCAGGTACTCACCAGATACTGCTGTGCACTCCCAAAAAGTGGCCAAACCATCAGTGCACAGACCTGGTTCTCCCATTTCCCCATTCCTGAGTGCTTGACTTTGTAGAGCCTTAATAAAGGTCTCTTAGAAGTAGCTCTGTGTGGATAATTGTGTGTGGGAAATCTGCCAACTCAAACATGAGGGAGTTCAAGAGGCTTTTCTAATCTTGTGAGTTTATCCACTAAAGAAAAAGATTTGATTAAAAAAAATGAAGTACAGCTAAACTGGGAACAATACTTTACTACAGGCTGTTCTTCACAGGCACTTCAAAATCTTAAAAAAAAAAACCCACAAAATTAGGAACTTATTAAATCAGAATGAAATGTACCAATGCAGAAACATAAACAGAAATGCCAGATGTATAATGTCAACTTGTAATACGCAGCTTCAATTAATTCTTCTTAATTCATTTGTTTTCTTAACTTCTTTTGTTTTGCCATCTGGAAAAGGCCATTTTCTAATGACAGATCACAGGAGGAAAGATCCAAAGTTCAAGTTTGCTTCAAGGAAAAGCAGCTTTGTTTCTGTGCTCGCAGGCCCCGCGTTCCTTTTGTACTTTCACTCACACAGAGGCTGCAGGACAAACTCAGGCCTGGGCTGGGAGGCCAAGAGACCCATGTGGAAGTTTAGGAAAGGTTTCAAAACGTTTTACTCTTCAAGTACAAACATGAAAGTAGTTCTTTAGCAGGAAATGAAGCCACAGGGAGCAGTGGAGTGACTGACAGACCCACAGTCACTCTGAAGTGTGCAGGTCTGTGCTCATTAGAATGTGATGTGCAAGAGACTCCTGGCTGGCTCTGACTTGTGTGATTTTAAAAATAATCTTCATTTATCCAGTAAAAACAAAAATCAACCCATTAAGAAAACAAATTTTACAGCTGAGCAGTGGAAACACACAATGACTTTGCTCTCTGAGGCTAATCAAAGTGAGGAGCAGCAGAACGAGAAGTGTCACTGCTGCACTGCCACCCACCAGACAAAGTGATGCAGAATACATGGAGCTGTCAGAGCAGCATAAAAACTTAATTGGACATGGCCAAAGGATCAGCACTGCCCTGCTGGAACAATAAATCCCATGATTTATGTGATTGTAACAGATGATTTACAGCAGCACTGGATCCCACTGTCATCTCTTCACAAAGCTGAGCTCAAGACCTAAAAGGTTTCACTGTAGGACGAAGCAGCCTTGCTCAGTGTCCTTTTCTTCCTAAAATGCCCAAACATTGGTCTGTAGAGGGCATTTTCTGAACAACAAATTAACAGCAAATTGGACATGTGTCCAATTCCAGAGAACAGCAACATGCTCAGATGGTGCTGAACTCACTCCTGCACACATTGCTTTCTTGTTTGTGTTACTGTTTCTGACTCAACCCCCCCACAAATCTCAAATACATACACTGAAATCCACTCACCCCCTGTCCCATCTCCACTGCTCACTTGAGGCTTTGGGCAAGGGATGCTCCCCCATTCCCAGCCCCTGGAGCAGTCCTGGTGCAGCTGTGACCCAGCCCCAACAAACAGGAGGATCACAGTGTTGTTCTACATTGGCTTTCATTTCAAACAGAGGGATTTTTGTTGGTTTTCTTCAGCTACTTTGTATGGAGAACAGAACTCAGGACATGGCATTTCAGGTCACTGCGTAGAGCAAGTGTAGTTTCAACACTTCAAAGTACTACAGTTAAGTCACTGTTGTGCTTGAGCGTTAAGGACATTCCAATCAAGGCAGAGAAGTGCCATTTTTTGAAGAAAAAGGATGACAGTTTTGAGGTTGCAACTGCAACTTCAGGGATCTTGAGCCATGAATGATGCACTCTGTGTGCACACCACGAGGTAAATATGCTGACAAGAATTGCGAGTTCACATGTGCAGCAAATAGAAACCCTTCAGAGTTTATTGGTGAGAAGAAACTCTATAGTGATTTGCAAAGTGAAGTTTCAACTTTAGCCCACTAACAACATTTCAGGAGGAAAAAAGTCACATGGAATACCACCATCAAGCTATTACAGTCCTGTATTTTTAGAAAATGACATTATGGTACATCAACCCCTCTCAGCAGGACACACATGGCATGATGTTGCTCTTCAAGCCCAGGGCTATTCCAGAGTCACCTGAGTTGGGTTCTGGTTCCACATGCAGTTGTTCCAGTTGTGCATTCACAGCTGGCCAGTGCACAGCAATAGTTATGCTCATTCATGCACAGAGGATTTGCTTTAAGATGTGGATAACTACATCAAAATAGCAGAAACCATTTTCCACTTGTTTCCCAGCACTGGGCTCCAAGATATTGTATATACCTATTCATAACAATTTGCCCAAGGAGTGCCCCAAGCAGCCTCTACGGGCTCCTAAAAATTAACAATAAATGTATGTGCAAGTGGCCACCTTAAAACAATAGCAAGGACAGTAATTAGATTAGTAATAACTTGATTTCTACCATCATGTATCAATCAGTTTTCTAACACCTGGTGTTGTGTGAGGACCTCAGACAATAATCTTATGTAGAAACACTACGTTTCATGCATAACTCCCCAAGATGTACAATGTCCTCCAGAGCACAGATACTTGATGAAAACATTTGCTCTGGTGTTGTCATGGAAGGAAAAACTTACAAAAGATCCAGATGATTTAAGAACATCTATCCAATGTATTTTTGCACTGTATCTACAGACTGGCCTTTTAGGACCCTTGGAAGAAAAAAACAACCCTAAGATTTCTTTCTATTGCCTCTGACAGAAGGGTTTGGTCAGACAGACAGTGGGGATCCCACTGAGCAGTCATTTCATTTTGAGCTCAGCAAATGCAAAGTGTTACCCAGACAGTTCAGGGCTGTCACAAAGGGTGAGGAAAGACCTCAGGATTTTGTTAAATTCCAAAAGATAAGCAGTTAAATTAAGAGTCTTCTTTAGGACTGATGATGTGTGTCAGCCCCAGCTGCAGGATACAGCCACTACCAACAGGTCCTGAACTGGACTCCTCTGTTGGTCTCCCTGATCACGTGTTTTTAGGGCATCTGGCAAAGCAAGAGAGTGTTTTCTGGCACCTCTTTACCATCCTGGAGTGCAAACCCCAGGACAACTTTGTTCATGGATGTCTCAAAGCTCCAGGCTGCCAGAGATCACTGAGAAGTGGTTACTGAGCACTGGGGGCAGACAGACACGCTGCTGCCTCTGCCCTGTGCCACCCACGCAGCTGTGGCACTGCCACTGGGTGTGACATTCACCTGGAACAGGACTACAGATACACCCACAGCAGACCACCTTAAAGCTTTGATCCTCTCCCTTGACTCTGCAAAGACAACATTTTTTTTAACAAACCTTTTCAGGCTGTTTTTCGGCAGAAAGGGCCCTCCAAAAATCATTTTTTTAAAAAAAAGCAAATCAGGAATTCAGCTCTTCTGATAAGAGTGAGACCAGGGTATTTACAGCCTCTGAAAGAAACTACTTCATAGCTCAGTCTCCCTTCAGCAAAGGTTTTCTCAAATAAATTCTTCAGAGCCATGGCAACTAAATTTTGCAACATCACTTACAACAAAAGGTTCTTTTACACTGTTTGAATAAAAAGTTTTCTTTACTCCTACAGCCCCCCTAAGTATCTTTTCTTGATCAGTTCTGCCCAATTTGTCCCACTGAACTCACTCTCTCCTTCCCAGCTCATCTCCCACCTTCCCTGCCCTTTGCAGGAAGGCTGCAGTAGTTCTGTCCCTTCCCTCCTGAGCAGACAAGTCACCTGCACTTTAAAATGCTAAAAATACACCTCTCCTTTCTGTTGAATCTCCTGCAAGTACTTCCAGAGTCGTGTTCATAGGCTGAATACACCAGCTGGGGGTTTTTGCCACCTATTTGCTTATTAAGCCTCACATAAAATTTCACTTACTTGCACTTGCAAAGGAGGAAACCCTTGAGACACAAGTGGGACAAAGATAAAAGTCAAGGAGTGCAGCAGATAGGCTGCAGCCCCAACAGCTTCCTCATGGAATCACAGCAGTAAGGAAGGAATGACAGAAGTCACTTCTAAAAAACTTCTCTGAATCATGAAATGTGTTACAAAAGATTCTGTCCCTGATGGTTTCTGGGTCTACCGTTTATAGAATTTTTTATTTATAGAATCTATGTGAATTTACCTGCTTAAGAACTACCTCATCTACTGAATCCAACATGGTAAAACACACTTGAGTTTATACACCTAAAAGGAAGCTTAGAAACAAAATTCCCTTCACCTTCATCTGAATGTGCTGTCAAGTGTCTTAACTCCTGAACCCACTAACCTGGAAAGTGGAAGTGACCTTGTGCCTCAGCAGCCAAGGTGGTTACTCTGAACACCACCTTTGTGTGTCAGACTCGTGATGGGGTGGTTTGCACTGACTTTAAAATTAGTCTGGAAAAAAAAAAATCACCCTGAAACAAGACTGCAAGTTTCCCTATGCCACAAACAAAGAGAATACTGTTTCCTCCCCACCTCTAAAACTGTGAGAACAGGACAAAAGTAACAAAGGAAACATCAATTTGGGGGCTTTATTTAATTTTTCTTTTCTTTTTTTTTTCCTTTTTTTTTAAGATGCTACATAGTCAAACAGGATTGGTCTTTTACGGCATAGGACTAGTTTACTACTAATACTTTTTTTCCCCCTAGATAGACTTATTTACATACAAAAACAAGTTTCCTGACCACTGTTTCCTCAATGCTCAGATGATCAAAACTCCCAACAATTGTGTAGTGCCCAAAACACCAGGAGGCAGAAGAATCTTGCACCACTACAGCAGCAAATTTTTAGTTCTAATCACTGGCTTTAAACAGGTGCCTTTTCATACCACAAAGTATTAGTCAATTTTTTTGACAAGAAGGAAACATGAGATGAAATACATTAAATAAGTCAAATATGCATTAAACATCTCTGAAGAACATTTTAAATTCAACTAAATGAACCACCAGCAGTGCAGCTTGGTCCCTTGGTGAGGCATTGCCCTCTGTCCCACACGTGTCCCCCCATCACACGAGCCCCTGGTGCTGCCCAGCACAGGAGTCCGGGCACTTCTCGCCACCCTCTGAGTGCCAACAAACTGGGAACTTGCACAGAGTTGAAGACACTGACAGAAACTGTGAAATTTATGAGCAGAATGGTGGATTAAGGTATTTTACAGAAGTTATCAACACCTCCTGCCTAACCCAGCTCCAAACATCCCAGGGCCAGCTCCAGCAGTGGAGGAAGAGGGTGTTTTTTTTTTCTAGTTTTCCTTTTTTTTTTCTTTTTTTTTTTTAAAAAGAGGTAATCCAGCAACATGTACCAGGGTCTAAGAATGTTTAAAATGACATATACAATATTCCATTGTAGTGTTAAATCAGGATTTTCTCCCCCCCCTTCATCACTGAAGCATATTCTCTTTCACTCATTCGCTCATCGTACATTTTAGACTTTCTAGATTATGTTACATAGTATTTGTGCAGGGGTAATTTAAAGGCAAGACCTGTGAGATGTCATACATTAATTCTTTTTCTTTTTAAACATTGTTATGAATAAATTTAATCCAATGATATGGCAGAACCATCAAACCAATTTACAATTCCCAGCATGCTGCCTCTACAAGGCTATTTTTCCTATAATTACACCAAAGACAAAGAACAAAACCACCAAAGCAAGTAGTCTGGAGCTGAGCCCTTCATCCTTGACAGCAGCTGCAGAAGGAGAGATTGGGTTGTTTGGCTGGGGTACCTTCCTCATCCGCAGTCCATCTTCTTCCTAAAGGAGATACAGTCATTATTTCTAGGGAAAAAAAGCTTTCAGGATTCACCCTCATCTTATTTATTGAGGTGGGTGTTACACAAGAGGTGAAAGGTAATTTACAGCTAATTTAGAGCTTTAGTTCCTAAATAATCCTGAGAAGGAAAGGGTAGTGAGGCAGGAGAGGAATTTTGTGTCTACTTGGGTAGTGGAGCAGAAGCCACACACACTTGGAAGTTTTAGGGAATAGGGAAGAATGAGGAAGCCTGGAAGAACTCCTGTCCAAAGTGCAGAGACAGCTTCAGAACTTCAAAAACAATGATGGAGGGAATGGCCTGGAGATGCTTTTCGTGCTCTGTAAGCAAATAAAGTGCAGTGGGGGAAAATGCTTTTCACTGTGACTGTGCTAAAGTTGCCTGTTTTTCACAAGCTGAGGCAATTACACTCATCATTCCCTCAGTCAGATGTCACAAGCAAATTTTCCCAGCCTTTGAAGGGAAATCTATTTCCCCCATCACATTAGTGCTGACATTTTGACATGAAACTAATGGCAATAATTAGGATATTTTCTTGGTAGAGGTTTGTCAGCTCACTTGATTGAAAGATGAATGAGACAAGAGCTAAAACATCATCACACCACCAGAAATAATCATTTCAAGGGGAGAGGATGCTTCCCACCTTCACCTGAAGTGCTGTGCAGCACAGCTGTGTGTTACACACTCCACTCCACACACACACCCAGAGCACTTCAGGAGAGGGTAAAATGAGCCACTTGTGATCTAATTTGTGTCCAGCTGAAGCAACAGTGTTAAGAACTTTCAATGTGACACAGTATTACAGTGCAAAAGTAGAAGACAGGGAAGCAAAAGCCTCCAGTCTACATATAAAGAAATACTCAAAATTGTAATAAGTTACTGCAGCCTTAAAAATTGTTAGATAAGTGAAATTCAGAGGGCTCAGGGTATGTCAGTGTTTCTCACTTTTGAATTTAAAGGGGCACATTCTGGAAAACTTATTCATTGATTATTTATTTACTCATTGAAAGTCACAGGTTACCTGATGTCCCACTAAGTCTGGATGGGGACAACTGAATTTTGCCAATAATAATATGTTGATTACATATATAATAATTTTACTGCTAGAAGCAACAAATTTTCATTTGAAATATGTTGACCTCCTTCTGACAGTGACTGTGGCCTGACACTGACAGCACCTGGGAGCTGGCACTGACTCAGCATTGCTTTCTGATGTTTTACAGGTGTTTTTAACACTCCACAGAGGGAACAAAGAGCTCACCAGTTTAGGATGTTACTGTAAGACATCAGCTCAATTCTAGATAGCTCCTGCAGAGTGTTTATTCAACACTGATTTCCAAAAATTTAAATAAAATCATACAGTACTCATAGTAATGACTTGCTGGCAAAACAAGAACACAAGAAGTTAAGGTCATGTTACTGTTACATCACATCTATTATTTCTGTGCAAAACAAAACTGGTTTAAAGAATCTCTTCATGCATCAGCCAGGCAGCATCAGAGCTGAGAGAACAGAGTTCCTTTCACTGGGCTGCAGGAGTCACAAAATCTAAATGTTCATTGGTGCTGATATCTATGGAACCAGACACTTCCAACAGATGAAACTTCTCTAAAAGGAGTTTTTCAGCATAGTGGGAAAGGTTTCTCAATTCCTGCATTTCACAGAGATGTGCTGGATATGGCAGGGAGCACATTTCCTATTAATCTGTCTTAATTTGGCCATTTCAACAGCCTATTACAGGTGCAATTACCAAAACTCTCAGTATTTGCACAACACTGCCCTCAAGCACCCACCAGGTTGGGAGAACAGGGCCAAACCCAACACTGAATTAATTCAGACTGAGAAAATTAGGTGGGAAAAGAAAAAAAGAGGGGGAATTCATTACTCCAGGTTGCCTCCAATCAGGCTCTCTGACTGCATCACTTGTACCTCCTGTCAAAGGAACCATTGATTTCAGCACCTTTCCACAGTTTATAGAGAGAAAACTAAGCTATCTTTACTTTACAGACAATATTCAAATATTGTGCTAAGGTCAGGTAACCAAACCTTGAGGTTGAAAGCTTCTTTTTCAGGAAAGGAGTAAATCTGAAAAGAAAACAACACGAATCTTTACCTTAAACTGTTTATTCTCCTCCCGTAACCTCTGAACTTCTACTTGAAGCCTCTTATAGTCTTCCATTACTTTTTTAACTTCAGTGTCATCCAAAGAAGAACTTATTGATTTAGACATTATAGAGGAATCTGTCTTTGTTGCAGTTGTGGATACAACTTTATTTATTTCTATGTCATGCTGTTAAAAAAGGACAGAGTGATTTTTGGTTAGTTATTAACACCACACCACACACCTGACATTTAGGAGGAGGATCAGGTAAAATTGTCTGTGCACACCTGAACTGTGCCTGTATCAAAAGAAATAAACAGCATTTTCCTTTCTGTAACCTTTAGTGCTTTCACAGAAAACACCAGATCAGCAGCATTAGAAATGAATGTGTTCATTGCCCCAACAAAAAAGGACCCCACAATATCAGAGCTGCTAATTGCAATATAATCCCTAAGTGCATTTGTGTTTTCCTCACCAGCTTTCTACCAATTCACTTGCTAAAATCAGCATTGTTCCAAGGAAGCAAAGGGGAACATTGCACAGACAGATCCATATTGCTGATGGCTGTAACTGATTCAGAACAAACTCTGAGCTTCACAACCATCAATGAGCATCTTTACATTTTTTTTAAAATATTCTTTATCCCGTGATCTTTCACTGAATGAAGAGGAACTGAAAGTCTGCTCTGTGCTACTGCTGCACTGACATTGTTCAAATTAGCTGCTAGTTACATTAAGGATTAACAAGACTTCAAACAGCTTATACTGCGTTTTTAAAGGGTGATGCCATCCAGGCAGTGAAACAGAGGGTTCTGTCTTCTGCTTATAGAGCTGTCTGTATAAACAAGCCATTTTACAGGATTTACTGTGGTATTAAGTTTTAAATCACTCAATATGCATCTAAAAATACTCACAGGCTTATCATTTTCTGCTGGTAGCTCAAACACACACCTAAGTTTCGAGTCCATCAGTTCTTCCGGTTTTGCTTCTTTCCACTGGAATAATTTAATATTAATTCAATATTAAACACATCAGTATAATAAGGCAGATGGAAAATGCAATGTATTATGTAAACAAATCACATCATTTTACTCAGAAAAACCCCACAGGTGTTTATCACATTCCATTAACCACATACAGGATGAAAAATGAAGTCAAATATGTGACTGATTGGTATCATGAAAACAGACCAGACACTGTGAAGCAAATCATTCTAAATAGTCTGAATCCTCCACAGGTAATTTATGAGAACTGGGAGCTGTGTCAGAGTAATTAGCAGAGATAGGGGGAGCTGTGGGACTGGTTAAAACAAAAAAAAAGGCAAAAGGATGGGTGAATTCAAAGGAAGGGAAAGATAACAAACCCCACATCAATCACAGTGCTGGTTCTCAAGTCTTTGCCCAGTGGAGTTCTTATCCAAACTTTTCAAATTTCACATGAGCTTTCCCCCTAACTGTTATAAACTACAGGACTGTTCTTCCCTCTCCTTGTTTTCCACCATCAGTGTCCGAACAACAACAGAAGTGCTACATACAGAGACAGATAATTCCCCTCTCCCCTTCTCTCCCATTCAACTGGGAGTCCCCCATAAACAAGTTTCCTTGCAATATTTTTAATAATAAATCTTAGCCCAGTATCAGCTGTAACCCTGCAGTGAAAACATTTATTCCCAGCAGGGACACACAGCAAGAGGTGTCCACACTCCTGTCCTGGAGTTCTCCTGTGCTCCTTTCACTGTGACCACACTTGTGCTGCCTTGGTGTCCTCAGCACATCTCAAGTAGGTGTCAAATTATGCCCAAGCCTCCCCGTGCAACCTGAAGGGGTATTTAACTCATCCTAAACAGCTGAATTCTACTCCAGCTCTTCTGGGGCTGAAGTCACAATTCTATTTGGAGCTCCTTGGCTGCCTGGGAAGCGTTGAAAGCTTTACAGCCCTCCTGTAACTGGGCTCACCTGTTCATCCAGCAGGGGAGGAGATTTGGAGAGTGGTCACAGAGCTGAGAACTGATCAAAGAGTTACAGGAAAAGAAATTGTATCGGCCTGGAGAGCTCTGGAAAACTGAAAGGCCCATCTAGGTACTAAAACCATCCTCTGCTGGCAGAGTAACATTTGTCATGGTATAAAGCGACTCATAAAAATTAAAGAGTTCGAAAGAAAAGCAGACTGGCTTATCTTTCTAGTGATGCAGACATTTTATTACTATTGCTGTTTCTCCCCCTGGATCTTATTTTGAGGCCATTAAACAAATATAGTTTCATAAATCTCTTTCTGAAGGGAAATTATTAATCCTGCAGAGTGGCCCAGCTTTAAAAAGCTCTTCAGAAGAAGACACATATTGTAAAGACTCCTGTAAAACCAGCCATGATTTGCACCCTGAACTTATCTGGGGTTGGCTTTTTTAAGTAACATACACACAGAAACACAGCCAAGTCCCACACCAGTGTAAGGGCCTTTCTCCTTTATATATAAGAGCTACCCAACTAACACAAGCCAGGCTAGGGAAAGCTTCCTTGTGCCTTCTTGTAGCTGCAAATCTTGCTGTTAAAGGAAAGCCACCAGCTGACAACATGGTTTGTTCCCTTCCAGGTTGCCTGACATCTCATTTCTGTGTCTTTTGTCCTCTTTGCTTCTGCTGCTCCCACTTTTAATCCTGAGGACCAAATCTGCAAAGACCTTCCATTTACCAAAGCCACAGCAGACACAGGTGGGGGTAAAGAACAATCCAGTACTTGTAAATCATCCCCTTGTTTCTGGCTGGGAAATGTTGCTGCTCAAGGGAAGACAGAAGACTGAGAGCATAAAATATAAAAGATGCCAGACTTAGAATATATTCTCTGTGTTCTTAGAATATATAGTTCATTGGCCTTTCTAAAAAAGGATATATTGCCAAAAACCTACAACTACTTGTTTTGTGGCTTGGCATCCCATTACTCACAGCAGCTTCCCAAGGAAACAACCTCAGACACCAACTGTTTCTTTCAGTGCAAGATTCCTGGGGCCCAAAATAAACAGAACACCTTGCCATGCACAGAAATGGAAATCTGGGAAAGCTCTCGAGGATCATTCCAGTGTGGTTTGACAACAGCCCCCAAGCAAGGCAGTAAAAGGACTTAGAAAATTACACAGTTAGAAAGAAATCCATTTAAATTAATACTTACTACTGCTTCCATATCTGAAGTATCAGCTGGAGCAAACATAGACTGAACCATAAACTTGTGTTTACTTTTCTCATTAGGGTCATAGTCAAAAGGCTGTAGCATCACTGCAAGAAAAAAACCCAAAACACATCCCATGAACATTGCTCTGATGCAGAGTCAGGCACTGGAGGTGCAGTCACCAATTTCAGCCAGACAGACACTACAGTGGTTTCAATTGTATGTCATTATGACCAAAGCAGCAGCTGAGCTCAGGAGTGTCACTGTAAACCAAAATGTTGGGAGAAGGGCAGGGAAACTCCTCCAGTCCGCTCAGAGTTTTGCCTGAGAGTTCTGGAACTGCTGATCACTTCTCAATATTCTGTACACAACTATGGCAAGATAACAACAGTAATTTACAGTAAATAGGATAATTTACGTATCTCCTGGGACAGAGGGGCACATTTTCAAAGACTTCCTCTGTCTTCCTCTGCTCCTGGGGCAGAAGTAACAAGCACTTGGAGGAGCTGCACACACAGAATTGCTGATGGGCCCTGAGCAAATGCAAACATTGTAAACCTTGAGCTTTGAATCTCAGGATGGAAATTTCCTCCACAAGGTTTAAGCGTCTCATGGTATTTTTGTATCAAGTATTTTACTTCCAAAAATAAGTCACTGCCAATTTGTTACCAATTTATAGCTGGATGTTAATGGTTAAATGTGATATAAACTTTGCCTCTGAAAGGTATACAAGGAATGTATTTCTCTCCATTCAAAAATCAAAAGCATTCCAGAACTTACTTATGCAGAAAATGACTGTTCAGAGGGCAGAGAGGAAGGAACAGCAGGTTTAGGAGGTGTGTGCTTTTATCTGATTTTTTATGCAGTATTAGGAGTTTCCTTGTCTTGTCTTTTGGGGTAAGGAAGTAACATGTTAAAGTAACTTGAAGAGGGACAGTGAGGAGGTACTTCATTTACATGGAATGTGCTTTAATCACATTTGCAAATGACACCTGGATATTCAGCTATTGTGACATTCACAAACATGGGTTTGGCTTCAACATGAGATAGAACATACGAAAATAAGCAAGAGTTTGCACAAACTCATTATTTGATATTGCAAAAAGCCACCAACTCTCAAATTTAAAATGAAGCTTATAAATACTGCCATTACTGCTAACATAAAATATGGTGGAAGGTTTAAAAATTCACATTTTATGACCAATGAGCTTACTTCAGTCCCTTGATTCAATCACTGAGAAGAGAAGCAGCTCAAGAATTAGGATTACTTTCAAGTGCTGGTGCTATTAACATTATGTGCCCAGATTCATATGCACTAATTGCAGGGGTTTGTCATACGAAAGCAATACCCAAAGATCCCATTTATTGCAAATGAAGGCAAGGCAAGCCAATTTGCCTCCCTCAATGAGCAAAGGATATTATGGCTGTGCCATCTTTATTATGCACACAATCTGTGGCCATCAACAACCACATGCCTTTTAAAGCCCAAAGAGAAGGGAGACAATAAATTCTCTCAGATGAGATGCCTTAACAGTTATTATACGTTTTTAACTCACCTTGCAGCGGTCAAACACTAGTCCAAAATAAGTGCAAATGAACAGGCTACTTTTGAAACTGTTTTCCCAGCAGAAGTGGCTGCACTGTGCAAACACATCTATTTCAACGCTGAAAAGCAGCAGCATTTTTTTCTCCACCGCAGCAGACACTCAAATTATTCCAAATCTCCATAATGTGTGAGATCCAACTGGATAGTCAAAACTATCCCCTGTTTATGGAACTTGTGCAGATTGTGGTTTTATCAGCTCACTTTGCTGAGTGCATCCATAAGCTCATTTGAAAACGAGGATTTCCCAAGTGACAGAGCTGAATCCATCCCCAAGGCTGCTCTGAGCTCCACTCACAGAATCACCAGAGCCAGAGAGGGCTTGACAGAACAAACCTTGTTAGCACTTGTATTTTTAGATCAATACATGAAAGCCACATTGACACAAATTATTCAGCAAATGCCTTGTAAGCCAGATGGGAAGCTCAAAAATATGTACTTTGGGTTCAAGAGGAAACGGAATGATTTCAATATTTATTCACATGCTATTGGGGGTTTCTGTGAAAGATCAGTTCCATGGAACTGCCCTAATTGCTGGAGAACTTGCTACTGGCAATGTGGCTCCTTTGTTTTGAATGGAAATACATACCTGATGCAAAAAGTACATGGAAAGTGTGTTCCTACAAAACGCCTTATCACGTCCGTCATCTCACCTGGTCAGAAGTTACAGCTTTCATCAGAACCCAGAGTTTCATACTCAAGTTTACCATCACCAGCATCCAGCAGGCAAACACATCTATTTCAAACACTTTCTAAACTGCTCCCCCACAAGTGAAGCACCAAAGCAGAAACTGCACAGTCACTGAGAGATCGCTGGAACGAGGAGCAAGTTGGGTTTGGGAGCCTTCACACATGAAGGACTGACCCAATGTACATGCTGTTCTGAAGTGTTTCTAAAGCAATGGACAGCAGCTTCCTTACACACTCCTGCTGTACCCTCCATGTATCTCTAGACAGCCAGGAGAGGCACTGACCACCCGCCTCCTTCTTTTCCCTAGAACAGTTTACTGGCAAAGTCAGTAACAAGGACAGAAGCACTAAGCTCTTCTGCTTTTCCTGCTTCCTCAAGGAACAGAGGAAATCCAAACCAAGGAACATGGAAGGAGGCAAAACTAACACCTGCTGGGATCTACCTTTCCCTTCCAAGAGCAGAAGGAACAGAAAAGTCCCCCAGCTCAGATAGTCAGCAACCTTCCTCTAGTTTCCATCTAAATTTATTAATGGCCTGTTTACTTGGTCCTGGACCAATACTGCCCTTCTGCTTAAATATCAAGGGAAGGGGAAGAGTCATTTACTTCTGGAGCTCTCCAAGACATCAATCACAGCAACTCCTGGCCTTGTGGTAACCTAAGTAAGCCAGACCCAGTGGGTCCCCTCTGGGCTCCCCATTCATTCTCTGCACCTGCCCTGGCTTGAACTCCCCTATATGAGCTACTCTATTTATAACCCAGGAGACTTTACTATTGCCTTGGACACCAGCATTTCTACCCCCTTATCTTTCAACAATTACCCAGCCTGTTTGCTACACATTTGTACGATACCACCTTTCCCTTATTCACAGCCACATTGTGTCAGCATCTTGCTCAGCCCAGTCAGGCCCCTTCATTTAACCAGCCTGCAATTATAGCAGGAGTATTTTACTCTCCAAAGATGTGATTTTGCAGTTTTCCTAATGAAACTCATCCTCTGTCTCACTGTAGCCTTCAAGGACACCTAGCTGTGCTGCATAGCTTCAGTCTCCCAACACCATCACCAGGGCTTTTAGTGCTCTCTTTGTGCCAGAACTGCTTGTAAAAGCATTAAACAAGATTAGTACCACCAATCACTCTCAAGAAACGTCACTGGTAACTTCCTGCTATGACATTTCCATCCACCACATCACTGCTCACTCTCAAGTAGCTCATTCAACAGCCTGGGAAACTCTTTTCTGGCTTTACTGATCATTTTCCCAAATGATGCTGCATGGAATTCCTAATGGTCTGGTCTCTATGTCACTTTTCCATAAAATACCCCATCCAGACACAGGGGCAAGTCTTGAGTTCCTTCTGCAATTTGATCAGCTCTGCCAGAGGGGAGGAAGGACACTCACATCTCCAGAAATGGGTAAAACCCATTGCACCCCTCCATGTTTGTTCCATGTTTATATAAAACCCCGTAAAATTTCTGTAAATATTTCAGTAATACTAAAAAATGTTGAACCTGTGAAGACCAAGACAGAATCCTTTAAAGTAAGGAGGCAAAACCAACCCAAAACTGGGTAGTGGGTACAGAGTCCTGGGAGGTCCATGGGATGAGGGCACAGCAATGATGCTGTTGAAAGCAAATTTGGGAATGCAGCATCAGTGCCTGAGGAAGGGGCAGCCCCTCTGTGAGTGCAGGGCACAGAGCTGAGCTCCACCCCTGCTGAAGGCAGGGCCAGCTGCCTCTTCCAAGGCAGGCAAGCTCACAGAGACAAAAAATTCCACCCAAGGCCAACGTGAGCCTCTGCCTGTTTTTGGGAGGTGTGTCCAGGCTGCTCTCCTGGGTGGGACACTGTGCACAGATGGCTCCATCTGCACCTCCTCTCTCCCCCATCACACACCCAGTGCAGACTCACCAGCATCTGCTCAGGGCTTTTTCACTTCCCCTCTGTCACCCATTCATGCCTCTGATTTAGATTGCCACATCTCAGAAAAAACTCCAGGTATCTTTGTGGCAATCAGAGGTGTTGAACAAACAGGGAATGTGTGCAAATAGTCCCCTGTGCCAGTGCCTGGGAGCACATGCACAGCCATCAGCTGACACACACACAGACGCTCCCTGCCACTTACATAAACTCAGCTGTTAAAATTACATGCCATTATATAACAGGTGAAAACACAGGCTCCAAACCTGCCATCACAGCGAGCAGCACATGCTGCCAGGGCCTGAAACACTGGCATTTAGGGAAAGCTGTGATTTGGCATAAAAAGCCATTAGTTGAGGCTCCACTAGAATTAAGTAAGCTTTATTCTTCTAGCATTTTGTGTGTTTTAAATGAGCCGTCACATTAGAATGAAATAAAAGTGGAATAATGTTCTAACTGCTGCCTCTGTCTTAGGGCAGAGTCTCTGCTCATACACTGACACCAAAGCAGTACAGATGTGGTTTCACAGCAGTGTGACAAAGGCAGCTGGTTACTACAGTGCAAGGAGGTGAGGCTGTCCCAAATGCAGCTTCTGAGGAGCTAATAAATCATTCCAGAGCTTCATGCTGCCACAGGCAGTGATTTTTTGGAGAGACAATCCAGGGCAATCAGTGGCTGTGTTAAAGCCAGTCAGCAATTTCCAAGAGCACAGATTGCACATAGTAAATACAGCCCAATTAGTTTGAGTGTCCAGAAGTTACTTCTGAATTAACTATGTTCTAATAATTTCTCATCAGTAGTATTTTCACGAGGTTTGGAGGAATTCAAGTCCTATTTATTCAAGTGCTATTTTTATGCCCTGTACAAGACTTGAATTACATGGCTGAAAAATAACTGATTCAGTGGCAAAGAAACAAATTCTATTTATTTTTCACTTCATTAACTCCAAAATCACTCCTCTGCTCTGAAGCAATGTTGCTCCAAAGCAAAGGTTAAACACATCTCCCCCTTTCTGTGAACCAGAAAACGCTTCTGTACGTTAATGGGAGTGCCCTCTTTGATCCCCCCTCTCCAAAGGATCCCATCTGCTGATCAGAACCACAGACTCTGCCACCTTCAAAAGTCCAAAATGAGGTCCCAGGCATGGTTTAAAGGCCCTACCAGAAGTGCAATACACACAGCTCTATTACAGAGAAGTTCAACCACAACACAAGATAAAGAAAACTTCAGTTTAGAATGTTTTAGGGAGTAAAAAATTAACTCTTACAACCCCAGAATTCTAACACATCTACCTATAAATCGACCTTAATATATCACATGAGGAACAATGAATGTGTTTTAAAATATAATGCTAATATAAGGACTGACAGTTTAGGGTCATTTTTTATTACCAAAGTTATTATCAGCATGAAAATATTAGAACACACACATGAGCTTGTGATTAAATATACCACAGCCATTTTCAAAACCAACCAAATCGTAAATCACTATAAAAAAAGGTATCAGACAAGGGAGATTTTTAAAGCTCTGTAAGCCAGAGCAAAGCACAGCTCAGGGTTAGCACAGCAGTCCCATAATGGGATACTTTAAGTCTTGGCCTAAATCCACACTATCTGGTGTGCCAGTGGGAGGAGAGAGGCTGGAAAAGCAACTTGCTGGGAGCATAACATGAGATGGTTCCTACAACCCTCTCCTGTACCATATTTGCTCAAAGGGGCACCGTGAACAGAAGTTTAAGAAAACACTCAACACTCAGATCAAGCCAACCTTTAAAAGAGCCTGGCAGCAGCCTGCAAAGGAAGCAGCCTTTTAATTCTGAAAGTTCATCTGCAAGATGAAAAGCAACCACATCTTTATAGCATGAAGATAATTTGTAGCTAGAAACCATGCTAATTTTCATTATCATTTCATTGATTTCAATGCATTTGATATGCTTGCCTGCAGCTAGGAGAGATGACAGACAGCTTTACTTGGGAATTGTCCCGACTTCTAAAAGTCTCAGCTTCCCTCTGGAGAGCTTTTCCATTTCCACATTACTCATTTCAGAGCTCACTGGGTACGTGCTGGTCCCTTCTCCTGGAGCAAAGTGCTTTGCCTGCCCCACCTGGAGCTCCCACCGCAACCGAGGCACAACCTGAGCCTTTTGCACACTCAGTTTGACACAGAAACCCCAAAGATCAGTGAGGGTGCAAATGTGGGCCTGGGTAAGAAGACTTACAAGGATTAGACTTGCTTAATGTTACAGTGCAAAGTAATTTTGGGATCAATTTTTGTTTTGTTGAAAGAAATTTCCCCAAGGGTGAGGTGTTAAAATATTTTACGTTTTATCAAGTGAAAAAACCAAAGTCTTGATTTTTACATGATGATATTTTTTTTTTCAAGTAAAGCAGTGGGTTTAGCTCCCCAAATTTTTTATTCCAGGCTAGAAAAGGCTGGTAAGACACCAACAGCAAACTGGATGACCTATCAGTAATTTTTCTTATCACGCTAACATTAAATTTTTTTAAAAACAGGAAAGCAAAACTGCAGATTTATAGAAATTATTTTAACTAAAAAGTCTGACCTCATTCATCAACATGTCACTACTACACGCTTTGATAGAGTTCTTTTATTAAAAACATGGATCAGAGAAGTCATTGAGAAAATGCAGTGTTTTCAAGCATGTGTCATCAGCAAGTTCATAATATGCAGACATTCTGTTCATGGCAATACTCAGCTCTTTATTCTTTCAAAGTAAGCCACTCCTTTGTTTTTCCATTACCAAACTTGGGCAAGTCAAGAGCTACTGACTCATTAAAGAAAATCATTAACTTTTCCTATGAACAGCAAAGATTTAGTCATTTGACATTTTTAATACCAAAGGATATTGAACCTTCAAAGAACACAAAACAAGCACGGTTTGAAAGTAAATGTTTTCATTGTTGGTTCCATCAAGGCAGTTTGACAACAGCCAACTCCAAACCAGTGGCAGCATCGCCCCAGTTCCATCCTTCCCTCGTTCCAGCACTTGTCTGACCCCGTGTGAGCTGGTTCAGGAAGTTAAGCTGGCAAAAACTAACTGTACAAAAATAATCCCAGAGGGAGGGCAGGGCTGCAGCAGCACTGCCTTGGATAGGCTGGCTCGGGCTGTTAATGAGCCACATAAATCTTTTATGTATTTCTGCCCTGTTCCTCTCCAAAACAAGATGTAAAACCAAGCCTATTAGTGCTAGACCAGGAGTAAGGGAAGTAAGGCCGTGTGGAGTGGCTGCTTCTCCATGAAAACACAACTCTTGAGTTCAACAAAACACCTTCAGACTGCAAAGCATCCCGAGTAAGTGAGGGAAAGAAGCTATTTCAGATCACCAAAGAACTGCTTGAATGGCTTACCAGAAACATTAATTGATGTCCCTGCATCGATGATTCCACTGTTGGGCCTTACACAGTACCTACGAGGGGCCGTGGTCTTCACCTTGAAGCACACATTTCTGTCTGTGGGGTTGCCAAGCTTCAGGTTTGTGGTGACAACATCTGTGAAAGGACCTGGGGAGGAGAGCACAGGCAACGCTTGAAACCACACAGAAAGCACTTTTCAAGCAGAGGCTAAGCAGGCTCTAAATCTCTGTTCACAAATCTTATAAAGCAATTAGATGTCCAATTTCCACCTGCAGCACACACAGACAATGTGCACGCAAAGGCAGGGCCCGGCCCAAGCCCCACAGCTGAGAGGAGCATCCACCTGCCAGACAAGAGGGGAGTCACTCACACACTGTGCCAACACCACAGCGTGGCATTCAGAGGGTGCCAAACTCCCTCCTGCATCACACACTGCAGCCCAGTCAGACCAGCCTGACGGGGACACCACACACACCGTGTTGGAGATGATAAACAGTGAGTGCAACGCAGTTTGTGAACTGGGCAGGGAATGGTGACAGAGGGGCTGCTCCAGATCCATCTCCACAGAGCCAGGATTCCTCCAGGTGTTCACGAGGGCCACACCAAACCCAGCAAAACAAGCATTTTTCCCCTACCAAGTTAGGTGTGTTCTTTGTTTTGGTTTTTTTTAATAACTCTCTTGGCTACTAGAAATCATAAACCAGAAGAAATAAAACAGCCTCCCTCACCAAGGACAGGAAATATCCATGTGGAAATAGGAAAATTTTTAGACACTGAGAGCACTGGCAAAGATTTCCATATTAGCAAAGCCAGAATCAAACCATGTTCTGCAGCAGATCCATTTCTCAGAGGTTCACTACATAATTGGAGCTGCCCAAATCCCTCAGGTCACAGGAAAGGCTGGTTACTGATTTCCTACAAGCCACTGATAAATCAGACAGGCAGCACACAACTGAGGTGCTTTACAGATGGTAAAGAAGTAAAATTAAAAGAAATATAACCACACTTTGATCAACTGTCTCTTGCATGGAAGTGATTCATTTGATGCCTGAATAAAATATTTTCATCTGTCCTCAGGAGTAAAAGCAAATTGGTCAAAAAAAAAAAGCATTGAACTTTTCCTTGCAGAAATGACAGCCCTAAAATTGAAAAACAGTGAATGACGACGATAATAAAAATACTGGCAGGCAACATTCCACCACCCTCCTCCCAAAGCATGGTTGACTTAAAATAATTTTTTATGCTGTTTCTACAAATTTATCACACATATTTGTCTCCCAAGATGACATTTAATACAGCTGTAACAGCACTACAGTCCTGCAACCTTTATCCTCAACTTGTTTAAAGTCATTAGAAGGGGAAACACCCAAAACAATCACACACAGGAAACCTCCAACCAGACAACAACGTGGCACCACTTCTGTGGCACCATTTCTGCCCCTGCTCTGGACAAACCAGCTTTGCATTTACAGCTTTGCAACCTGGGAGCAAAAAAAATGGAAGCAATAAAATTTTCAGATCCCATGGCAGAGATTTCACTAAACCTGTGCCTGGTGGAAGAGGAGATGTGAAAGGGAATGAAACACAGCTGTCAAGTTTTCTCAGTGTTCTGCATGCAGAGAGAGACTTTAAGCTCATGGAAAATAACTGGCCAGAAGCACCCAGGAGTTGTTAAATAAGCCAAACTATCAGAAAAATCCAGCAAGCATTTAGGTGTGTAAAGACAGTAGCAGATCTCCAAAACAGCTTTAACTGGGAGAAGTCTTAACATTTCAGAAGAAATTACAGGATGCCTAAGCATTAAGGATGTGTCTGCACTGAAAAATTACAGCTTGAGCTACTGCAGCACAGAGGGAGGGTGGGCTGAGCAAAGCCCTCTCTATGCAGCTGCATCCTCAGTAGTGCTTTCCTGGGATGGATTTCCTGGGGGAAATATGCAGTTTTTATTTGGCTGATCCATGAGTGTGTGCAGGATTTGTGTGCCCCAGCACAGAGCTGCTGTTTGAAACAGTAATACGACAACAATTCTGTGTGGAAAATAATTTCCAAATGGAGTTACTTATTGCTAACATAGATCATACCCAAATATTTGGCAGCAAAACCTTCCAGCAGACGGAATTAATTTCTTCTTGTCTGCTTGGTGTTTGCTCTGCTGTTCTGTCCACTAAGCTTTACACAGTTTCTTTAGCTCCATTTCCCCCAGCCCCAGGTTTTGCAGATCAGCCAACACAACAGCACTGGAGGGCTGACATCTGCTTCCAGCAAAGCTGTGTGAGGCACACTCCTCGTGGCACTGCTGTCCAAACACTGCACACAAATGCAGGATTAACGTGCCATTGGAGGTGTTCTGAAGTGTGGAAAAAATAAACAGGCAACAGAGTATTACTCAGGGTAAGTGGGGCATGGCAGTGAAATATTCTCAGCTTGGCTGGCCTGCCTTTTGAGAGCATGGACTGCCAGCTCTGGCTGAAACCTTGAGAGCCTGTGTTAGACTCCTATAGCCACGGCTACCCATTTTGGGGGAGGTTGGGGTATGTGGGAGAACTACCCCTGGATAAACACAGGCTAATTCTTTACTGGAGACACACCTTTGCTTTCCAGCATCTGCATGTGAGCAGAGCAGATTAACAACGTGAGTATATCAACAATCCTGTGGGACACACGTCTACCCTGGAGCTTCATTTTCCAACATCTACCCTGGAGCTTCATTTTCCAACACAAGGCATTAGGAATTCTGGATTCATACCAAATACAGCAAGATAAAATGCCCTGCACTTCTTCCTGGTTTGCCCTCACTACAATTTATACAGGTATATGCAACACCTGGACAATGCCTGTACCCCCAGGTGGGTGTGAGCACAGGTACAGTCAGACTGGTGCCTCTGAATGAGTGAAGTAAGTGAAGACTGACTCTTCCTCTGTTCCTGAAGAGAAGCTGGGTTAAAAAGCACAACCCCTACTTCATTACACTATTTTGTTTTGAATGGTTTTTTATTTCATTGCTCATAATATTCCTAAATAAGTGAAACTCATCCTAAGGCTGGGTGCTTTCCAAATGGCAATTTGCACTTTAAAATCATCCCAACTATTTTTCTCACGTGTTTTTTTAGAGATCACGAGAAAAATGCCACTGGTGTCATCCCAAGGGCAAAGTTGTGGGAAACTGGGTCTGTACAGGCATCATCTGACACAGGGTTGTCACGGGAGTGAGCTGCATACCAGGAAGAATGTAGTAAATTGAATTTGATGGTGAAAGTCTGAAATATTCCACAAGGGCTTGATGACTTCTTCCTGCCAAAATAAAGTCAACTTGTGTTAATGCAAACTGGGCACGTAGTGATAAGGAAAGTATCAGAATTACTGAAAGGAAACCACCTCCTGTACTCATGCAACAAACAGTAAGAGGGACCGTGGTTTTTCACAGGGCCACTTTCCAGCAGGGTTAGTTCAACCTACAGCTGTGGCTTTCCACCCAGGAGCTGCACATCCAACCCTTCCCATGTGAAGATCACAGTGTTATCTCAGAATTAGCCACGCTCCATTTCCTATTCAAACACCAGTGCTGTATCAATCTTCCCTAGGAGTGCCATTCTGCCCTGCATTGTAATAGCCCACATCATTTCAGTGATAACACCAAAGTCTGGGAATTAGGTCAAAAGAACATGATGTCAACTCTATTTAAAATTTAAATAACTCTCATTGCAATAAAAATTGCTCATAATTGTACCAGCAAATCCAGGCTGATAACTTTGACATCAGCACAGTACTCACTGTGAGTTTCTTGCTACTCACAGGAACCACGTTCCCCAGTACATTTGTACTGAATTTTAATACCACCATTCTCAACACAAACTCCCTGCTTTAGCATGGCAAATACTCAGTCCTCACACTGTTTGGGATGTGAGGGAAGGCAGCACAAGTATCAGCAGGGGAAAGCTGTGATGGCACAGGTTGGGCAGGAACATTCAAACCCACCAGGACAGTCCTCTGCAGATTTGTACCTGCAAATACCACAACATCTTCATAATTAACTGCACACATCAGGTGGGCCACGGCCCCAGGGCTGCTCTAGTCCTGCAGGATCCATCCCACTGCAGCCAGGGAGGTGTGTGACCTCTCCTCTCCCCACCTGCCTGTGCAGGCTGCACAGAGTGTGCCCAGAGCAGAGCCAGGAGCTGCAAATTAATCCACTTACCAGGCAGGGAGCGAGGGAGGGGCAGTGGGGAAGAGAAACAGGAGAATCAGTTTGCAGCCAGCTCAGGCAGCACTCAGAGCTGGCACCAGGGAACTGCACCTTCCTGCCCAGCATTCTGCCAAATTAAGGCAGCAGGGTCTCACAGTTAGCAGGTTAAAGCAGCACACACAGCCAGGCATATGCACTGCAGTCACACTTGTAGTGTTGGCATAGCTGTTGAAAGTAATTAAGGCACATGCATAATTTCTTTGTGCTTAAATCTAATGCAAATTCACATCTGTTTAAAGCCAGGCATTCCCTAAAAAATTTAGTGAACTTTTCAGAGAAAAGCCCTGCAGGATTACCTGATACAATCACAGCCATGTTCAACTGGTGACCACTGATCCACAAGACTGAGTACATTCCCATCAAGCTGCCCATGCTCCTCCCAGAGTGTCTCAGATGCACTTTGAGCAGCTTTCCCTAAACACCTTCTGCCACTCCAGCTCACACCCAAGAGCAAGGTAATTGGAAACAGCCAGAAACACAGGCAGAGCTTCCAGGGAGACAACCTCTCTTGTACTTCCTTGTGGAAAGCAGTGGAATGCAGTAATAGCATGGGAAGGATGTATTTCACCATGGTTTAATCCCATCGATGTGCCAGATCAAAGTCATTAATCACCTGACATATTAATCGGCCAGAGAAAGGTAACCAAGGAATCTTTAATAAGGGAGATGGTGGAAAGCAGTAGAGGGGAAACTTAAAATGTTTTGTGACTATTCTCAAGGGCCCAGATCCTACCCATGAGCAGCAGATGTCCACAGGGAGCAATAATTCACCCAGGAAAAGGGCCACACTGACCCTCTGTGTGCAAGGGCAGAGGGTAGGGCTGAATGTGATCCTTGAGGCTCCCTGCCCACATCAGGCATCTCCCCACCTGACTATTTCAGTCTTTCCACCTGCAACTTTGCTCATCTTCACATCTGAGCTGTTCCTTTTCTATGCCTCTGACAGTACCAAGTGTTTCACTTTATTACCACAATTTCTCCCATTTTATTGCTGTGGATGTCTATCAGCATTAGAGAGACAAGCAAAATAAAACCACTAGTGATGTGCAAGAGGGCTCAATAAAAGGTGAAGGACTTGACTTACTGTTCGCTTCTTTTTAAAGTTATATATAAAGCTGATGACCTTTGAAGATAAACGCTAAAATGAAAAGAGCTGAAATGTCAAGCAAGACATCTTGAGCTATCAGCCAGGTGCCTGAGAATCAAGAACACCCAAGATCCAAACAAATTCTCCCAGCAGAGCTTAGACAAATCACTTAAAGGCTTGATCTTTTGCTATTAAGAGCCTTAAGAGTTGACAGCAACTCCAAAACAGAAGCAGGTTTGGACCCTTATAGTTTCCTTCTCTGTGAAGTCAGGAGAATACTTACCTAATTACACAGAATCTTGTGAAGATTAGTGTTTTTAAAAGCACTGTGTGCCAAGTTTTAATCATCAACATCATCATCATCATCATCATCTGGCTCTGGAGACACTCCTAATTAAGTGAGCATCTGCAACTTTGGAAGCCAAAGAAGCCGAAAACTGAGAAACAAGCAGAGCCCACGTTGCACAAACACCTGATTTCACAAGGAAACCCCCCAGTTTGGTAGCTATTTTTAAGAAAAATCCTTGTTTAAACCACTTGCCAACCTTCCAACCTCCGCTCAGATTTGAGAAGGAATTAGCCAGAACCTCCAGCCATGGAATCAATGTCTTTACTCACAGCACCCACCTCCCCTCCTGAGAGAGCCCTTGGAGCAAAGGGATGGCAGGGAAGGGCTCCCTTCCACTTCTGCTGTGTCAAGCAGTGGATGCTTTGATGACAAACACAGTACAAAAATAGGAGCAAGATCCAAATCACTCCCCATGCAATAGCTGATGCAGTGGAGTGATTTTTGTAAAGAAATATGTAATCAATAGTGACCTAAGAGGGAGAAAAAAAACAGGATGCAGAAACCCAACAAAATTACATGATCCAGATGCCAAAGTTGGAGCAAGGTTGGCAGTAAGTTATTCCATTTGGATGGATTAATCAGTGTCCTTCTCTGGCCTATTTTGGCATAAAGTATTTTTCTGAGAGTGTGCCTCTTGCTTGATGAGGAAAAAGATCCAAACCCCAAACAAATATGAGACTGAAGACTATTTCAGGGTATCCATTAGTATGGAATCTTTGTCACCTTTATCCCTCTGAGGATCATTAACAGTCTGACTTCAGAGCTGTCAGAACTGAGAGGCCACACATAAGCTTGCCAAGAGAAACACCAGAATATGTCCTTCTTATAATTTTGGTACCAGTGTCAGTTGTTTTTTTCCAAATGGTCCCTTCAGAGTTTTATTACACCCAAACATTACTTAGAGCAAACTTCAGCAACAAAATCACACGACATGGAATACTTCCTCCACATCCTGAACTTCCAACAGATTTCTGCACACAATTGCACAATTTCAGTCAGTCAGGAGACTGAGAGCAGCCCTGGGGAGCTTTGAGGGGCATCTCTGTTTCAGCTGTGCCTTCAGACCCTTTCAGAGCCCGACACATCCAATTACTCTGCTCACAAACATCACAGGTACAACCCTCCCCAGGTGTGCAAACAGCCCAGAATGCCCTCCAATAACCAGGATGCAGCCAGGCCACTCACAGTAAAACACCTGCTTATTGTCCATGGCCTGAAGGCCCATCCACGGGGGCTGCAGGACCCTGGAACAAAGCACAGGGAGCAGGGGGGATGCAGCACTGGAGAGCAGCAGGATGGATGATGGGCTGATGTGCAAAACTCCCTGGCAAAAACTCTGCTAAAGACAGAACAAAGTGTTAAAGAGTCTCACTGGAAGATGCATCATGACTTTAATCACCATCAGAAACTACACTTTTTCTTGTAAAGCAATTTTTCCTGGTCTGATTTTCATCACTAATCTCCATTTCAAATGCACATTAAAATGTTAAGGAAGGAGCAACTTAACTACTCTCATTTTATGCTCACATATACTCTTCAAATAGACAAATGTGATGTGCAACTTAAATAGCAAATGAGCAAATATTTTAAGTGCAAAGCTCTGCATCAGTTGGAAATACCAGAAGAAAAAAGCAAAATCAGAGATTTTCAGGATGCACAAAGAGTAGCTGCTTTTCTAATAAGCTTAAAAAAACCCCAAATCACATTAAATAGGCAGTGGGATGCTATTTATAGCTACAAATAAGGAAGGAATCCTGAATTTAGCAAGATATATTTTCAGGGGAGCCACTTGAAAACTGGCCTATTAGCTCTACTTTCAGGATCAAAGGAAAAATAACCAAAACCAAATCAGAAATTTAGTCAGAAGCAGAGAGAAAACCTAATCAGGAAAAAAGAAACCTGACAGCTTTTACAGTCTGGCATAGAACAAGATACAAATGACAAGTTGTGTTCTTCAAACCTAAACTTCTGTCTTTTCCAATCCAAACAATTCCATGATTCTGTGATGACACCTGGATGACACCAGGAAACACAGAGTAAAACCAGCCAGACAAAAATAAAATAAAAAGACAGATCTTAATGCCCTCACACCTTTGCTCCTGCTCTGGTGAAAATGTAGGGAGGCCAGAAGAGGAGACACAGCAAACCAGGGGAAATGCAAATATTTTGAGAAGCTGCAAAATATATTGTTAATTCCCATATCACAAGAAGCAGCAGTGGCAAATATCAACAGGCCCCAAACATGAAACTGCACAAGGATGAACTGCTGGAGAAACATCAGAAGCACCACTAAGGATAATAAGGATGAAGAAAATGGTTTGATGAAAAGGAGCAGTCTTGAGAAAAACCAAAAAGTGCAATTTTTTCCTTAAAGAATTACAGTCATTTGACGTGCCTTCTACAAGCACAACTAATTTCAATTAGGCCTTTTAAATTGCTTTCAAAAACATAAGATTTGGCTCCATAGTGATCCCCACACCTACATGGTTTTATAATCTGCATCCTAAGTAACTGGATCACCAGGCAAACCTCCCCCTTCTCTATTTTTCCACCCCTCGTGGAAACCAACCAAGAAAACAGGATTAAATTTAGAATGATAAAATCTTTAATCCATGCACCATGGTATGAGGGACTTCGTTTACAGCTCAGAGAACCAGACAGTAAAGGAGTTTAGTGAAGAGATTATTTTCATGAAGTATTTAATAGTTGCTGGTTTTGGTAGAATGTAAAGGTTTAGATAGAGTTAATATGCCACCGTTTGGGATGGACAGCGATTGTAATTAGTTAGGGAATGTTTCTTTGTTTATGTTCCTCTTATTTCCTCTCCCTCTGTTTCCTTTGACCTTTATGGCATTCACTAATTTATGTTTACTTAGCAGATTTCAAGGATGATCCAGATCTCTATGTGTTCCCCAATCTGAAATATGTTGGAATTGAGTTGTGGCAGGTACTTATGTGTTGCCATATGTCCTTAATTATTGGTACCCATAATTTTGTTCCGAAC
>JAOXXN010000252.1:11677104-11698056 GCA_026770055.1 Myrmophylax atrothorax
GTTCCTCCTCCTCCTCCTCGGCGGTGGCGGCACCAGGCGGAGAGAGGAAGGGACGGGGAGGGAGGGGAAGGAAGAGGGGAGGGAGGAAGGGCGGGAGGAGGAGGCGGCGCCCCGCGGGGCGGGCACCCCTGGGCTGGGGCTGGGGCTGGGGCTGCGGTGCGGGCTCCCCGCGGGCAGGGAGGGCAGGGCAGGGCAAGGCAGAGAGGGCAGGGCTGGTGCGGCAGCGCCGGGAGAGGCTCCGGGACGGGAGAGCCCTACCCCGGTGTGTGATCGCCGCCCGAAGCCGCGGGGCTGCGATGAACGCCCTGCTGGGGAGAGGCAGCGCTGCCTTAGGCGCCCGTGGCCTCGGGGACAGCCCTCGGGCACAGGAGCCTGCCCCGCTCCCGGACCAGGCAAAGGAGGAGCCGCAGGAACGGGGACAGCGGGCCCGGGCACCGAGACACGGGAACACCGCGCTTAACTAATAAATACAGCAGTTCTCGCCACCCCAGCGATTCTAAGACATCCCCTCCTCTTTTTAGGCTGTAACCAAAGTTTGGGGTCATTCCTTGGGGGTTTTGTGTGTGTTCGGTTTGGGGTGGGATTTGGTTGTTGTGTTTGGGGAGTTGTGTTTGGCTTTGTTCGTGTTTGGTTTTGTGTTTGGCTTTGTTTGTGTTTGGCTTTGTCTGTGTTTGGTTTTGGTTGGTTGGTTTTCCTTGGTTGGTTTTCCTTGGTTGGTTTTCCTTGGTTGGTTTTTACTCTGATGGTTTGAAATTTTTATTTATTTATTTATTTATTTAAGTTTACAGCTTGATTTATTGATAGCCCTAGGCCAGTGTAATTACAGTAATACTTGGATTTTTCTTCTCCCCTCTCTCCTCAGGTTGTCCTAAACTTTTGAAAAGTTCCTGAGAATTTATAAAGCATGTAACTTGTCAGAGGCAGGAGTTTGGGGTGCCCACAGTACCAGCACAAACATGCTGGGTTAGACACTGGTAATTAATTACATCAAGAAGTATTCTTTAGGCAAGTGGACTTTATATATTACATACAGGACTTCAGGAGGAGATGCCATTTGCAGAGATAAAAAGCTCACACAGTTGTGTTGGGTCCTAATCAGGGCTGATGAGCAAAGGGCTGAGAGGTGAAAAAAATGTTAAAATGTTGTGAAAATTAAGTTTTCTCACACCAAAACAATGTTTGATGCAGTGCATCTCCCCCTCACACAAGTTCTTTGTGTCCTGAATGTTGTTTGACATAATAAATGCCAAAAATGCATAAGGTAGCTGAAAAGATCTGAATTGTAACAAGAGGGTTGATCTCATTTCTGGCACTAGGAGCAATGACAGTGACATGTATATGTTAAAATTAACACACATGAGCAGGACAGTGACATTCACTGAGCACATCTGCAGTGTTTAGACCACATCTCACCCTTCAGCTGCTCCTGTCCGTGGCAATCCCTCTTTTCCAGCTCATCTGCTTTACCACCTTCAATCCCATTTCATCTTTTTTGTTCCACGATGCCTTTCATTCCATGCCAAACCAAACCCATACATGTGTTTAGTGTAAGTCTTGGTTTGCATAATACAAGTGCAACCTGTGAACTCCCTCCAGCCAGGACAGCAGCATCAAGTTGCAGAACCTTCAGCAATGCAGGGCAATACACTCAAATCCTGCTCTTCTTCCCTAAATTCCTTCTCTGTTGGAGAAAGGATGGTCACGTAATATCCTAAAGGGGTGATTTTCTTTTCCAGGTCCCTGCTATTCTCCTTTAACCAGATTTGTATGTTCTTGGCTTATTATTTTTGCTATTTGAGCAGGGTTAATATTTAGCCTAAACTACAGGTTATAACATTTAGATCGCAAGTCAGGAGAGAATTGGCTTCACTTACATTTCAGAGTACAACTTTCTTGGCTGATATTGTGGAAAGGTTATCTTATTTCACCTAATCTCTTAGGTTTGATGTCATAAACAGCTCCTCTCTCTGAGCCAGGCAATCTTAGACCAGTAATTAGTAGCAAAGACAAGCTTTATACACATCTGCAAATTAATGGCAAGCTAACGGTGAGGAGTAAGAGAGAAAGTTTTACATAACATACAGTCACACATAATAAAACCCCCTAAAGTAAACAACTATTAAGTGTTGCTGCCCAGACCTTTCTGAGTGCTACTTTTCCTGAAAGAAGTACAAAGGACACCCTGAAGCGTTTGATGATCCACATCTGAAAGGGTTTCCCAGGATGTATCATCTTGCCGTAATTGGCAGCTCTGAACTTACCTGCTTGTTGTGTTTGAAGGACTCACCCACGTTTTCATCCAGGGTGAAGTTTTTATAGAGCACAGCATTGTTTAAGTTGAAAATTTATGGAGCCTGATGAATGCAGGTTGTCAGGCTTTTGTTACATGTAAATAATGTGTGTACATTTAATGTTGTGCAGCTCAGGTTCCCTGAAATGGGTGTGCAATACTACACCCGAGTTACACACACAGCACCCACTGGAACAATTCAGCCACAAGAAAGCAACTTGTTGCCCAGCTGGGTTTGAGTAACAGGAAAAAATTGGGATGGATCCTACAGGGAAAGGCTAGAGAGCACCTGAAAGCTTTGCAGCAAAACAATTGGCAAGAACAGTTTTACCTGATGCAAAACTTTCACCTTAAAAGCTGTGAAACACTTGATCTAAGTAAAACATTCACATTGTGTGTGTGCAGATCTGGTGGTTTGCATTTAGTTCCCTGGATTCCCTATGCAAGCACATGCAAATGTGTTTTTCTCTCTGTTCTGGCATATTCCTGGTGTCTGCCTTTCCTGTGCTCTCCTGTGCACATTCCTGCCACCTTACACAAACACATCTGACGCTCTCCAAAAGCAGTTTGCACACATCTAAGGATAACTCCAAAACAGCAGGGAACAAGAAGTTTAAAGAGGACAGTGTGTGTTTCCTGTGTAGGAACTGCAACCACTTACTGCAAACTTGTATCCAAACACTGTCAAGTGAAACAGCAGTTCAGAAACAGGACTTTTTTGTTTATTTACTTTTGAAGGCTGCTATTGATACCTCAGACCTGCACCACAGATTGCACCTCACGTAAGACAAACAAGACAAACAAGACAAACTGTAGCCAACTGCGTATTTTTTGGCTCTGCAAAACCACCAGGGCAGTGGTTTATAAAAAAAAAAGCACCAACTGTGCTGGCTGTGGTAACAACTGAGAGGATCCCTTCCAGCACAACAGGCCCCCACGACACTGTGCAGATATTAAAAGCACTTTACAGTTTTGATTGACAGAAACCTGGCCTAAGCAGCCCAGAATGTTACATTTCATGCAGTTTAAGGTAAAAGCAATGTATTAAGTAACTTGGCCCTGGCAGATTTGTCAGGCCTGGCCCTGGCTGACAGGACTGTGTGTGGCCTGCAGTTTCTCAGACATGGTGTGCAAAGAAAGGAAGTGTTACACAAAAGCTGCATTCTCTCTGCTCTTTCCCCCATCCCTTCTTTGCACAAGATCGTCTCCTGCCTTTGTGTGTACATAAACCAGGGAAAAGCTCCAGTCTCTGAACCACCAGTAGTCAGTGCTTTTGGAAAACACCTATTTGAATAGTTTGTAAATGCTATTTTAAAAGCTATTGCTTACATTCCTCTTCTATAATCCTACTGCTATAGAGACTATTTTTTAAGATGTTGAGAATTTTGGAGCATTTAGAAACAAACCCAGCAAATTTATAAACAAAGCTTTTTATTAATAAAATGTTTACACCTTTTTTTTGCACAATACATCAGACTGGTAGTGATTTAGCATGTTATTACACTATAAAAGTTTATTATGAATGCTTAGGCTGAAAAGGCTGTTTACATTATGTCAAATCAACATTTCTTTATTTGCATTCTATGCACTATATGAGAGTGTAACAATCCAAACAAAAAGGAGAGAACAAAAGCCTGGTTTTCCTCATTAGCATCTACAAACCAACAATACAGACAAACCTGTACACGCTCTCAGGACCAGCCCAAGAGAAGACTAAAAAAAAGTCTCAAAACATTCATAAGTTTGGGAATTCATCACTACAATATTTCACCACTGGTAATCTGACTACACTTCATGCAGTGAAGCAATGGTTGGAAGTTTGTGCAGTTTACAGTGCTGCAAATGCTCTGTAACTTGGAGCGGCTTGAGTTGGTTTTAGTAAGAGAGAATATAATAAGAAGGCACAGACCTTTCAACCCTTGTGACAGGTTAACCCAACCCTAGAATGAGAAGGCAATGTTCTTACGAGGGACAAGAATTGCTGAGACAAAGGTTAACCTTCACAGCTAATTTTACAGGCAAACATTTATTACACTGCAAGGGCTATCTGCATATCAGGTTATTTTTGTGTCCCGAACACACAAATGCAAAGCTTCTCGTGCAGAAGAAACCTTCTTTTTTCTTCACTGTCCTCAGTGGGGGGGGTACAAGTGGGAAGGTTGCCAGAAGTCTGAAGTGTCTTACAGCTCCAGAAATGCAAACCATTTCTGTGCCTTAAATCGATTAATTCACTGTCACAACATCAATGCTGGACACACAATATTCAGAAAGAGGAAGTACAAAAAATGGAATTTAAAGTACAGAAGAGTTGTGTTATTAGAGCCTTACAACAATTTGCTCCTTCAGGTGAATGTACTTTTAGCCTTCATTATGTGGTAAAACCCAGTCCTGGTGCAGCTCTCAGCTGCTCTAACAGTGTCATTAGGCTGTACTAATGAATTTCCATCTTGCTTACAAATATTTGCTGTTGTAGCAGATACTTCCAGAACCTTTGTGGTGAAAAAGACACTCACCACCTACCCCTGTCTAAACCCCATAAGGAAACAAAGAACAAATTGCCAAGAAAACATAATGGATTTAATAGGAAATACATATTGTATGTAACATGAGCAGAAGGGAGGCAAGACAGTAGCAGTGGATCTATCAGGGTGTCAGAGTTACAGCATATCCAAGTGCAACAACTGAATGGAGCATCTCACCCCCATGGTGAGTGCATGGCAGGATGGTCTGTGGCCTTCAGCATTGCAAAAACAAGTAGCAGTTGGTCTGTTCAATAATACATGTGAAAACATCAATAGGAATGAAGCAAAGGAAACCCCAAGCTTCTTAGAAGAACACCTTTACCAAGGTAATTAGCTCCTTGAATAAAATTCATAGTTTAAGCAAAAATTTAAGAACAACCACCTGCAGGATGATGTAACACGAACTGAAAATTGGTTTCTTCTAAGAAGTCTTGACTCTAGATTGAGATTTTCCATGTAAAATAGGAAGCACCAAGTAACTCTGAGCCATTAGAACTCTTCAAAGCATTTCTGAATAGCTGTTTATAGCATGTACACTCTAACAACACTATGTTAAAAATTCAAGGGTGGGGGGAAATGGGAGAGGGAAGGAGGAAAAAGCTGATCCTAGGATCATTTTGACATGTCAGAGGCTAAGAGCATCAGTATCCTTGAATTTCAGGATAGTCTGGTATGCCTTGAAAGATTTGTTACCTCTGACACTTCATGGATAAAGTCTAGTAATGCTTTGATTTTTTCAAGTCGTGCATGTTTGACTGTAGCTGAGCAAGAAATGCTTTGCATTCAGACTTTAGAGACCTCCAGAATATCACAAGGGATTTTTCAGAAAGATTGGTGTCAGAAGGCCTCAATAATTTCAGGGAATTATGTTTTGGCACCTGAATTTTGTATGACATACAAAGATGTTTCAAGCGGATTCCTTTTGACAAGCTGGAGCCACATGACTCTGCAAGGAAAGGTAACATGACCTTTTTTAATACTAGGCCCTGTATTTCCATCTTGCATTAGTCATTCACACCAACACCCTGTTTCTGTAAATCTTCTGTCACCTGCCATTACCAGTGATGGGATCTGAACATAAAATGTTAACCATTTTCTTCAGAGAATTTTGTGCACATTTATTAGAAGCTTAATTCCAAGTGCACAATTCTCTTGCTGCAAGTAATTGACTTGTGGTGTACAAACCATCTTGGGTCTCTGCCAAACAACTTCTTGTTGGAAAAGTTAAGAAAGTTTGCCTTTCTCTCTTGTCCACGAACAGAAAAGCCTCTTTTTTAGAGGCTGAAAGTGTTCATGAGAGATACATGAAGCCTCTTTAGAGAATGGACAGGCAGTGCAGAAGTTGGAGCCAGGGAATTCTGCAGGTTCTCCTCATGCTGGAGATGGTTTTCCCTGCTTGTCTGTAGCTGTTGCTGCTGGAAGGGAGGGTCCCTACAGGGAGAGCAGCTCCAGGTCTGACAGCTCCTGGCCCGTAAATCACCAATTCCCAAGACAGTCTTTGCAGATTGCTGACACAGCACACCACAAATAGACTACACCATCCTTGATACACACTAAAGGCTGTTCCACAAACAAGTCAATCAAACATCACTGCTACAGCCTCCTTTTCCAACTAAAACTACCTTATACTGCAACTTAACACTAATGCTAAGGAATAATTTAAGCTTAACAGTGTAACAAAACTATCTCACTGAGGCCAACTTTCAAACCATCCAAGATATCCAGCCTGAATTACTTTTTGATAATTAAAATGAAGCTTTAACCACAAATGCAGCTTTCTCTCAACCAGGTTAAAGGATTAGACTTCCAAATCAGAAAGCAGGCACCGTCTCCTCTCCTCTTGTTCTTCTCCCAAGCAAATAAATAACCTTTCTTGAGCAGGCTGGTGGCATTAAATGTAAAGCAACACATCAAAGACTCAAGTCTGCATAAAACATCCTTCTAAACCATTAACTGTCTGATCCTGCAGCACTTCAAGGAAGGGTCTCACTGATGTCAGCAGGGTTCTGAAGAGCAGTGATTTGTTTTGTTTCAACACAGACCTAAGAACAAAGTCTTTACCTTCTCAGCAACAGCAAAAGTTGTTAGAATTGTCTTAAGAGCTTTTCAAAGGGTCTGTAACAATTTGCAGTAGTGATTACCAGATGCTCCTGTTACTAAATGTAAGTTTCCAGATTTTGCCTACTTGGGCATTTAATATGCCATTTTCAGGATGGATATAAAAACCCTACAGAACTACCTAGAGCACAGATCAGACACCAATTGGCTGTTGCAGTTTAGAGGGTTGGATGAAAATACCTCCCAAAACTTGGAGAGCACATTCAAGTTGCCCCAAATCTTAAGAACTAAATATTTACCACACTGTATTTTTGCTCAAATCTGTAACTTCCATGTGAAAGAACTGGTGGTGTTTGGGAGTTGAAACAGTTGTATTTTGTCAGTTAAAAATTCTCTGGATCAAAGATGTGACACCCATCTGGCTACATTTTTACACACACGATACTTTACCCTTCCAAACCTGTTTTGTAGCAATTAATCTGTGCCATGTGCTCTGGGATGAGGCTGCTGAAGCAGAAAGTGGAACCAGAAGACCCACCGTGGTCCCCTCCAACCTGACCCATTCTGTGATTGTGTAATTCCCTTTGAGAGCATCTGAAGTTTCCTCTCTCTGATGAGCTCCACTCATCGAACAGAAAGACACGGTGGAATAAAACTTTAATCCCGAGCATTTTTAACAACTTCTTAGCAGAAAAAGTCACTAAAAATTTAGCTGGAACAGTTGCTAATCAGCTCTCCAAACTCTCAAATACTAATGTATCTCCAAATAGAGAAGCTACGTCAGGACAAAATATAATCAACTCCAGCAAACCAAGTGCAAGATGAAAGCAGATGACCTGACAATTATTAATACCAAAGAAACCATTTTTCTGCAAGAAAAATGAAACAATCAACATGTGCATCTCATCCAGGGAAGGCTATTCTGGTTTCCAGCTGGGGCCCATGGATCAAGAGACAGTTAGACAGTTATCCTGACTCTGAACCTTCTGTCACTCCAACAGCCACGTGTTCAAAGGCAGCCCCACTCCAGAGTTTGGAGCCTGGACAGCCCCAAACACAGGATGTCTCCATGTCTGCATTACCTGCAGTAATTCAAGATCAGAACTGCAAAGGGATGGGAAGTCTGTGATGAAGTTGTATGTTTTGGGCATGTACAGCTGTGGCACAGAATGCATAATAGGCAGTGCAGGCAGGGAAAGCAAAAGGCATGACAAAAGTGTAGTCACCGAATTGCATCAGAGCATACTGACCCCTTTGGAAACCTCACTGCAACAGTTTGCCTGTTGTGCTCCAGAACAGCTCTCCAGGAATTTTCACTAATACAAACTAATCTGATCTACAAGTCCTTTCATTTCTTATAAACTTTGCTACATTTCCTTCACAGAAAATACTTGAGATGATAGAAAACCAGATTAAAAACAAAGAATAAGCATCATCAACGTGACCTCATTTTGATACTAAAGCTAAACAGCAAATTTTAGTATATACTCAAGTCTATTAAGCTCTTTTTCTTCAAAAGTATAAAAGTTTCTCACTAGTGCTGGTAAGAAACAAAGAAAAAATAAATAAAATAGCACAAACAGGTATGGTCAACCTATGGTTTAATTGAAAGCCTACTAAACCCAATACAGATAAGCTAAACACTGAATTGCTAAAAACCCTCACAGGTGAAAAAACCCCAGGAACCAAGTGGTAATGATCTACATTTCCACATGTCTTAAGGTTACTTCCTATTTGTGTTTTTGTGCCCAAAAGAGGAAAGACTGGGTGCACCCAGATGAAAGCTTGTCCAACAGACAGTCCTCATGCTGCACTGACAACGTGGCCCTTCAAATGTGATTGAAGGACAAAGAATTTCATCTGCCTCTGGATGAACTCACAGTGACAATACCTCAAATGCAGGAAAAAAACCTGATGGAGATTCCCCAAGGGTTTATCCATAGGTGTGGAATGGAAGGAGTGTAGAAGATTGCATTATTTTTTACTGTTTTTACATAATTTATAATACTTTAAACACTGGTCTCATAAATAGAATATGAACACTTTACACATGCCAAGCAATTAAAAGCTTTCCCCCAAAACCTGTAGGTCTCACCAGAACCACTGGCAGCATCTGTTTACAGCATCTTTTTAGTCAGTAACCACTTAATATAGTCAGAACTACAAGTAGGTTTTCCTCAACTGACATCTCAACATTAACACTTGTGAGAACAAAAAGATGCCTATAATCATATCAGTTTGCCTTAAAGTGATTACAGTCAGCATGAAAAGAAGATTGTCTGTGGTTTAATATCTGTTGCTTGTGTCCCCACCCCCAGAGCATATAATCTTTAAATAAAAAGTGCAAATGGGATTTGGGGACTGGATGGACTGATTTGCTTACTATTTATCTTCAGTTGCTTATTCTGTAGCCATCTCACATTGACTGTCCCACCATACTTTGGATCAGCTACACTTAAATTTAAAATAAGGCTCACTGAAGAAAAGGAAGGAATGACATCCAACTTCCAGACTCCTCCCACCCTGATGTCCCACAAAAGTGCTCATTTCCCTTTTTACAAAAAAACCTCCTAAAACCTTGATTACAAAACTATTAAACATTTCAGTTCTACCACCCATATAGTCACCTTCCTGTCAAGCAAGGCCAAAGAAGTGATGATGGATTCCCTTTGAATGCAGGCGATGCCACACGTCGTTACGTGCAGTCCTTTCTGCGAGCGTGCGGCTGTCGGAGGAGCTGGTCCCTCTCAGGGGGACCTCGGGCGTATGAACACCAGCAGATAAGGATCTAAGACTGAGAATATAAACCCAACGTGAACTATTAACTTCCAAGACCACCTACTGTATAAACAAGTTTGATTTTCTGAGGGGTCAGTCAACAGCAGCTGCGCTTCGTCACCGATGGCTGTCTCCGAAGTTTGAAGCCCTTACCACTAGACGGGGGGTTGGCGTCAGTCGATGGAATTCTGCGACCTACAAGGAGGCAGGAAAAGGAAATTCATAGCAAATGTTATACTTGAAACTAATTCTAAGCATTCAGTGTGGATTTTGTATATAAAAATGTACTTAAGCTAGTCATCTGTCACTAGGGATGACATTCCTGCCCACCAGGGTGGCAGCAGAGCCCCTGTTGTGTCTGTGAGAGGGGCAGCTGCACAAAGAACAGCAGAGACACTTTGGAGCTAATTTAGCAGCTCATCCAGTCCTGGCCAGCTGAGCTGTGAAAGCACTCAGAGCACACTCTGCAGGATGCAATGCCACCTGAAATACCCTTCACTGAGAACCACCATCCTGCCCTGTGTTTCCAGAGATCACCTGCACGGCTCAGCCCTGAGGTGCTTCACAGAGAGCTGCTTCAGTCAGCTCTGCAGGCTTAAAAATGGACTACTCCTGGCTGGGCATTCTTTTCTGAGAGGATTTATGACTTTTCCCCCACCATGATTTATTCAAGATCAATTTTGGAGAGCAGCTATTAAGTCAGTAAATCAGGAAGCCAATCTGCAGCACATACTTTTTACATCAGCTCCAATACATTCAGCTGTTTATAAAGAGCCTATTTTTCTTTCTTAAGTCTAATGTTTCCATAGTCAGCCCTCTCTTCACAAACAGGCTGATGTACCTGCACATTGGTGTTGCTACTTGACACATATCCTCCAAATAATGCTGCATGGAATTCACTTTGGAATACTGTCTGCTTTTTATTCACAGACATAAAAAGTATCATTGTTGTCCCCACCAGAAATGAGACAGAAAAGATTTGAAATTTAATATAAAAAACCCCCGAGGTACCACAAAAATACTTGTGGAAAATCTGCATGCAATAGTTGCTATTTCCCATGCATTAATTTGGCACTTATGAATCCTTATATTTTTGAAAATGCATTTTTTTAGACCAAGCACAAACACAAAGAGTGAGAACTTAATTCCTTTTCTCAGATGTATAGAGTCTGAATCTTCCTCCTGCCATTTCCTTTCCCTTCCATAACCTTGGAAGTGCTAATTGAAACATTCAGTAACAGACATAGTAAGATGATACTGAATTCTGACATGAGAGCCCTGCTTGCTATTTATCCAGCAGCATCACAGTAGGCTTAAAATCTCTAGAAGGATTATTTGGAGGTCATTAGATGACCAAAAATTCATGCAGCTCATTTTGCAGTTTGTATTCGTGTCCCATTGTCACAAATTTAAGTCATTATACTCTCACCTAAACAGCACAGAAGTAATACAGAAATAAAATTTCTACTTGAACTTCCTGCAGAAGAAAGTACACAAACTGTTTCAATACTTACTAATTTCTATAAAGAGTTCATTAATGTTTATTGCATTTTTCGCACTTGTCTCTACAAATATTGCGTGAATGGAATCTGCATAGTCTTTAGCATCTTTTTCCATGACTTCTCTGGAAAAAAAAAGCAAAGTAAAAACCATGAATGCAAAACCCCCCCCATCATTATCCAAAACCTAAAGGGACAGATTAGGCTTTTAAGTGTCTCCTGCAATGAGTATTTTCTATTTTACCTGCCAGGCACCACAGTGCTCCCTCCTGCTGAAGCTGATGCTCATTCTTTACTCTGTGCTGTCTCCCTGCCTTGGGGTACAAGCACAGCCCTCAACTGAGCAAGGCCTTAATCCATCTGCCAACACTGCAGTGAGGTTTTGTCTTGATGTTCCCAGTGCAGGCCTGCAATCTCTCATTCTGGGGTGTGTTATTCACACACACACCAGCTTTAGATGGACTGAGATGATCCTAAAGCATGAATTCCAAAGATCCAGTGCATTTCCTACAACTGTTTACAAAACCAAGTATCTCCCAACACTGCACAAATCATTTATTTTACGTGAAGATGTAGCTAGAGAGAGGAACATCTTTACCCTGAGCACACAACCAGAGCCCAGCAGTGTAAAAGTCACTGTGCCCCCCAGAGGAGGCAAGTTGATAATGAAGTTACCTTAAAGAACTTGAAAAAACCAAACCCCAGTAGGTGCAGAGAGGTCTGGACTGTATGTTGCATCACTTCACATAAAATTCATACAAAACACAGGCTACTTTCAGTAACGAGGAACTTTAGAATATCAAGAGCACAGACTTTGATCAGTGGCTCAAATATTGCCTCTAAGTACAAGGAATCTTGCTCATTACCTTGAACAGCAATGTTTGTATAATTTATGATGCCACCTCAGCAAATAGGAGTGTGAGACTGAACACTGCCCTAAGGAATTTTAAGCTGTATTTTCTTCAAGAGATGTGCTACTTGTAACAAAACCTGTTAGAGCTCACTAGATAAGTGCTTTATATTAGCAATTTGTAAAACTATAGTAAGAACCACCTTTGCAGTGGTTCTTTAAACACAGAACCATCTGTCTCCTTTGAGACACCAGCTGTGGTACCTTTTCCAATGAAATCTAAACCCAAGAAGTTTACACACACCTTTCTGAATTTTGGCTTATTAAGCCAGGACATCAATAAAAAAAGCCTTCTTTTGTTTTTAGTACATGCCTTCCTGAAAGTTTGGCTGTTCATAAAGTTACTCAAGACCTTTTCCCGCTCCCTGCAACTATTTTGGCCATGGCCAATTCCACCCCAATATTTGAGCAGGGAAGGAAGGCACCTGAACAAGCAAGTCAGAAAAACCTACACAATGCTCTCCAACAGGCTTGATATTTTTCCTAACAAAATGAGGTGCTACAGACTGACAGGGGCACTTCTTACAGAGTGAGGTGAACAGCTTCTATTACACTATAGTTTCACAGGCAGTTTAGGTTTGTGTAACTTGGCACTGCCACCAGAAAAGGTAATCCTGTCTCCCAGTAAACTGTTCACTCCTAACCCTGCTATCCCCACTCTGTTATGCCAGCAAGTGTTCATGGTGTGAGAAAGATAAATACACTTGGATGGGTTTTCTTTTTTTTTTATTTTAAGGGTTAGTTTTAATCTGGATCCATTTTACAGCCCAATTTACTGCCCAATCACACACAGCAGCACAGGGGAGGAAGTGGGCAAGACCATCCAAGGGCAGACTAACCACATCTTCTGACAGCAGAAACAGCTCAAATCCCCTGTGAAACTGCAGTGCTAGAGCAAAACAGCTTAAATTGTTCTATACCTTTCAGCTGCTCTGAAATCTTAAAATATTTAACACTATGGGCTTAAGGGAAAACCTCCAACCTGACAGCAGCTGTTTATTTACCTGACATCATTGAGATCACACTTATTGCCTGCAATGGCTACAACAATGTTGGGAGGTCCGTGCTGGCGAAGCTCCTTAACCCAGTTCTTTAACGTTGAAAACGTTTCCTGATTTGGAAAAAAAGATAAGAAAAAAGACAGAAGGACTTAAGAGTCAGAGCTGGCCCATGACCCAGAAAACATCCCAGAAATTGTAATGCTGGGTAAGAACAAGTTTCTTACCTCTTTTGTGATGTCATACACTATAATGGCTGCGGCTGAGCCTCTGTAATACATCGGGGCTAACGCGCGGAACTGAAAGACAGACACCAGACAAGGTGAATCTGATTTCCACTGACCCCCAGGATTTCATTACCATTATTAGTACAAATGGAAACTGGCTCTAAAGGTCACAGTAGTGGAAAACCTTTCCTTACAATTGCAGTGAGTCAGTGCAGCAGAGCACATAAACCTCCAGGAAGGCAACGGATTCTATGATTGTTCCACAAAGGGCAACAATACCCAGTTTGGGGATCAGCAGCACAGCCACTGCAGGATCAGAATTGCCCTCTTGAAAGACTGTCAATTATACACAAATCAACATATGCTCGACTTTAAACATCAAACAAGGAGCAAAATGGAGCAAGAAGCAAGTCCACTTTTGGCTAAGACAAACATTTCAGGAACATTAGCATCATTAATGCTGATCTGAGAGGTTCAGAGGTTGGTGTCAAGCTGCAGCCCCACGGAGCAGTCATGGCACTCCTACTGGAAATATTGGTTTCTTCATAATCTGACTTAAGGATTTTGCCTCAGTTTTTCCCTCAGAAGTTGGAAATGTGTTTTAAAACCAAAAACTGCAGAAAGCCACAACTACAGGACCTGAGCTTCAAGGAACAACCCTAGACAGTAAAAGGCTACAGTAATTTTCTAGTGATTTTCAGAATTAAATCTACAGAAGGTCTGTTTGGTTGGTAGGGCATTTGCAGGGTATAAACCAGGCCTGTACCTTTGCACTGAGAGACTACTATGAATCCAGGACTGAAAAAAGTGATAAACCACATGATCAAGTTGCATCAAAAATATCAATGAAACATTCTTAAAAACAGTGTGAAATTCTGCCAACTTAAAAAGAGCCAAGAGAACGAACCAGCCACCAAAACTCTCCATCAGAGCAGAGTGAACTGCATGTATTGCTTCCATGTAAGCACATGTGATTTAGAGCTTTTGTGCATCTTATTACCCAGGGTAAGAATAATGAATTGGATACAGTTTTTCATAAAGGCTTACTCAGTTCCAATAAAATACCAATTTCCTTTTGCTTAGTACAGTTCAACTGAGAGCAATATTATAAATCATAAAAATCTTGCTATAAAGCAGAATTCCAGACCATTTACATTTAGCTCTCGAATTCTGTTTTGAAAATAGGATTTTGAACACAAAGTTCAGAATATAAAAATATTTAATAGTAGGAAAGGGAAACATGGGCAGGCATTCAGTTCACGTTGGGACATAATCCCTCCCTTCCTCCTAAAAGTACTAAAACGTAAAGAGAAACATATTTGGTAAACCACCACTTGGACTGGTTGCAACCTGGCTTTTTGATTATTTGACTATTTACATTGGGAATAAACCAACTTTCACTTGCTGATTTTGTATTACTCTCATTTCCTGTCTGCTCACACTTAGATACTTTTTTCCACCTTAAGAGCAGATAAAATACATTAACAAAACAGATGTTACCAGAAACACTGAATTTTCCTTTTGCAATTTTTCCAAAGACTTCAGCTTGCCCTCCAGCCTCCAATTTGTGTTCTGACAGAATTATTACAACTGCATAATGTAATTATCCAGAGAAACTCAAAATTGTTAGGCAAGAAGGCAAAAATCCTAATTGCTGTGAGTAACCTCCCATCAATTTAACTCAGTGTAGAAGAAAGGAGAGAAGGGGGGTGTGTGTAGGGCAATGAGCTGTGTGAAGGGATCAGTGCCCATTTCCACCTCCAGCCAGCTGAGAACAAAGGGGTGCCCAGGGCACCGTAGCACTATTTGCTGCTGGGCTTCTGGAATGGGAAATACCAAATGCTCCTCAAGGAGCCAGGACCAGGAATTCCGTGCATTCCACATGACAGCTCAGCAGAGACATCCCAGTTCCAAGAATGGTGTGGACATTTTTGGTATTCCAGATCACCATGGAGGAGATCCCTTCCATAACTCACTGTCAGACGTGTTGCCCGACCAGAAAGCTGTGCTGCAGATTGCAGGGCAAGGCAGGTACACAGCCCATTTGGGACTGGCACTAAGGAAAGTGCTGCCCTGTTCTGGAGAATGAATATCTGCGAAGACACTGCATCATTTCAGAGTGAACATCCCTGCTCACACTTCTCTGGTGTCCTTGCTTACAGGCATGGAACACAAGCTACCACAGCTCCTGGGTCACAGCCCTGCAAGACCTTTCCTTTCCTGATTTCAATAAAGACACCATGGAACTTGTATGGAAGAAAATTAAAGAGGTATCACTCAGAGTCTAAAAATAGACAAGGAACATGCTGGTGGTGTACAGAGATGCTTCCTCAGATTGCAGTGTGTTGAATCCAAGTTACTGTGTCCTGCCATTGCCTGCAAACAGTTACAGTGAACAGGATGGAATTGCTAATATGTAATGGATGTTTCCTGCCAAGCTGTGGCAGGCATGTTTATAAAGCTTTCCATTTAGGAGTACCAACCTCTAAAAATTCATACTCCACCTCTCAGAATATCACATTCCAGCCTCAGCATTCCAGAATGGGCCAGGATGTTCACTTAAGACAAACCAATTACAGCAAATGCTGACTGACTGCTGGTACTGGAAGGACTCAAGATATTTTTGATAACACGGATCCTCTTGGACATATTCCTGGGAAACATCCCTGACAACATAAGTTTGCTTTATATGGTGCTGTTGGAGGGAAACGAATTGTCATTCAAAACTCAGAGCATTGAAATGCAACACAAATATACTTGACTTACTTTCTAGCCACCAAGGCTGTTATCAAACCAAAAAGCTGGTCAGTCAGTCCCACCAGGAATCCAAGTAACCCTGGACAGGGATGACTGAGCCTTTACAAGGTGTTTGTTGGTTTCTTTGCTGCTATTGGGGCTTTGTTTGGTTGGTGGTTTCTTGTCCAGTTTTTTGTGAGGTTTTTTTGGGTTCTGTTTCTCAATCCTGAAAAACTGCATTTGCCAGTTGTTATCCTGAAATAACAACCCAACCTCTGTTACAGTTATTTCACATTCCAAGTAAACTCATCAGGAGCAACTGGCACCTGCCAGTAGTTCACTTGCAGTCAACAAACTGCCAGAATTAGCACTGCTAATACAGTTGCTGTAATTTCTACCCCTGTTACCAGTAACCCATAAACAAGCAAGTTCACTAGCAAAGTCATCCTTTCAAATTCCAACTAAAAATCATGCAAATTAATTGCAATTTCATTAGACTAGTCATTTTCTTGAGAGCTTTTATTGCCTCCCCTCAGAACTCTGCCTGCTGCAAAGATCAAAACTCCAAAACATCAAATTAAAATTTAAATTTCAAAACAGATCCCCTGACATAGCTTCTCACACCATCAGATTTGATTAGGAAAACTTTACAAGAGAATAGAAGAGCAGTTATCACCTGTAACACTGCTTTAAACTCTGCTTTTGAAGGCTAAGTCTGCATCCTACTCACATTTATAACCCTGCCAGTGAAGCCACCAGAATGTGTTAGCAGTTGTGTGTTTTCCCAGAATCAGGGCCTTACTTGTACTGTGAAACATCATCACTCATTTCACTTTGACTCTCGTGTTGCCAACTGCACTGGCTGCAAATATTGCAGCTGAATGTTTAAAACTCAACTGGAAATGGTACTGGGACAGCTGCTGGACTCCCCACCACCCCAGCCTTGTTTGCTTTGGAAACAGCACTCCCTTTCAGTGAATCCAAGCACAGTCTTCTGTTTCATAAGCTCCTCTTCTTAGGTCATCACCCTCACCTTTATACCTTAATCATGATAACAACGAAAATAAAAACATATCTACAGCACCCAGGTCTTGAGAGGAACCTGCACAGAAACAAAAGTTCTCATGCATGTCTGTAAAACCAGACCACGCTGTGATTTCAGGGGCAGAGCTGAAAAGCAGCCCCAGCTCTGGCCACAAGTGTCCCCACAGCCCCGGACTCCACGTACCCGCTCCTGTCCAGCTGTGTCCCAGATCAGGAATTTATGCAGCTCATTCTGATACTGGACAGTCTTGGTCATAAATGAGGCTCTGGAAAAACAAAAACACAGTTCATGCTTTTGCAGAATACAAATACAACCTTAGAACATTCATTACCACCTTTCAGAAAGGTTCACATTCCAGTGCAAGTGCTCTCCCCACACTCACACACAAACCGAGGAGTTTCAGATGTAAAGGCTGAAATTATGGAGAATATGAAATTTTCTTCCAGAGCCTGAAATTCAACTAACAAAACACAACATGAATGCACATTGTAAGTTTTAATTATTAACAACCTTTTGATAAAAATACAGGATGTGACCCCCAAAAAACCAAGAAAGGTCAGCCTTTTAACAATAATCTTCCAAAACGGGGGGGGAATCATCACAGCAAAACACTTCAGTGTGTACTGGAAACTTCTGTGAGGAAAGAGGTCAAATCCTTCCCTTTGTATCAGCTGTCTCAGTCTGTACTAACACTCAGGTAAATGCTGGTAGGTCCATAGTTGGGAATAAAACATGGGAGATTTGTATCACTATTGCTATGGGAGATTTGTATCACTACTGGTAGGTGTTAAGAGGACAGAGAATCAATAATGAGTAACCTGCTTGTTGTTTGCCCTTTGTACAGCTCCCAAATCCTGTCTGTCATTATAGACTTTAGTTTGCAGAGGCTCTTGGACTTCCAGAACACACACAAAAAAAATCTCCTATTCTCCAGCTGCTTCTCCCCTTGCCCAAATTCTAGATGTTTTCCAGTAAAATATTGCAAAGTCCTTCTGTGCTTCACTTGATCTGCTTCAGATGAGTCTGTATTTCCCACAAGAACACCAATTCAGAGAACTTACCCTTTACAAGAGGGAGTTCTTTGCTGTATCTACTACCTGTAGGCACATTTTTTACTAGAAAACCCACACAGTGAATTCAAATCCTTGTAGAACTGGAATTATGGTTGAAATGATTATTTAAAGCACAGGAGATCCTACATTATGATCCAGAACACCTTCTGTAGGATTAATTCTTGTCACTTGAAAATACTGCAGACTTTTAAACTTGTTCTACTGTCACTTTTGGACAGAATTCTGAAGGCACTGGAGCTTCTTACAGCACCCCAAGCTGTCCAGTCAGACTCAGAGAGCAAATCTTGGGTCTTAAGTGCCAGCAGGGCACAGATTTTAATGACATCCTTGACACTTTTGTAGTTAATGTAACTATGGAGTCTTTGCACATGTTTCAATGCTATAGCAGGACAAATAACTACCTAGATCCAAAAAAAAGGAAAGGGAGCAGTTCCACAATGCTTCCAGCTGTTTGGAGGTAACTTTCCCCCCATTCCTTAAGCCCAGCTCATTTGCCAAACAGCACAGTCAATCTCCAGAGTTGATTAGTCTTTTAAGAAGCCAAACACAAGGTTGCAGAACTCCTACAAAGGAAGAGCCTAATTGCAAAGCATTTCAACACCATCAACTTGCTGATGTATATCTGCAAAGAGTAAAGAAAAATACGGTGATAGGAGCAACTCTTGTAACACAGCAGAAACTTCCTCTTCCTTAAGGCTGCTGCAAAATAAGCTTCAAGTCTGAATTCTCTGGCCAATATGGAAAGTTTCCTAAATCACAGATTCTCACTGAATTTATCTTACTTGGTTCTATAAACCAAAACATGCTTGTACAGTCAATTGGAACTGAACAGCTGTTTCTGTAATTCACATCACAACTAAACATCCCAAGTGGTAGTAACAACAGAGGTTAAATGTTGCTTGAAATTCCTTGCCAGTTGAGTCAACAAAAGCCTCCAGAGTAGAGTTCTCCTTGATGACTTTTAATAGGGACAATGTTTGTTTTGTTACTCGATTTCCTTGCTGATTCTCCCAGCCAAGCAGGCACTGTAATTACAGGAACAACATGCACCTGAAAAGCAGTTTGATATTCAAAATTCCCTTTTGATGCAATAATGAAAGACTAGATATTCTGCAGTTCCTACAGACAGATACTGGTTAAATGTGTCCTCAACACCTTGAGAGGACAGAAGTTGCAGAATCCTGAGAGGGCTTTACAGCTGCTCATACTTGAACCTGTGTGATGATCATTCACAACAAGGTGTGATTGCTCAGGTAATTCTAGGAGGAATGAAAAGGAGGACAGGAGATAAGATTGTGTCTCATGAACTCAAACATGTATCCCATGAAGTCAAAACATTCTCAGCTTTAGTTTTGTAAGATGCTCAAAACTCCTCCAATCCTTACTTTGTTCTTTCCACCTACTAGTCTAAAATAGGAAATAAAAGCAAGGTCTAAAATAAATTTCAAAGTTAATCTGCTTAAAATTCTGCGACTGTGTATCCTGCTGGGGCTTCACATTGCCTGCATTTGGGCAAGTTTTGATTCACTTATATCACAACAGCAAACTACCAGGATACCAAGTCCTCAGACCAGGGAGTGATTTTAAGACTGCTAGAAGGTAATTTTTGAGTCTGTCACTTCAATCAGGTGCACAAATCTCAGTCCTGTCATTAAACCAGAGAAGGACAATTCTCTTCTACACACCAGCCTCACTACCACAGTGGCTCACACCTTCCAGCAGCACCTGAACTGCCTCCACAGCACTGCTACCCCCATCCCCATGGCACATCTCTGGGTTCCTGCCTTCAAACACAGAGCAGTCACATTGCAGGGGGGAGGAAAAAATAAAAAAAAAGACATCAACCCACACACCAGTCAGAAAACCACCAGATTAAAACAAACTGACCCTGGATAGAAGACAAGATTTGATGAAGTTCATTCCAAAGGCTACTGCTAACAGGGAAATTTGAACAAAAGCACAACTCCTACAGAACATCTTGCAATTATATATCACTATTTACACTCAAAAAAAAAGAGGAAGGTGCAAGAGGAAAGAAAGAGATCATGGGGACCCAGTTTTTCAGAAGGACAGGATGAGACACAGCTGATGTTTATCAGCAGGATCTGGTCTGGTCAGAGCTGCAGTAGAGCCTGTGACACCTGAGAGAGGAAGTTGCACTGACACCCCCACACACTCCTTGGCATCAGGAAAAGTCTGTCCTGCAAGCCAAGACCTGCTTCTGATCAGAGCAGCCCACTTGAAAAGCAAGAAAAAGACAGCAAAGGAAATAAAAAGATCCAACTACTCCAAGGATTCCTAATGCTTGCCCTTCCTGCTTCCCATTCAAACATTTGAGCTCAATAAAGTTGCTGCTCTGAGGCTCAGCTTTCAAATATCTGCTCACCTGTGAGACCAAGTGCATGAACAGTTCCACCAGTCACCTCTGTGTGTGCATTGCATGCAGGGGTGTAACTTTTGAACTAATTCATGGAGAGATCTACAGCCTGAATTAGTGTGTTAACCACCCTCAAAACCCTAAGGGACTTGCTATTGTACTTCAGTCTTTAAAAAATAGATTAAAAACATGTAGCTGCATAGTAACTAGATGCTGAAATTTAAAGGTAGTGCACGAGAAAAGCACATTGTCCCTTTAGCAGAAGCATCTGTGGTGTAATTTATTCACTGCTGGCTCAGATTAACAACACACAATGGGTGCAGATCTCCCACATGACAGTGGGAGCTGCAGGAGTGCAGAGGACGCTCCTCCCCATGTCCTCCATCTGTGTCCATGTCCCTGTCCCTATCCATGTCCTCCATCGTGTCCTGAGGCAGCT
>JAOXXN010000252.1:11702153-11733918 GCA_026770055.1 Myrmophylax atrothorax
AGAAAGCTGATTGAGGGAGGTCCTCAGAACACCAGGGGAAATGTTGGAATACAAGAGAGATCTGAAGTCTTCCCCTGGGAAGATGCTCAGGGACATTGCCTGCCTCCGTGGGATTCTGTTCGTTGTTGCTCTCAGTCTTTGAGGTTTTTGTTTTTGGTAGCAGCGTGTCAAGTGCAAACAGCAGAAATAAATACAAGAACTGGTTCTCTTATGGCCCTTGGCCTTGGACCGGGGGTGGCCATCCCTAGAAGTGTTTGTTCTCCATCAGTGTTCAGTCTCTGACTGTTTTGTTAAGACTGGAACACATTTGTTTGGTAAACTGATCAAGGAGTTTGGTGCTTGTAAGACAAAACTCTAGTTAATAAGAATGTCCAGGTAAAGGTTTTGCTGTAAGTGGTAATTAATAAGAGAAATTACCAGTTTGAGCATGAGCCTGTAAATAAATGTGCCTTCTAGAGCATCATTAAAGTCTTACTTTATGATTTGAAAATATTCTTTAAGTTCCTTAAGTTGACAATGCAGTTAGAATTATGGAATGCACAGCTGTTGTCTTGGTGTTGCAGCAGAGTTCAGGGGTCCCATCTGAGATCCTGCTGTGCTAATCCAGTGACTAGGCTAGCAAAGAGTTCATGATGTGTTTTAGGAAACCCTCAGTGAAATAAATCACTGGAACTGGAGTTTTACTTTCTGAACTAAATTAGTGAAAGTGTCATGCACACTGAAGATCAATTCAATTGAAACAGAGAGCCTGGAGGATTACTCTGAATGTGGGAAAAGGCTGTCATAAAATCTACCTAAATTCAAGTGCAGTTTAAAACTTGTTTTCTATAAGATGAGATAATGGGTCATTTGGAAAAATAATTAGCCATTTATGCCCTTTGTACAATTAAAAAGAAAATATTTAAAGAACTTGTTTTTCCTTCTACAAACACCAGGAGGGAAAATGATCTCCTTGGGCTCGTTGAATCGTTACACTCTGCACTGGTATTTACTGGTTTGTGTTGTGAAATGTGAATGGTGGCACTGGGGGATGACATTGAATTGCACCCTTGGGTCCTGTGACCCTGAGTCTCTTACAGGCTCTGAGCAGCTTTTGAGTCTGGGCCAAACCAAGGCACAGTGAACTCGAGTTCAGCTCTGGAGACTGTCACCCTTAGTCCTGTTCAGAGTGGGGCAGATTTCAAGCTTATTTGTATACTGAATGTTAGATTTACCTGTGAAAGAACATTGGATAAGTTAGGAAATACCAGTTCTTTATTTGTGACTTTCTTCATAGTGCTCTGCTGTGTTCTGAAACTTGTCAGTACCAATGGCTTCTTATTTTTATGGAAAAGAGAATTAAAATTCCTGAGAGAAGACAAAATGGATTCTGCCCTGCTTATTCCTCACTGATGGGTAGTGAGAGTGTGTGGAAAAAATTTCAGGTATTTAACTCTCAATCCTGAGGATAAGGAGGAGTGCTCTGCTTTCTCTCTGGTCTTGGAAGCATTGCTGTGTGCTTAGGTAATTTAAATGAATAATAGAGCTACTCCATGTGGTAAAATTAAACATGTTCATCATATTTACAAAACGAGTCCCAGGTGTGTGGTATTGTAATCAAAGTTAGAATTGGGATTTATTTCATTGTCATTTGAATTGTCAGAAATTCTGAAATAGTTGAAGTGAACTACTAAGAGCCTTCATTTTTAGTGCTTCTAATTGGGGACAGGTGGGAACTCGGTAAAGTTAATGACAAGTTTATTGATTCTAATTGCTTTTTAAGCCCTAGCAAATCTTTCTTTGTATAGCAGGTGACTAGGCTCAAAAATTAGCTAGTGAGTGTTCAGTCTGTGTGGATTTTAAAATGTGTTTGTTGTTATTACAGATAGAGGGATGGTGAGAGTCGTGTTTGGGTGTGGAGGGTTTGTTGCAGACAGGAGATCTGCAATCCCTCCTGCATTGTGTACCCTCCCCTGAGCTGTCAGGGATCCAGAGGCTTCTGAAGCAGCAAATCTGGATGGTCCCTCTTCACATGCTTTGCCTGGGGACAGTCCTGGGGCAGATCCATCCCAGACAGATCCGTGCCTTGGAAGGGCTTTCCAGTGGCACAGCAATGAATGCTTTGAGCCCCACGGACCTTTCCAAAAGGAGCAGGCAGGAGACATCACAATGACCAGTGGGGTGGAAATAAGGGTGTCAGTGCAAAACATCCTCATTAGAAAAAGCCACAAGTAATTAGCAGCTGTTTCTGATCAGGTAGCTGTGGGTTCAGTTGTAGTGTCTGTGTGTAAAGTTGAGATGTGAGCAGTTGTTCCAATACCACAGTTTTTCTCTGTGTGAATCCCACTGAGCTTGTTGAGCACATTGTCTGCAAGAACAGCAGTCTGGGATTGCTCTGGTCTTTTAACTCATCTGGGCTCCATGGAGACCTTAAACCAATCCGATTTTTATCTCTTTCTCCCTGAAGACCCAGGTTAACATTTTTTTCAAGTATGTTTAGATAATTTCCTCTCTAAATGAGCTGTATTTCTAAGAATGTTTTGACTCTTGTTACATAATTGGAAAGGAGACTTTTATATATGAAATAGGTATTGTTCTCTTGGAAAACCAGGTACTTTTAATTGATGGATCTGCAGCTGGAAGCTCCCAGCATGTTCACAAGTATGGTGAAGTTGAAGTTTTTTCCCAAAACTCCCAGTCTGATTTAAATATATGAGACCCAGTGACTACAATGAGAAAAATGTACCCTGGGAACTTGGGAACAGACATTCAGAATTTGCTGTTTTAAAGTAATGCAGTTTGAGATTTGTTATGAAATTTCAGCTCCTTTTAATGGGACTTATTTTCCTTCTGACTGTGAGGCAGTTTGTGGTGTGCCATCGTGTCAGCTGAGCCCTCCCAACTCCAGTGCATGTGGTTACTCCACAAAGGGCAAAGTCAAGTGTGTTTAAACCCAAGGATTTTGACAGTTGAATTAAATTTCAAAGCTTGAATTTACAGGGTTATATGCAAGTGTTTCACTTGACTTCATTAGATACAACTTAAGATTTTTTTCGTAAGCTGTTTCCAGTGTTGTTGAAACACTTCTCAAGAAATAGTTGTTGGCCTCCTGTATTTTACACTGTGACATCTCCTGCTGACTCTTGGATTTATTTTTTTGGTTTTGTTACTTTTCTTGTCTTTCAAGTTGGATTTGAGGATTATGGGCCAGACTGTGATAGCATGAGGATAACGGCATTCCTGGATATCCCTGGGCAGGATAACTTATCTCCATTGGCTCGTCTAGAGAAATACGCCTTCAGTGATAATGTGTTTAACAGGTAAGGGTCCAACAGCCACACTGGGTGGTAACTGAGGGCTCTGTGGGTGTTAAGGTGTCTCTGTGTCTCTTCTTACACTCCCAAACACCTTCATAGTATTATTTCTATTTAAACAACTTTTGCGTTACATTTCCATGAAAAGAGGTTTTCATTCTTGGTTATCTGAATGAGTTCTCCCAATTCCATCTTTCTTTGGTTAGTCTGTAGAATGGCCAGAGATCTGTTTAAGGTGCCCATTTACATTTCATAAGTGCCCCTTGTGTTCCATCTGTGTGTAGTTGGCTGAATATTAAGGCAATTAACACGTTGTTCACTCCACAGGCAAATTATTGCCAGAGGTCTTTTGGATGTCTTTCGAGATTTCAGTAACAATGAGGAAGACTTTCTGACTGTGATGGAAATAGTGGTCAGGCTCTCTGAAGATGCAGGTTTGAAAGTGTTTTGTTTGGTTTGGTTTTTAACTTTTGTAACTTACGTAATCTGCAATGTAGAAAGTACTGACATTCAGTTCTGAGAGGCCATGAGTGAACTAAGGAAACTCAGTCACCCAACAGCAATGTCTGTCAGTGAAAACATGTTTAAATTTTTCCTCTGTTTTTGAAGTATGTTGTGTGGTAGATGTTAAATGAAAGGCCCTTACTTAGTATAGAGCCTGAAATAATATTTTTTGAGAAGTTTATTACATCTAGTGTAGGTGGCACTGAGCAGTTATGTTTTAATACTTCATGTGCATACATTTGTGGGGATTGGGTTTTCCAGCTACTCCCATTTTACCTGATTTGTTTGGGAACTGATGCCAAGTCTGAACTGTGATGAGGTATCCAAGGCTATTCCATTTTGCTCAGTTTTCCTTGAAGAGCAGGCAATCTCAGTGATGCTATTTCTATATTTTCATTATTTTAATTTTCCTCTGCTGTGAAAACATTAAAGAAAAATGCTACTTTTTTCTTAAGGTCCCTGATCTTATTTTCATCTTTACTAATGTAGTTTTGACTTGTATTTCCAGAGCCCACTGTACGTACAGAGCTGATGGAACAGATCCCTGCTATTGCCATTTTCCTGCAGGAAAGCAGACCAAATTTCCCCACAGCGTTTTTTGAATACCTTATGCCCATAGTGGTGAGATACCTCACAGATGTCAACAATCAGGTAGGAGAAGCAGAGAACATGAGGTGAATCCTTGGAAAATTCTGTGTGGGTCAGTGGATTTGAGGCATGGGGGAAGAGATAACAGGAAATTCCATGTTGGCTTTTATGTAGTGCTTTGTGTTTGTTGGTTTCAGCCTATTTTGTTGGGGGGTCTGGTTTTTCTTTTTCATACTTTCCTTAGCAGATAATGGGAAAATTACAGCACTTGCTTAGGAGCACATGGATAGTCTGTCCTGGGAGACAGGCCTTGCAGATCCTGTTTTGTGCTGCATCTTTTGCTTCTCCTCAGAATCTGATGAAATTATATTAAACTGTAATATTTATTGCTAATTCTTTATGATCATAAAACTGAGAAGGTTTTTCTGGGTTTGTTGGTTTTTTTACTTGTACCTGTGTGTTCATTGAAAAAAATGTGGTTTTTTATGGTTCTCATATCAGTAGGTGTTGTTTTTATAGCAACAAAGTGATTTTGTGTGCAGGTGAGAAAGGCAGGACAGGAAGCTCTGCTTATCCTGCTGGAACAGGACCTGGTGGCTCAGAGTGACATCGAGAACAAGGTGTGTCCCATTCTGCTGGACCTCTCTGCTCCTGACAGCGACGACGAGTACAAGGTGGAGGCTGTGAATGTAAGTTTATAACCTTCATCCATAATGGCAATTAACATGAGGCCCAGGAATAGTGCTGACATTAAATAAGCAATCAAACTTTCTGTGTGTGTTTGTGAAGATATTTGGATTTTTAGTTTAACACAACGAATCTAACTTGTAGTCTGGATTTTTTAAAATACCAGATGTAAAGAGATTATTTTTGTATTTCAGGATGCTAAATGATGTCAAAACGGTACCTGAATGACTTTAAAATACAGTTAGTCCTTGGCAGCCTTGTTTTAACTCTTGTTAAGATTGTTTTGCTCTACCAGGTTTCCCAGTAACACTGTAGGAGTATCAGTGCTGACCTATCTTAGCTCTGAAGTGTTCTGAAAAAAACATTGCCTGGTGACTTTGGAGAAACCAGTTGACTCCACAGAAAAGTGCTGGTGTGTAATTACATTTCAGCCTGGATATCTGACACTTGACCTGTAAAATATTTTACCAGCTAGATTTTCCTCTTCCTTGTTTGGGAGTTGGGAATTGCTTGGGCAGTTTTCCAGGATGTCATCTGAGCGCCAGATGCCTTTTAGGAGTTTGAAAATTTGTAGGCAAGTCCTTGAATTGTGTCTTTCTTATTTCTTCTTTAGCATTCTATTAAAAAGGCAAACATTTATTCCTAGAAAGGAATAAAGTTTTTTTTTTGTGGAGGCAGAAAGCTCCAATATTTTTGGAAAAATAAAAATAGATGAATACTGTTAATCTGCCAACACTTGTGTAAGCATTAAACTCCTGTTGCTGCAGGCAGAGCAGTTCAGTAGAAAAGTGCATGGGAGCCTCCTCCTTTTTACAATTACAAATGTGAGAAGTACAGACCCTTATCCCAGAAATTGGGAGCTGAAGGGAAAACATACAGTCCAAAGCACTGAAATTCACTGCAGAAACGTGGTTTGTAATGGTGGTGGAAATGCACAATTCCTCAGAGAAAGCTGAATTAATGATCATGTTACTGACCTCCTTTAATCATGCACTCCTAAATTCTGAAATTCCTGAGGGTGTCCCATAAAGTGCATTAGCTCACATGTATAACTAGGTTTTTTTGCATTCCCTTTTTCTCTCCTGTTTATGACAAACTTCTGATTCATTTTGGTGTCTGAGCCTATAAAGATCTGGGACTGTGCATGTTTGAGTGTCTGAACAGTCCTGCTAAAGCCCTGTGTCTTCTTGTATGCTGACCTGGGAATGCTTCTGATGTGCTTAAAGAGTGGGATTTTCATAAGTGCAATGGAACTTCTGTCTTCTCTGTACAAAATACCAGTGTATGCCCCATTGTAAACACCTTAAAAACAAATATATTAAATAATAAAAGTCTATTTAACCAGGTAAAGAAGACAGTAAATTGCATGCAAAAATGTTGTGTTCAGGCACAGTGGCATAGAATGATTTAAAATAAAAACTATAGTCATGCACCACATGAAACAGGTGTATGAAAATGCAAATAATGTGTAGCAGTTACATCTATTTGATTTTTGCTGTCTTGCTCTCTGGGGTAATTTTTAGGAGGAATGTTTGGCTGTGTTGATAAGGTTGATAATTTTCTTTTCCTTCCACATATCCCTTTCCTGCTTTTCAGATAATCTGTAAAATGGCCTCTATGCTGAGCAGAACAACAGTTGAGCACCTGCTGCTTCCTCGTTTCTGTGAACTCTGCAGTGATGGCAAATTGTTTCAAGTCCGAAAGGTTGGTGTGTTTCCAACTCTAAACCACCTAAAAATGAACTTGTGTGTGGCTGTTCAAATGCTTTCCTAAATAATTTAGTCTAATGAACTTTGAAAGCATCTGGAAGAGCAGTTTTTATTTACTGGCACAGTTTTAGCTTCTGTGGTTCAGTAAAGAAGTGGGTAACAGACCTGGGTGAATGGCTTTGGTCCAGCAGTTAAACTGCTCTTGCACATTTAATAGTTTTGCACAACCTTTTTTTTGAAGCTGCTGTGCTTGGGTTTAGCATGCAAATCTCTACCATCTTATTTAAACCAGAAATTCAAAAATAATGGACATTTGAGACGCCTGTCCTTTAAAAATTTTTTAAAAAAATCTGTTACTATTGAAAGGAGAAATCCCAGAAGTGTAAGACTGTAATTTGTGTTTCAGCACAAAGGGAAACTTGTAGCATAAGAAGTCTTAAAATATTTGAGCAGCCTTAAGGGTCATGCAGAGCTTCAGCTTGGTCTGTAACATAAGCTGTAATTGCTTGAATTTGAGCTGCATTATAAGCCCATAAAGTGAATAAAATGGGTATTAACACAGTCCTCTCGTAATTGATTTCAGATTTTGGCAGCATCCCCCAGCATGAGGGGATGTCCCTTTTGCCTTAATTATAGTTTCTGTAATGGCCTGTAAATGGCACGAACTCGAGACCTTGATTAAACTTTGCCTCAGCAAAGTACTTGAGCCACCTTGAGCCAGGACAGCTCTGTCAGTACACCTAAGTCCTGGCCTGGTATCGTGTTTTACCCTGCTTTGGGTTTGACAGCTGCTGCTCCAAGTAATTTAAACTTTGGAGTAGGCTTATCATCCCTTGTGGTGGTTACTGAGGCAGATGATGCTCTTGATGCAGAAACTTTAATTGCTATTGATTTCAGAGGCATGTGGGGAATGGACACTCGGTGTAACAAGTCTTTGTTTGGGGTGAGTTAGTGTTACACACTGTGGTTACAGGGCTGAAATTTGAATAGTCAAAACATGTGCAGTTGTTTTGTGGGATAAATAATGCCTGGGGAAGTTGATGATAAAACTAATGCCCTTGAAAGAGACATAATGTTATTAATGGCTTTTTTATTTCTTAGATTTGTGCAGCTAATTTTGGTGACATTTGTAATGCAGTTGGGCAAGAAGCCACAGAAAGGCTGTTGGTATGTACAGACCAAATCAATTTGCAAGACTTGTATTTCTCAGTTCAGAAAGTTTAATAATGAATTCCTTTATTGTCTTCTCTATAAATTAATCAGGGTGCCTGTGTTTTTTAATTGATTATGCTAAGGCCTTGGTTGCAGTTACATAGCAAACTGGGAATGAAGAGCAATGCAAAGTTCTTGTCATTGATAGCAGATACATACATATATAAACACACATACTGTAGAATTATTCACTCTTTCTTTTCTCCTGAACTAGAATTAAGTTATGATTTCAGGAAAAATAGGACATTATTAATTCTTTCTATTATTTCTTATATAATTGCACACAAAATCCTAATGGAGTAAATGGGAGACAGGTTTTCTTTTCCAGTTCCTTCAGTTAGTGTATGTGTTTAACCTGTCCCTGCTTCTTCTGGTCTTCACTTCATTCTCTCTAGTTTTCCTTGTCTCTAGTTTTCACATACCTTGATATTGCTGCAGACTCTGTTTAGTCTTTAAGTAGTCTTGGTTTTGCTTCCTTTTGGCAGATTCCCAAGTTCTTTGAGCTCTGCTCTGACAGTGTGTGGGGGATGAGGAAAGCCTGTGCCGAGTGTTTCATGGCAGTGTCCTACACCACATCCCCAGAGGTTCGCAGGAGCAAACTGTCCCCCCTGTTCATCAGCCTCATCAGTGACACTTGCAGATGGGTGAGTAGCTCCCTCTGGAACTGAGGCATCTTCCCAGACACATCCTGGCAAATAATGGGCAGGTCAGAAGTGTGTTCTAGAAGTGCTTTGAGGAACATTTGCTGAGATTGGGGTCTAATGTGCTAAACACTGATCTCCTTTAGTGAGACAGATCTTTTTTTTTCTCTCTCATTACTTTTAAAGAATCCTGTGGATAGAAATTCTAAGTGTAAATACTCAGAGAAAAGTTTGCTTGTGTTAAATAGGTTAGTTGAAGTAGACAGGGAATGTCCTTCAAATTTATAACTTTTGAAAGATTTCCATACAATGACTGTAGATACACATTTAATATTCTAACACACTTAGGTGGCACTTAGTTGGTAATTGGTTATATTTTGTATTAAATGAAGCTGTAGGAAGAACTAATTTGTTTTACTCAAAAATTGCACCCAGTTTTTATTTTTCAACTCTGTGAGCTGCATGAACCCCGACTGTGCTTCTTACACCACCACAGGTTCGTCAGGCTGCTTTTCAGTCCCTTGGCCCATTTATTTCTACCTTTGCAAACCCTTCAAGTGCTGGGCTGTACATTCGAGAGGATGGGACGCTGAGTATCCGCCCACCAGCACAAGATGTGAACGCCAATCCCTGTCAGCCGAGCAGCAACGTCACCTCAGTGTCCTCCAGTGCAAATGCCACACTGTGCAGGTAAGTCCTGGGAAAGGTGTGGTGTAGTGGAAGGGATTAAAAACAAGTGAATTGGTTTTGTTGCCTTTTCAAGGCTAAAAATCTCAACTTGAGAATATAGTTCCAGAAAAGGTATGAAGAGTGAGATCACACATTTGAGTGTAGCAGTTTATTGAAAAATTCGCTTTGGCTTCACAGGAGGGTGAAGGGAAAACTGGTGAAATAAAGTGCAGTGGTAATAAATTCTGTCTGTGGATAAAAGCTGTTGTTGCTGGTGTCTTCAATGAAGTCTTTCACTGAAAACCTCTTGTTACAGAGTATTTCAGTAACTGTGTGTCTGTTACCAGCTCAGAACAACCCGTGGAAATCAAACCAGAATCCTCCACGGAGGAGACTTCAGCAGAAGTGAACACAAAACTCTCTGAGAACACAAATGAAGACACACAGGAAGAAAGTTCAGATTGTTGTACCAGCCCTGGAAGGGATGTGTCTCGACTGTCTCAGGGTGACAGAGGTGGTGGCCCTGAGGTCACCAAGGACAGCAGTTTCCCTGGAACGCACTCGAGGTCTGCCGAGGACCTGTTCAGCACGTTCCTGTACTGGCGCCCTCCTCTGCCTGACATAACTCAGGAGCTGGAGCTGCTCCAGTTCAAGACTGAGAAGCACAACGAGAGCTGTTCTGTGCCATGCAATAACTGTGTTGCTAGTAGTGAAATAAAAAAGGTGCTAGAAAGCTTACAAGAGCACATAGATGATCCAGATGTTCAAGGTGAGACTTACAGTAAAATCATGTTTTCTCTAAGTGGGTTTTCTCCTGGCATTTACAAAACCCCTGACTACATTTTAATTGACTTGGTATTCATAAGGTGATGAGCCTTCCTTGAGCAGTAAATTATAGTTGAAGGTTATGTAAGAGCCTTTTTCATAAGACCTGAGTTATTTCTAGAGGAGCTGGGGAAGTGTTCCTGGCTTCTGTTTGCAGGAGAAATAAATTGATCTAACTACAAAAAGCAAAAAAGCTTGTTAAAAACAGTTTTAACAAATTTCAAGTACTGTTGGTTCTGTGACAGCACTACCTGTGATCAGCTGAATTCATCTAATACTTGACTGAGTGAGAATGGCCCCAATTTCAAGTTCTCCCCCTTAGCCACCCAATACAGGCCCATTGAGGAACACATTGAAGTGATAATGGCCTTGTAGTGAGGTCTGTATGTGTTTCCTGGACCAAATCCCTCTTTGTCATCCGTAGTCAACTCAGTTTCTTGTTTCACCAAGTCTCTGGAGTGCTCTACAGTAAGAGGCCTTTTCTTTTCAAGGGCAAATGTTTGTGAAAGTACCATTTCTGTGCAGCTCATACGGGGCTGCTTTTTATCTTTTCAGGTGAGTTAATTACAAGTTTAATGCTTTTAAGTGCAGAAGGGAGACTAAATAGTCATCTTTTGCTTTATACAGCTCAGGTCCAAGTGTTGTCTGCTGCTCTCAGAGCTGCTCAGTTTGATTCTGTTGGTGACTGTGAGACCAAAAAAATGGAAGAAAGCAGTGACAATCTTCAGAACAAAACTATTTCAGATGAAGCAGCTGTTTCAGATGCTGCCTGCACCCCGATGCAGGAGTCCACTCTTCCATCCCCTGCCTCCCAGGATAACATCAGTGACCAGTCAGCCACCAGTCTGCTGAAAAGCTCAGTAAGTGACCTTGTGCTCCATGTCTGGGAAGAACTCCTGCCTGCATGAGCCCTGTGTGGGTTTGTGTAGTCCCTGGCATAACTGACCCACTTCTGATCCAAGGCCTTTGAACATTACTAGACCACAGCCATCACATTCTACTCACTCTAATTAAAAAAGAAAAGCCATTGAGGGCTGTCATTTCTGTTTGCACCCAAATGACCCAGGAGTTAAGGTTTGGCAGGGGTCCTGCAGGATTTTTCTTGATGAAATTTGGCAAGTACAGTCTCACCTCTTCCTGTAATGAATCTTAGTCTTTTATCTGTATAGACAGGAGGCTGAATCAGGTGGTGACACACACACAGTTCCTGGTTACTGTTTGTTGATTACAACATGCAGTTAGGAGTGAAAGGAACTGTTGCACAGATTTAATGTTGTTGGAGCTAGTGGTGAAATAAAGAGGTATCTTGTCTGTGAACAAAAATGGCACATAAAACTGAATGACCAAGAATGTAAGATACTGACACTTGGTGCTTTGTATGGTTTTGTTCTTTTAAACTTTTAGTTCTTTTGAAGTTTTTTGTTGATATTTGGGAAGAGGGGTAGGTTTCATAATTTGATAGATTCGGGACTTTCCATCAGTATGTTCTAAAATACCTTTTAAATGATGATAATTTTTTTAATTATGATCAGAATTAGATTAGATCTAACTCCTGTTGCCCTTGTTGCTGCTACAGTCTGTAGTGTTTGCCTTGTTGCACAACTCTGTTGTCTCTCTGTACTTGCATAAACACAGTAAACAAGGCTCTGCCTGTGCAAGGCTCTGCCTGCAAAAGGCTGTCCTGAATCTGAGCTGCATTGTCCTGTAGGGTGATGCTTTGAAATATCCCAAACAGCACAAAGTCTGTCATTTCACTACCCAGTACCTCCTTTACAGGACTCAGAGGAACACAGAGAAACCAGTGTATTTTTAAGGAAAGAGCAAGAAAATAATCCACCGTTTGAAGATGACAAGTCAAAATTACAGGTGATTAAAGTAGCATCTAATGGCTTCAGTGGAGTACTGGATACTCTTCATCTTACTGCTAATGCAGTGAGAGCTTCTGCAGTTGATCAGTTGCTGAATGTGGAGGAACACTGGGATTTCAGGAGAACTTTGTTTTAAATGAGAAAATCTAAAATGTTTTGGTGCCTTAAGAGGCAACCTGAGCAACCAAAGCACTGTTAGTCACTGATATACTGTTTGTGTTCAGCAATTTTCAGCTTGATAAAGTAATAATCACTGTTCCTTGCTGACTGCTCTGTCCTGATGAAAGGACAAATAAGTGTTGGGGTCGTGTGCCCTTGGTGAAGGTCACCCACTCGAGGGGTGTCATCACCCACACGAGGGGTGCCATCACCCACTCAAGTGATGTCCTGCCACCTCTGTTTCACTGCTGGCGGGCTGGGAGCAAGAGAACTGTAGCAAAACAGGTGTTATTTTCTTTCTGACCTTAATTTCAAGTGTGTCACTGGTGTCCTGTCTCTGCCTACAGGACATCATCCCCCAGCCTTTACTGGACCAGTACCTGTCCATGACTGACCCTGCCCGAGCCCAGACTGTGGACACCGAAATCGCCAAGCACTGCGCCTACAGCCTGCCCGGGGTGGCCCTGACACTGGGCAGGCAGAACTGGCACTGCCTCAAGGACACCTATGAGACACTGGCCTCAGATGTCCAGGTGAAGAAAAAAAAGGTTTTGTAATGATAAATCAGAATTTTGAGGAAATTTTTTGTTCTCTCTGAAGTTACAGTATAATTTCTTGCAAAGGGATTAAATGTGCTCTAAAAATGTAAAATTCAAGATTTAAGTCGGACTTCATAGATAGGATTAACACTTGGTACTGCTGTGAGCAGGCCCTGTTCTGCTCTTGCCCTCACACAGAGGTGGGCAGTCCCAGGCCTGTGTGTTCAGCCGTGGTGCCTGACGTGGCTCCCTTGTTGCCGTTTCAGTGGAAGGTGCGCCGGACTCTGGCGTTCTCCATCCACGAGCTGGCGGTGATCCTGGGGGACCAGCTCACAGCTGCTGACCTGGTGCCCATTTTCAATGGGTTCCTGAAGGACCTGGATGAAGTGCGGATCGGAGTCCTCAAACACCTCTATGACTTCCTCAAGGTAGGGAAGTGCCATTCATTTCTTAATGCATTTTTCTGTCTCCATTATATTAAGAGTTTTGCAAAGCTGCCATTTTGTGTGTGTGTCTCTATTTTTTTTTTAATGGGCCTCACTTCTGCCTCGGGACCCAACAAAACATCAAAACTGAGAACCCATTGTAAATGTGCCTGTAAATGCTGCTGGCTGTTGTAAAGGAATTAGTGTTTTGTGCAGTCCAACTTGAAAGTTGGCCCAGTAGCAATTTGTGTTTGGGGCTGGGAGAGAAGAGAGCAGATCCTGGTGGGTAATACACACAAATTCTTAGTTTTTGGCGCCTAGAGGTGGTGCTTTGAAGGGTGTCCTTGCCCAAGGAATGACTTCTTGTACTTTTTTGGATGTGAGTCGTGTGTGTCCAGGCACTCGGCTGGTTGTGTGCAGTTTTTTAGGATGCATCAATCACTTTCAAGCAGGAAAATGCACGTAGGTGTGAACAGAGTAACACACCAGAGAACTGCCAATACTGAGTTTCTTCAGTTTTACACCAGTACTGTTTTTCCTTTAGCTACTTCATGCAGACAAAAGGCGAGAGTATCTTTACCAGCTTCAAGAATTTGTGGTGACTGACAACAGCAGGAACTGGAGGTTTCGTTACGAGCTGGCAGAGTATGTAATCTTGTTAACTTCTGATTTTTAATCTGTATTACTAACCTGGAAATAGGCAATTACATTCACACACGTCCTGATTAGGAGCTAAAAGTTTACCACCATTCTTTAGCAAAGAACTGAATTTAAAAGCCACTGGCTGTTAGGGTTGTTCTGGGGGATTTGGGGGTGGTTTTGTTTTGGTTTTTTTTGCAAGTTGTGTTGTAATCAAATGTGATTGAGACTTAAATGTCTCTGATTATACTAAAATGGGGATCTGGTTCACTCACAGCTAATGAAATATGACAATCATAGATACTATTTAGTGAAGTTTCACAATTTAGTTCTAGACTCCCTTGCAAAAATGAGTGAAATGTATGTAAAAAGTAATTTTTCTAATGCGTAAGAAAGAAAAAATAAGTTCTTCTTAAAAAATAAGTTTATTAATGTGATATTTCTGTCTGAATGGTTGTATAATGGAGGCAGAGTAACATCCCACAGTTTTTTCTGCAAGCCCTGTTGGCATTTGTAGCACCTTTGTGGACATAGTTTGGGACTCAAATCTGACCTTCATGTTTATCACGTTTGTGTGTTGGGACTATTGAGGACTCGATCCTTGTGTAGTGTGGCACAACAAACAGGATGTTCCATAGCAGTCCCCTGACCCCTAGTGGGGACCTGCTGCTGGTTCTGTGCTGGCAGTTCTGAGATGCAAAGTGTTTTCTGCAGGGTAGATACTGAGGTAAATACTCAGTTTTCACTTGGCAAGGATGTACAGGTTATTGAAGTTTCAAATGAACTTCTCATTGTACTTCTGTTTGTAGCTTGTGTTATTAGTTGGGATAACTTTGAGACATTGGTATGTGTAGTTTGGATAACAGTTTCTCTTGGACTCCCTGATGGATTCAAGTGTGTCCCTCTGTAATGTGTGAAGAGCAAGATGCTCAGGGGCTCTGTAGTGACTGTGGTACCTCGATGCTCCTTCCCCACGTGTAACAGATGGTGAGTTGGAGCAGGTTGTGCTGCACTTGGTAGAGTTCATGATTTCCTTTGTGTTCCAGGCAGCTGATCCTGATCCTGGAGCTCTACAATCCCAATGATGTCTATGACTACCTAAGACATATTGCGCTAACTCTCTGCTCCGATAAAGTGTCAGAAGTTCGGTGGATCTCCTTCAAACTGGTAGGGGATTTAGTTCACTTCCTGGCAGGAGAGGAGGAAAATGGTCCTGGAGAGGGTACCTGAAATCACTGTTTTGTCAGACAAGTAGGGTCAGTTGAGACATGTTTTGATAAACATGGTAAACTCTACAGAAAAGGGTGAAATTAAAAGTTTATAAAATAGTTTGAGTTGTCCAACTGCCACAGATACTAAAATCTTCCTCTGTGTTGTATGTGAATGATAAATCTTTTCAATTGAATGAAAGCCAGTATGTATAAGATTTGGAAGACCTTCCCTCAGCTGTGGGGAAAAAAACCCATGACAAAACACAGAATAACCAACTACTGATCTTTCCTCAAAGTTGATTTAATTTCTTAAGAAGTTTGTGATAATGCCACCATCCCATAGATGTCTGAAAGGAGTAGAAGTATTCCTTCAATCTCTTCCTTTTCGTGACATGATGCAAAGGGCCATTATATTATTGCTGGTTTTAATTCTGGTGTGTTTTGGTTCAGGTGAACAAACAGCTTTTCTAAAGCTTGGGCTTCCTCCAGAATAAGCACAAACATTTATTAAAACCTACAGGCACAGCTGACTGCACTGAATACAGGGTTTGGAGTGTCCCCTTGTAGAATTCAACTGGAATGGTGGTTTTTTTGAACTCCAGGGGCTGCAACTGAAGTCTCATCTCTTCCTTTTGTTCCCCTCCTTTGGCTCACAGGTTGTTGCCATACTACAGAAGTTCTATGCAAACAATGCAAATGCGCTGGGGTTAAATTTCATTAACGAACTCGTAGTGCGGTTCCGTCACTGCTCCAAGTGGGTTGGAAGACAAGCCTTTGCCTTCATTTGTCAGGTTGGAATGTTCTCTGTGTGTCAATGTGTACGTTTAATTTGGGGCTTTGCAGCAATGTGGGCAAAACTGAAATTTGGACTCACAATGTTTTTGGTCATTTTTGGGCTCTGGGGGTTCACAAAGGACAGTGTCAGTTGGTCTGGCACGTGGCTGGTCCAGCTCAAAGTTGTGGCTGTGGCTGGGGCTGTGCTGCCATAGCTGACCCTTGGACTTCTGGCAAAGTCAATTAAGTCCCAAACTGAGATGCATTTTTTTTTTTTAAAGCTGGCCATGGAAGGCCACAGGGTCACAAGAACTACTTACCCATCCCCTCCAAACAAAATATGCTTCATTGAGTAGCAGTGAGGAGCAAGGGGCAAATGTTGAAAGGAAGAGAGCAGCATTTTCTAAAATATTGTTGAAAGAAACTAATCTGCTCTTGTTGGCCCAGCTTTGGCTGAGCATTAGAACAGTCAGACATGTTTTCAGAACAGGAGTTGAAAGGCTGTGCTTATGTCACCAACACAAGGTAGGGTGTGCTTGTTCAGAGCTTTTTTTAATAGGTCAGGTTAAGGACAGGATAGGAAGAAGTGGGACACAGTGTGTTTTTAACATAAACCTTGCTTTCCCATGCTGTGTTTGTCCCTAGGCTGTGGTGGAAGAGGAGTGTATGCCCGTGGACCAGTTTGTGGAGCACTTACTGCCCAGCCTTCTGAGTCTGGCCTCAGATCCTGTGCCCAACGTCAGGGTCCTGCTGGCCAAGGCCCTCAGGCAGACACTGCTGGAGAAAGGTGTGGTCATGAATTTCCTTGGAAAGGTCCAAAACCCTGGGAATGCTGGCTTGCCTCTGCTCAGTTCATTGCGAGGCTGTGAAACAGAATCATGCATTGTAATCTGGGATACTGTGTTTAAATTCGGATTTAAGAGTGTAGATTATTAGGGATGTATACTCTTTGCAGCCTCGGAATGTGGGATGGATATCCATCCCTACAGGGCCTGAAGTGCCTTTGCTAATCCGGCAGGACCCACTTGGGGGCACTGCGGCCTCGCCAGCGGCGCCCTCGGCTGCGGCAGCGTTTGGGATCTGTCCTGCTACACTTCCCTGTGTTACAATTGCTTAAAAGCAACAACAAAAAGCAGCTGATCCCTGGTTGCTCAAAGGAAGATGCACAGAAATCTCCTCTCCTGTATTTTTTCAGAATAAAGTGAGGAGAAGGTTTTGGAATGTGTTGTACAGTGGCAGCTTCCTCGACTTGCTTTTGCTAATTGATACATTCCTGTTTAGGGCTCAGCAGAAGGAATTTATCTTGGAAGTATTTAAGTACCTAATAAGATGAATCAGAAGCAGCATGTTTCTCTTCCTCTGTCAGCTTCCTTAGCTTCCTGTAGTTTCTGTAAGGAGACTGTAAATTGGATAAGCTGCCCCAGATGTTTTTGGCATCCTCTGTATTTCTGCACTACTTATGCCCAAGGGTTTATTCTTTTGGATTTGATTAAAATTGTCTTTTTTCTCCTCTTATTCTAGCTTATTTTAAAAGTGTTGGCAATCCTCATCTAGAAGCTGCAGAAGAGACCATTCTGGCCCTGCAATCTGACAGAGATCAAGATGTGTCTTTCTTTGCTACCATAAAACTAAAACAGGGTAATATGGACAATATTCCCATTGAAAAACAAACCTAATGTGTGGTTCTGCAGTGAGAGCTGAGCAGCAGGACGGTTGTTCACCTTGTGGTTGTGTTAGTGTGAGCAATGTGGACACACAAGGTGGGTTCTGTAACCTGTTTGAGCAGGAAATGTTAGTCTTCATTTCATGACCTCATTTCATCTGCCCCGGTGTGTTTGATCCCCATGAGTAATTCCTTCTGGTTTTCCCTGTGTAAATGTGGGTGATAACTCTGATCTTCACCTGCAGTTCAGTATTATCTGTAAAGTCTCACACCACACTCTGTTTCAGTGTTAATTGGAATTCACATTTCATTTTTTAACAGAACATTTCCAGTAGCCCAAGTCTGCTATAAGCTTAAAATGGTTTCTAGATCTCAAAACCTCATTAGAGCAAACTTCCATTGTTTTTGTATTGCTTCAGCTATTGCATTTATTTGAAAAAGATGTATATATGTGAATAGTTTTGAATTGTAACAAGAAATTAATGAAGTTCTGCATCAGTGGAAAAAGCTCATAAAACATTTCAGTTTTTAAAGTAGTTACACTGCTAGAATTAAGGCATGGGTCATTTTTACTTAATATAATGTGATATTTTTCAAAGCACAGACAGCTCAAGATTCTTTGTATATTGTGACATTTCTATTAATTTGTTACTTCTGAGCTCTACCTTTACAGGTGTTAACAGTCAATAATAACCCTCCCAGGGGCCCACAGGTCAGTTTGTGTTACTCCTGGAGTAGGGAGAGTGTGGATTTCCCTCGTGGAAAGTTCCTCATTCTGCCCCAGCAAAGTCAGGTGAGGGGGATTCAGTTCCTGCAGCATGTGCTGTGTCTGTGCAGGGCAGTCACAGCTTCAGGTTGTGTTTGTTTTACACACACACCTCATTTAACAAACACCTTTCAACCTGGCAAGTGTTTAAATCCCAAACAGCTTTTCCTGAGAAACAAAGGACTTGTTAATTCTGAAAAACCCCAAATCAGAAATGTTCCAGGGAAAGGTGGTGACACGGTTTGCTCTGTGCCTTCTGTGGGTTCTTGGTAAGGTTTGGGGCAAATCCCAAGTTCAGGTTACTGATACCCATAAGGTGTAAAGCAGGATGTCTTCTGTGTATGGAAAAAGGGGTTAGAAGAAAGGAAAAAATACACAGATGGAGAGAGCTGTGTTGGTAAAACTGAGTAACTTCAGGCAGCTGGAAAAATTTACACTCCAGGAGTTTTGCTGGACCCTGTCTTCTCCTGGATCCCAAATCTGCAATAATGTGGGGTCTTGGGGGGGGAAAATGTAATTTTTATATTGGGGATTGAAACTTTGTCCACTGACATACTAATGAAATGGTCTCATGTGGTAGCAGTTACTTTCTGAGAAAGGTCCTTTGTCCTGAACAGACTTGTGTAAATACCTCCCCTTATTCCACCTTACATTAATCAGGGTAATTAGTCAGTGTAAATACCTCCCCTTATTCCACCTTACATCAGTCAGGGTTCACATGGTGAAGGTTGTTACAGAAGTGACTGTTTTGGTTTGGTTTCAATGTGGTTTGTCTGCAATACAAGTAAGTTCCCCAGCTGGGTTCTGTGTTTTGGGAGGGCTCAGTTTTGTATAAGTTAACTGGTTGTGTATTATAGAATATGTACAGTATTTGTAACAAATGGTTTTCTTGTGAGATCACAAACTGCTCTTTGGAAGTTGCAGGCAGAAACGTCCCACTGCTGTTGCAGCAAACACTGTAAACTCTGTAAACTCTTTAATGTTCTACATTTAATTTTTTTACAGTTTTTTTATAATTTAAAACAAATGCTTTTTCAGTACAGACTTTTTATGATTGCTATTTCTTAACAAAAAGACCCCTCAAGTTAATTTTTTCTAGTTCTAATATCTTTTTCTAATGCTGGCATTATACTGGTATTTTCTAACAGTTCAGATTTTCTAAGGCCTTTCTGACAAGGTTTTACTTCTGTTTTTTATTATCAGTTCATTAAATTTCTCAGCACTGAACAGATTTTTTTAAACTGTGTGTATATGTAAGTATGTTTGAAATATACTGTATATAAATTAAATACCTTGAACATAACCCAACCCAGGTTTCTGTTTGTCAGATCACCTTAAATAGTTTCCTTGACTTGCAATAATCCACTGGAAAACACAAGCTTCCATATGTTTTAGCATGTTTGGTTAGTGTTCACTAGGAGTTTTTAACTAGAATGTGAGTAAAGGGTAAGCCACCAGCTATAAAAGTTCACTAAAAGGCTAAACAAAGCTCTTTGTTGTTAACAGTATTTTGGTACCTCTCTGGCTCCCAGATTTGTGTCGGTTTTGAACACTGTGTTTTCAGTAGAGCATTTAAAACATTCTGTTAGAGCTCTACAGTTGCATGTGCCAGTGGGGTCAGCACAGTTCTGGGGTGGGTTCTTTAGGCAGTGTGCAGGTCTGGGAAACACACTTACCCTCTAAGAGTTTGTCTTTTTGGTTTAGTTCCAAACTAGGAATGGTTTCAGCATGACTAAGGCTGCACTTTACATCTTGTCCAGGACAAATGTATGCAGTGAGTACAGCGGTGTGTTCACGTGAGTTCTCTGGGTTGTTTAAATTATACAAAAAGAGGTATTTTAAAAGCCAGGTGGAGCACAGTGAGGGGCCCATCCCTGTGCACAGAAGCTGCTGGGGTTGCAGCCCCTGGTGCTGCTGCTCCCTCGTGGGACGTCCCCGCAGCACCGCTCGGTGTCTGTGCACGGTGGGGTTTGGAACCCCCTTCGGTGGGGACACTCTGGAAGTGTCTTTTGTTTGTCAGAGTAAAGAATCTATGTAACTTTGTATTTATCTCAATAAATCTGTGACTGTTTTATAAACCAACTTGTGGTAACTGGCTTTTGTCATGGGTGAGATGTGTGTTCCTTGGGTTAACGAAGCATCTCCCGGGCGTAGACACTGCCAGACCAGGGCTGAATGTGGGAGTCTTCCTGCTGTGTAGTAAAAGAACCATTAGATAGCCAGATATGTGAAGTAGCTCTTCCTGCACTTTTTCCTAAGTGAGCATGCCAAAAGTGCTTCAACTTATCCTGATGTCTGGAAAATGCTTGCACTTTTTATTCAGCTGTCTGCCATTTTACAGTTCACTTTCTCAACAAGATACTTAACCCAGGTGGTTTTGTATAGATAGGAGAAATAACAGTGTATAAAATCCTTTTTCCTGGTTGACTTAAAAGACCATTAGAAGGTTGAGGTTGTCTGTTCTTGGGTGTTCTGTGAGGCCGAGGGACTTCTCTGTTGTTTTGAGAATCTTGGTCACACTGGATTTTTTCAATTAAAAAAACCCCTTTATTTTTAAGAAATAACTGTTCAGATGCTCTGAAAATGTCCTTTCACTTACTAGCTGAGAAAACCCCTGTGGAAGATGCAGCCCAGCATGGAAGTGCTTTTGCAGGAAGAACAGCAGCATGAGGTACCTGAAGATTGTTCCTAAGAGGCCTCTCAGCAACACTGGAGGACTGATGTTTGGGTTTATTACCAAAAAAACCTCTTCCTGGGAAAGAGGGGGATACAGGGATTGTTTCCTCAAGTAGACTGCGTTTAGGAGTTGCCTCTGGAATTGAGGCCCAAAGTCTTGGCTGCCTCCTGTGGAGTCTGGGCTTGTGTGGCCAGTGCTGTCTGTCCTCTGACCCCAAAAGCTCAGTACATTCAAGAGAAGGTCAAGGACTGTGATTTCTGGAAGATTTTTATGGCACTTATTAACTATAGATGAAAGGGAAAGCCAAATTAATGTTCCTTCCAAGGGATGGCTAAGAATGAATATCATTGGAAAGCAGAGAATCAAGATGGGGCAGAGTAAGAGGAAACAAGCAGGGATGATTTAGCTGACCCAGGTGATTTATGCAGTGTGCAAGCACCCCTTGGTTGATCCCTAAAAAGAATTACACTAAAAGCTTTGTGTTTATTCTGCAGAGAGCCCACCTGGGAGTTGCTGACTTCACAGACACCACTGAGTTCCTGGGACCAGAGCAGAGCGAGGAATGGGTGGCACTCTGAGCTTCCCTGGAACTGGCTGTGGCAAGCACAGGGCTCGTGTTGGAAGTGTCAGGTTTCTCCTGAGACGTGGTAATGCTTTTAGAACAATCCTCTGGCACAGCAAACCCCCTTCCTGCTTCCCAGTCACAGGACTTTCCCCAAACAGCCTCCTGTATTGTGTATTTGCAGAGGGGAATGTGTTCAGCACATCAGTGCTGAGGTGGATTGAAGGCAGTAATAACTGAGGATCTCTTAAAATGAGCCATCTATTGATGGAACTTCCCTGCTCATGGGGATATGAACTTGTTAGCTCAAGGAGGTTTTAAGCAGAAAGAGAAGCTTGTTGTACCTGTTCCATATTTATCATCAGACACCAGTGGTGCAGAACACTGTGGCAATCCTTACATTCACCTCTTAAAGTGGCCCAAATGAACAGAAATTGTTAAATGCCAGAGCACAATACAGCTTATAAAACCCAACAGACATCAGGAAACTGGTACTGATTGGGCTCTTACATGTTGTTTTCCTCTTGCTTAGGAAAGAGAATTGTAGTCAGCTTGCAATCTCCCTGACATTGTTTGTGAAGGAAGCAGACAAAAAGTACCAATGAAACAGAAGGGCTGCAATTTAGTTAATTTATGCAAAACACAATCAGCATTCAAACTGGGAGTTACCAAGCAGAAATGTATTGATAGAAAAGCCAAAATATTCTCTGTGCATAAATTGTGAACTATTAAAACAGAATTTCGGGAGACTCCTGGAACTCCCATAACTATCGGCCAGAGAAGATGCAGCAGGGAATTAATTGTGCCACTCTCCATTCCCGGGGAGTGCAGGGCCCTGAGCTAATCCCCAACACCTCAGGCTGAACCTCTGTGTGCCAGAAACCAGCTCTGCTGGGACCAGCAAGGGAAAGCAGAGCTTTTTCGGAAGAGTGATTAGAAGGGAGGGGGGGGGCTGGAAAAAGGTGGTTGCAAAGGATCCTGCTGGGGAGAGGGAAGAGCAGTGAGGAGGGAGTGAAGGGCAGAGAGGAATGGAAGGAGCTGCAGGTGGGGAACGGAATGCTGAGGGTGGTCTGTCTGGAGCACGTTGTCTGTCTGTGCAGGACTTTCTCTGCCCTCAGTTTTGGCCTGTGCAGTGTTCTGAGTTGTAACCACAGCGTTCAAAGGCAGCCAGGAGTCGGGAGGGAGCTGTGCCTGAGGATCCTGCTGACCAGGAACGTTTAGAGAGGAAGGTGGTTTGCAGAGGGGAGCCAAAAGCTATTAATTTTCTCCTGTGCTTCCAGCAGCCCGTTTAGGTTGGTTTGATGCCGGAGCCAGGCTGCAATTGAGGTCAGTGCTTTGGTTTCCCTTTAAGCTCCAGTTCTCTATACACTCTTCTGTTTGCAACATTTGCTTGACATGACTGTCTGGTCTGGGCTGATGGTGTTTTTCTCGAATTCCTGTGTGTACAGAAGCTAATAAAGGAACTGTCAAGTTGGAAAGCCCATCTTAAAATACAGCTCTACTGGCTTGGGATAAGAAATGCAAAGAGCCCTTGGCCAAGCCCCTTCCGTGGAATTTGTGATGCTCTTGCAATTCCTTTGGTTTCCAGTAGCCAAACAACCACTGGGGTCAAGTAAAAGTCAAGGTATAAAAATTCATGGCTGTGAGTCTCCTACCTATGAGCTGCCATATGGTGGAGGAATGAGCTGGACTGCAGCAGTTCTGCTCTCTCCCCTGATGAGTGTTTGTGTGTGTTTGAATTCCAGCTTTTATTGATTGAATTGGTCTCTGATAATAAACAGTATAAATAAATCAGATGGGAGTTAAAGCATTGGGGGAGAGGAAATTAAATTCAGTGCAGTGACCTCGAGCAGAATGTAATTTCAGAAGTGCCTTAAATATGCTGATGACATAAAATAAGGCTGAGGAAGTCAGAGGGGCAGGAGAGTAGGGGAGAGAAGAACAAACCCAACTGATTTGGATTTATCAGGATTACAGGCAGATAAGTGGGTTATGCAGTTCATTGTAGGGAAGTGTGAGGTGATGAGGCCAGGGACCAAAAGTGATCAGGGTGATGTGGATGTGCATCCCAGCATGGGCAGCACCAGGGGAAGACTCTTCCTGGGATCAACCCAAGAAAAGCAGAGGAGGATGGAGGGGACACAGCCATGCCAGCAGGGGCCACAGGGACAGGCAGGCCTTGTCTGTGGTGTAAAATGTGCAGGAATCCTCTTGGGCTGGTTTCATAAAGCAAAAGCCTTCCAGAGACTGAGATGTGTGTCTGGTTGTTGCAGATGAAGAGGAGAATCCAGCTTTTGATGTTACAGGAAACATGGTCTGTGACTGAGCTGCCTAATAGTTCACAGTTAGCTCATCACACTGACTTCAGACTGGAAAAATTAAAAAGTGCATTGTTTTGGACTAGTGAGCACCCTGACAGCCACGGGAAAGCAAAGAGAAATTGGTGGATCCTTCCAGTTGGCTAATGGAGAGGTAGATTCTGTGGTTCTGAAAGTGCTTGTTTTCTCCTGGTTTTCTTTCCTCCTTTTGAGTTATTTTCTTTTTTTAAATGTTTGATTTGTCCCCTAAATTGTAAGCTTTAGGATTTTTTCAGTTGTAGCTTTTGAAACCCAGTCAAAGGCAGAAATACTACAAGGAGAGCTCTGTGCTTGAAGTCTGTCCATGTCCTCACAGCAGATATCACATGAACTGTCCCTGTTTAAAAATGCTTCCTCTAACTTGACCCATATCTCTAAATGTCACTTTTACACTTATTTTTCTCAGAAGAATCCAGATATTTGAAAATATATTTTTTCTTTCTTACCATATAGAACCCCAGTTTAATTCATGTCCTGAAAGATTCCCAGGAGTTGATAATTTCCTGTATCTTAATGCCTAGGACAGGTCACTAACACACAGGCTTCTCTTTTCCTTTGAGTCCTCCCTGCCTGGTGCTGCATCAGATGAAATCCATTGTTGTCTGGAAGCCACACCCTCAGTTTGCCATAGTTGAGTAAGAGAGTGAGGAGCTACAGGGAAAGCTGAACTGGGAGGGACAGAGGCTCAGGCAGGTCACAAACAATACCCTAATCCCCTACCCTAATCCTTGTGTGGTATCAGAATCAAATCACCAGTACTGGTGAAAGAATCCTTGGGGAAGTAAGAGATGCACTTGGAATTTTCCCTTTGCTGCATCTCTTCAGGTTTTTGTGGCCTCTCACTGATGTGCTGTCCAGTTCAGTGTCCCTGCCTGGGGTGCTGGGAGCAGGCTGGATGTGCTTTGGAATGTTCTCTGCCCCCTCCAGGTGTGGATATTCCTCGATTGCTTCTGCTGTTGATGACAGGGGGGTGACCTCGTGTTCCCGTTATCCGTGGGCTCTCCAGAACAGTCAGCATTATCTGCACTCTGCCTCCTTGCAGCTCTGTTGTCAGTTTGGGCTGTTGTCACACACTTAGCTAATACCCTCCAGTAATTTTATTTCTTATGCACATGCACACTTAATGTCCTTAGTCATTAGACTGAAAAATGTTAACCTTGTCATAGTTAGTGACTGGAAGCAGAAAAGTCCTTTTAATTCTCAGGGGAATGAATTCTAATTTTCTGCTTGTCAGAAAGTGACATTTTACATATTTTTCTCTTTTTTCCCCACCAGTTTAGTGCTAAATTTAAATGTGTGTGTCATAGGAACAGACCTTTAGTCTGTGCTAAACACCCCAAAAGCCTTGGCAGGTGTCCAATGTGTGAGAGTCTTGACCAAGAGCTGCTGCTAAAGCTCATTTCATGCACTGCAGAGAACGGGAGGTGGGAATGGGAAGTCAGAGATAAAAGGTTATCTCAGAGGGCACATTAACATTGCAGTCAGGATGCATTATTTTCCCCTAGAAAGTATGGATGGATGAAAAGCAGCTCATCTGGAATAAAATGACCAGTGAAGAAACAAATTATGTTAATCAAGCAGACTAGTACTAATATTTGTCATTAAGATGTGACACCCTCTATTTAATGTCACAAACTACTGGAAGCCTTTGAAAAATGTACTGGTGGGAAGGGAAGTTGTCTGGAGATACTGAATTCACTGTTCTAGGAAAGGGAATAACTTGTGTCCTGAAAAATTAGATGGCATTTATGGCAGAGAGAAATAATCCTCCCACAGATTACAGCTGTTCACAGCATTGTTGTGCTGGTGGTCTTATCTCATCAGTGGATATTTTATAAGGTTCTTTCTTCTTCCTTTTTTTTGGATACATTTCCATAAGCCTGTTCTGAGCAGGACATTGTGTGCTGGGAGCTGGACATATTTTGAGAAAGAGACACCACTACAAAGAACTTTGAGTCTGAATTGCAAAGATGGATGAAGTAAAAATGAGGGATGGTTATTTTGCTCTTTACAGATGGGGTCTGCAGCAGGGGAGGTGACTGTTGTGGCCAAAGTCACCCTGGGAGTCTGTGGAATTGCATCCTGATCTTTGAAGTACAGTTGCAGTGTTTTACCATATATTGTCTCTCTGTTCCCTTGCTCATGAATGTGGACTTAACATGCACATGTGTAACGAGCCAAACATGTTCTGCATGTGTTTGGCCAAATTCTGACCCAGGGGAGGTGGGGGGAGTGCTCCCTGATCCAGCCAGCAGTGCTCCCAGGGCTGGGCTCCCCCAGGGACTGCATTCCTAAAGCCCCTCCTGGGCTGAGCTTTGCTCCTCTGCCTGTTGGGTGTTTGAGCAAACTGAGCTTCTCTGGAGAAGGGCTGGCAGGGCAGTGGGTGATGCACTCCTTGCACTGCCTGCACACCAGATGCTGATTAATGATTAGCATGTAACTAATTAACAAATCAATACCACAAACAAATAAACCATCCATTCCAGTGGCCTCCCAAGGCTCTCCCCTCTGGGAGAAAAGGGAGACTTGCAGGCATTACATCCTTCTCCGTATGCAAATGCCTCTGGACCGTGTGCTCCCTCCACACCTGGCAGATACAATGTACAGATGAGATCAATTATATTCCAGAGGTAATTTAATATGTGCTGGGGGGAAAAATTGATGGTTTTGGCTTAGTTTTGTTCTATGCAGCTGTTCTTGCAGGGAAGGGTGAGTGGTCAGCACAGCAACTGTGGGCTCAGGAGGGCTCTGCCTTCCTGTAAGGCCCTGGCATCTTGCCCTGAAGGGGCTCATCCACACTGACTCACTGCAGGCATCACCTTTGAAGTCCAAAGATAAGATCTTACTGCCCAAGCTCCATCCTTAGCTTTGCAAAGAAAGGGAGGATCTGGTGGTGTATCATTTAAAGGTCTGAATTTGGACTCGAGTCCTGAATCATGATCAGAGCTTAAAATTAATCCATGTGGCAAATGAGACATCACCGACCTGAACCTCTCTGAGCTGAAATCAAGCCCCAAATTGAGTTACTGTGTTGTCATCATTTGCCTGTCAGAAGCCCAGAAACTTCTGTGCATCTGCCCTTATTTTTCAAAAATAAAAAACAGTAGAAGGCGTTATGATACATTGTGTAATAGAGCTAATTAATGCCCTTGTAAGAGCCAAAGAGAGAATGCAGACAGAATTCAGAGGTGGTTTCTGAACCTGTACAAACACCTCCAAATCCAGAATGGGACAGGGGAGTAAATAAATTCCTAATGGATGTGAGTGATTTTTTCCATTCTTCTTAGCTAGAAACTGTGTATGTACTTCTGTGCAGTTCTTGGGACATGATTTATATATTGCATTAAACAGCAAGTATATGTGTGCTTAATTAGAAGGGACAATAAAGAAAAGCAGTTGATTTAATTGAATTATGCATAATAAAGCTGTAATTTTTCAGGGAAGGCTGTAGTCAACAGGGACAAAGTGAAGATGGCTTGTTTATCAGTGTTGTGTTTAACTCTCAGGTTAAACAGTGCTGGCCCAAGGTGAAGGAGTGAGTCTCAAGCTGCCCAGTGCTAGTGGCTCTCCCAGTAAATTGCTGATTTTCTCAGCATTCCTACTTAAAAAAAACAGAAGGGCAAACAAACATGGTGAAAGACCTGTTTTGGTCAGCCCCATGGTGAGAGCTGGTGAGACTTCTCCCATTTGCACTGGAATCATTATGGACAGAGCTTCCAGGAGAACCAGAGCCTCGGCAGCGCTCCTTGGTTATTGTCCAGCTCACACTGCAATGTGCTCCCTTTTCCTGCCACTGGGCCCTGGGCAGAGCTGGCTCAAGACTCCTGGAAAGTACAGGTTAAAGTGAATTTTCCTACTTTAAATACTCAGGGCCCATGTCCTGGTGCTTTGTGCCACACAGGAAAGAGCCAGGGCTGTCACTTCTCCCTCCTCCTGGTCACCACTGCCCTTGAGCAGAAGGGCTGTTTCGTTGCCCCCAAGGACAAGTTGCCACAGAGAACTGGGAGTTCTCTGGAAGGCAGTGAGGTGGGGACAAGATCTCTCTGCCCAAGCGAACCAATAAACACCCCTCCAGCCTGTCAGTTGTATCTTGGCTTCTCCGGGGAGACTGTAAACGTGTGGGTTTGTTCATTCCCAGCACAATGTGAAGATGGAAGCTGTAATGCACGTGGTGGGTGCACGAGAAATCACTTCAGCTTTCACTGAAACAAAGGACATGACTGTGCTCTGGCAATAAGAGCACAATGGCTGTTTAATTTTTCCAGACAGGGACTGTGGCTCGCTGGGGTGTTTTTGGGCTCTCGCTTTGTTTTTGTTTTCGCTCCAGCTTTTAAGGATGAGAATGTTGTGTCTGGCGCGTGTCAGCGAGCCAAGGAGATTCTCCAGCAGAGCCGGGTCCGTCTTGCTCCCCGGTGAGGAATGAGAGCAGTCACCGTCTATCACTTCGGAGGAGCAGGGGGGGCTGTTGGGAGGCTGCGGGAAGTGCGAAGGCAGCGCCAGGTCCGGGCCGGGGGCTCTCAGCAGGACGGAGCCGCTCGGCAGCGCTGCGGGAAAGGCAGACACAGGAGCTGCCACGGCTGCGCTCTGTGACAGTGATCGGTGTGGAAAGCAGGCACAGAAATGGATCGGAGAAGGAGCCTTTATCGGGGGAGCAGAGAGAAAATGGCCATTTCTACACTCCTGGCGTTTGGTCGCTAAGCAATGCTGTTATCGGAGCTGTTAAAACTGCGCCTAACAGGGGATGTGCCCACGTTTCATCCCAGCCTGGTACCCGCAAGGAATGTGGTGTCCGCGGAGCCGCCAAACTGAGAGGATGGTGGGGAGTGAAGATTCCTTCTGTTCTGTTTATTTCGTCATGGTTGCATCTGATTTTGTGCTTTGAGGTTCTCCGGTTTACTTGAATCTTTAGTGAATCTTTATTTCATTTCTTTAGTGAAGCAGGTAAAGCAGGAGCTGTCTCTGCCCCATTCCATGTCTTGCTGCGGTGACTGTGTCAAATCCAGTCACGTTTTTGTGTGTGCAGTTCCAAAAGCACCACCGAGTTCCTCTGCAAAATGAGGAACTCATCATAATGCTACCAAAGGACCAGTTTATCTGAAAACAACACCCAAAAGCCAAGATGGCTTCAGTTCTGTGAAGTTTAGTCAGCTAAGGAGGAGTTGCTGTGCAGCTCCCCGTGCTCACCATAAGCTTTACAAAAGACTGCATGGATTGAAATCCAGGCTGAAGCACAAGGGACATCCAACTACACTGGCATCTTGTTTGCACCCTCTGGTTCTGCCCTGGCCTGCACAGCAGCCTTGGGCCTATGACTGTTATACAGAATTAAAATTGTCTTGACTTCTGCCACATTTTGGAAGTGATTTCATTTTGTTTTGGAGCATTTGTTGGTGTGTGCCCTGAGTTTACTAACACTGTCCTGACCCTGGAGCTGGTGTGATATTTTATGGTGTGCACTGACATTTACGTACCCAACTTGGCTGCCATGAATAGGTCACTTTATACAAATTAAAGGCCAGGTTTGAAACATTAGAAGGTGATACAGTAATTCTGTATTGGCCTTTAGGATTCACAACTGGGGCAGATGACACGGCAGTCCTTTGCCAGCTGCAGATCCACAAGTTCTATACAATTTTTTCAATTATAATGGTAGAAGAAATAGTCAGGTTTATAGTTTCACATAAACCCAAAGCCAAAATACATGGATTAACTAACAACTGACATATTCATGCTGGAGAAATGAGTTCAAATTTTAGACAACACTCCTTGCACATCCCAGATTAGGCTGTATCGAAGTATCTTCTGAAGTAAAGGCACCTTCAATGACAGAAGGTACAATAAAAAGCCCCTTACTGTTAGTACACAGTTAATGTTCAGACACTGGGAATAAAATTCAGAAATCTCCAGCTGTAGATGCTGGACAAAGAATTTATTCTGGTTTCCAAAATGAAACCGTGGCTCATCTGGATTTGGATTTCACTTCATACAAACATCCACTGGATATCAGGTGCCAGCTTTGGTTCTTTAATACAACTCTTTAAAACCAGTGGTCTTTAAGTTCCCCTTTCATTTGGCCTGAATTAATGTAATTTCATTGCTACTAAATGACATATTAATCATTACTATACCTGTTTATAAAAATCAATCTTATGACCTTAAAGGAAAGTGAAGAACCACATGATTAAAATAAGCAAGAGATACAAACCTGGCAATGACAAGAAAGCACACTGATTTACAATATTGTTCTTACAATTATCTTGGTTGCTCAAAGAACAGTTTACACAGGTTAGTAGCTAAACTGCAATTTAGCTTAAATTTCCAGAGTCTGATTCCAAGTTATTCTTTATTCTGGTTTTTAAGTAATGTATCTGAAGTTACTTCTGCTATGTGTTCTCATTCTTGGGTAATCTTTCCAAAGGATATGAGTCACTCCTACATTATTTGTAAAGAATATGGAAAAAGTAAAATATTATTATTTTGTGGGCATTTGGAACTGGATGTAGAAAAAAAAAAGGTGGGATGTTGATTGTCGTGAGTCATTTCTTGGGAAGAAGGGAAGAACAAACACTCACTGCTGACTTACTGCTACGAAAGCCAAGGACTTAGTGCTGACTGAAGAGGTGGATATTGATAGCTCACAACACAAAGGAGATCTTGCAGCAGGATTAACGAGGAAAGGCCTCTTTAAGTAACAAGGAGGAGCTGCCTGTGTTACTTTCTTGGAGGCTCTTTTTTGTTTGAATAACATTCTAGTGTAGACATGTTAGCCAATTAGAACTATATCCTGCAAAGAGTTGCTGCAACTGAGTGAGTGTCCTTCTGAGTTTCCAAAAATCAGGTAGTGAAGGGCAAGACTGAACTGCACACCCCTGGGGAGGCTACACCAGTAACTCCCAGTGCAATCCCTTGCTGGTTCTGAGTATTCATCTGGCCTGGGCGGGATCGGTACACACAAAAGAGGCGACACAAATACTTTGTAACCCATGTGCATTCAGATCAGCTAATTGAAAACCCCTGCTTTGATACCACAAGTAATTTTTCAAAGTGACTTTGTATCCCCGGGGCTTTTGTATACTTTGTACTGGGAACCACTCGATTACTTATGTGTGTAACTACACAAAATACCTGCAAAGAACACACACCACCAAACACAAGGACTTCTGTAATTATGACCTAACTACCCTTATGGTTTGCTTGCTTTTTTCAAGCTCCAGTGGACACACTGTTACCAACCCTGATAATTGTTCTTCCTGCAGGTGTTTTTTGTTTGCTGTGTTTTGGGTTTTAATGAGGAAAGCTGCTTTCCAAATGCAAGGTGCAGCCCCATGGCAGCTCCAGCCAATCCAAGTGGTGCCTTCTCTGCATCTCCTCATTCTCTCTGTACAGAAGGGGGGCTTTTGTGCCAGCACAGGCACTTGAGAGCTCAACAGTGGGGAGGTCAGTGCTCATTGGAAACTAACTCCAAACAGATTCCAGCAGTGGTAAGTGATGAATTGGGAAAGGACTGTCAGGAACATGGCAGTCTGTATTTATGTTTGAAGAAGCTGCTGTGAAACTGATTATGAGTAGATGTTCTCATGGAGAAACAAGTATAAAAATTTGCTCTGTCATTCCAACTTGCAATAAATATTTTAAAAATGACAATCTTATTAATGCTAATAAAAACCAGTTCCTGCTCTGTGATCTTTATTTGAGTGCATTCACTGTTATTTCTAAGGATACCTGAAGCAGAGTTAAGAGTTTGGATGCCAGAGATTTCAAATAATCACTAACAAATAAAGTGCTACATGAAAATACATTTACCAAAATGATTGTGGATGTTTCCATAAATCACTTTCAAAGCATGAATGCTCAACAGGCCAAGAGTCCACTGCAGGAATGCAAATGGATCTTTGTGCCTGGTCTTTATTTCGTGTCAGTCAGAGGGCTCCCATGTCAGTTCAAATCCCTGCAGAGGGTCCCTTTGCAGCTCTGGATCTGATAATCGATTTCAAGCT
>JAOXXN010000252.1:11738134-11750900 GCA_026770055.1 Myrmophylax atrothorax
GTCACGACATGGCCGTCGCGATATGGCGGCGGGAGGCGCGAGCGCCCCCCTGAGGCACCGCGGCCGCGTTTGGTGCGGGGAAAAAATAACTAAAAACCAGTTAAAACCTAACAATTCTCACTCCTCGTCCCGTGTAGAGGCCCCACGGGAAACCGAGGGGAGCGCGCTTGGCGGTGTCGGTATTTGTTTATTTTTATTTATTTTTTAAATGTTACTCGGTAGGAAGATCGGTTTGAGTGAAAAGCACAAACGCCCGGAGGGGGCAGATGGCAGCTCTGTCGCTAAGGCGGGTCCAGCCCTTGGGTCTCTCGCAAACTCCTGGACACACACACAGATCCCACTCCTGGACACACACACGGGTCCCACTCCTGGACACACACACATATCCCACTCCTGGACACACACACGGGTCCCTCTCCTGGACACACACACAGATCCCACTCCTGGACACACACACCGGTCCCTCTGGCCCCTTTTTCTGCTAAATCATCTTCAGGAGTGACTGACAGAAGGTCTGAGAAAGAGCTCCGGGTGCTTTATGGGGTCTGTGTGTGCAGCTCGCAAAGAGCTCGCTGCCTTCCAATATACTCATATTTTTGGTTTGCCATCAATTTTATTTTTTGTAATTTTCTTTATAAAACACTCCAACAATGAGCGTAGCCAACTGGCTCTTTGCCCCCATGGGTTTAAATAGTTCCCTGACCTCTGTGTCTGGAGCTTGATTGTGCAAACACACTGTAAATGGTTAATGGGACTCTCTAACACCACTGGGTACTTATTATCCTTGTTATAAAATAAATGCAGAAAGGCTTGGACTTAGGCTGAGTGGTTTATAGGCAGTGTGTTTGAATGCTTAATTACTTTTTTTTCATAGAGTGAAGGATCTAAAGGCCTTAAATACTTGGGTATTAGAAGACTATATACATTTATTAGTCATTTTAGAAGTACTATGAACCATTATTTGAGTAACAGGAGAATAAAACCGCCTTCTGTAGTCCTAAAATAGCAATTAATACTGCTCTTCTGGGTCTCTAAAATCATTAAAGTATCAACAAATGGAATATTTCACTTACATGCCATTTCTTGATTCTCTAATTGATAATTAGACTAGCAATTAAATCAGCTGAGTCTCCTATCACACCCATAAATGCTTACTCATTGTCCTACTTAATTAACTCCTGCTGCTTAGTCACATTTATCTCAGGGGCCCTCTTGTTGCATTGATGCTTTCTGTGAAAAAAGTAAGTTGTTAATGAAACAGCCAAATTTGTAGCTTACTGTGCCAGGGCTTAAACTGCATAGCATTTGTCAAGAGAGATGAAACTTATACAGATATTGTGAAAAGAGAACTTCAGAATGTTCAACCTTTTCTCTGTACTTAATTATATCTCAGATAAGGGAATGCAGTAAATGAGTAGTTAGTTTTAGGTCTTATTAAGTTCTTATGAGCACAGGGCAATATTAGAATTGCACTTGCAGCATGAGAAAACAGTGAAATAGGATTTTAATGAGCTAATAATGATACTAAATGACAGGGATACAAGTCCATTGGGATTCCAAAATCATTTGCTGGAGGTCTGGGTCTTGTAGCTACAAACAGCAGTGTTTGTCATCGTGTGACAAATGTTGAAGTAGATACTCCATCACTCAGTGTGTGTCATGTTTTTAAAGTCTCAATAATTGGTGCTTCAGATCTTGTAAGGTGGGTAAATTCAAACATGGATGTGACCAGAAATGCTGAAATTCTAATGCTTCCTGTCCTTTTCCAATTAGAAATTACCCAATTATTTGGCTGCTCAGTAGTGCTGCTGTTCTTCAAGAACTCACAGCCATTCCTCCAGGATTTACAACCTGCTTGCAACTTGAGAGTAGAGGCAAACGGGTGCTTTAACCCAAATACAGTTTTCTGTGTAGCTGTACTAATGCTCCCACCAGCACATAGCGAGGGTTGAGAGTGCTGGGCATCAGTGCGAGGTCCAGGTTTCTCCAAAGCTTTAGGATGTTGTGTTGACACAAATACAGGTGGTACTGCCCTGCAGAATAGGTCAGGGAACCAAACTGATTTCAGCAGGCTGTGCACAAAAAGAAAGTGGGCTCAGTGTTTTATTCTCTTTCACAGGACAGCTCCACAAGCAGTTGGGCTTCTGCAATCAAGGCAGCAGACAGGATGGAGGCAGGAAAGGCCATGGGTGAGCTGAAGGGAACAACTCAGGGTAGGTGGATATCTTAAACCTCTTCTGCTGCAAAAGGCTGTCTAATGCAATTGTGGCTTTGTTAATGTTCAGGGTGTTCAAGTTCTGAGTTAATTTTTGGTTTCTGGAAATCTCATGGTGTCTACCCTGATATGAAAATGTTGAGGCTTTTTATATTAGTTGCTTATGGAGAAAGGTGTTCAAAGGAGCACACAAAAGCTTTCTGTGGGATAGTTTGAGATTATCGGCAGGAAACAAAGCTGTTCTCTTTTGGGTTCTGTGTAAGTATTTGTAAGGGTTGTTTATGAGCATCTCCACTTGCACTGAATGTTGGATTCTAGATGATATCTGGGATCAAGTGCTAAAGATGCAGCTATAAAATACCTTGTGCTTTACAGTGCTCTAAACCAGCTGTTCTGTAATTTTCATCTTCAGTTACAAGGCCAGACCTAGATCATGTCCCCAATTCCAGCATTTTGTTATCAGCTGTGCAGATTTCGTTGCATTTAATGTTCTTGGCAGTAGAGACTTGTCTTCTGCCTTCCATCAGACCCAGGTGTGGGGCTTGGGAGACTTAATTCGTCCTCATCCCGTGTTGTAACACTGTGCTTTATCATTTAGGGACTGCCACAGTCAATGGAAAAGCAACAATGAAAACCTGTGACTGTTTTTCTCCTTAGTGATGTAAAAGCTTGCAAAGTGATAAGAATTTGTCACTAAATGAAGTTCTGAATTGTGTACTTGCTTTCAGAACTCTTGTGAAACAAACTATTGTTGTAAAGATCTGGTGTAACAGAACCACATTTCTTGTGGAGAGGTGGGTGTCATGGACAGTAATTCTTTATTCATGGGAGCAGCTCTAGCACAGGGGCTTGTGCAGCTTCCATTGCACTGGGTCCTGCTGGGAGAGGTGTTTGTAAATGCTGGCTGTGTGTGAAGTTCAAACGAAGCTGTTTGCTGAGGTGTTTATGTATCCATTTGTGTATTCGTGCTTAGGCTCTTGCATTGAAAATGTTTACCAGAAATTTTAATTAGTACTGGCAGTTTTGTGCTTGCTACTCTATGGTGTGCAATATTAGGTGTGGAATCTAATAGAGGAGATTGTGAGCATAACTTCAGTGTCTTTTTTCTAGTGTTTTAAAATCAGAATTCAGATGTAGGCAGCCTGAGACTGCCTTGTGATTACTGCGATTTAGGTAACAAAGTGCCATTGACGTTACAGGCTCAGACTTCATTCAAAAAACCTGCTAAAGTCTATCACATCAAGGATTTGTTAATATGTTAATTGGAGTTCCTGAATTTTCATTTATGGAAGGAACCCGATGGCTTGGTTAGAATCATATGTGGTGGCAAAATTTAGAACTGTCATCTTGTTGTGGCTGTAGTTATCCAGTGGCTTTTGAAACAGAGATGGTACGTCTGTTTTCTCAGCAATAATATGCTCCTTTTTTTCCCTCTCCATAAAATGGCACTTACAGCTTTATGCATGTTTCTGTGATTGAAAAATTCAGTTATTCCTGGAGCTTTATTTGCTTTTGAGCTTTACACTAAACCTGATGGTTACACTTACATTTCTGTTGTACCTGGTGGAATAACTGTACATGCCCTCCAAACAAAATGATTTCTTCTCCTGACAGGGAGACCTTTGTCACCTTCAAACTGGAGAACATTTGCATTAAAATCCTGTGGGCAGAGGGGCCGTCTGTGGGCAGAGGGGCCGTCTGTGGGCAGAGGTGCCATCTGTGGGCACAGCTCCCCAGCTCTGGCTGCAGGGAGCTGGCAGGATCCTGCCCTGCTGCACTTCCAAGGATGTGGCCCCACGTCTGGGCTGCTCACTGTAAAATCACCTTGTAAATGCCAGTGTGCAGCACTGCACAGGATTCTGCTGCTCTGAATTAAAGATGAAGGAAAAGGACACGATTTTAAGTGTTGGTGCACTGTATAAACTGAAATAAAACTCTTCATGGTCTTTGAAAGTAATTTTTGTTTCAATACAGTGCATGTTTCAAATCAGAAAGCGTCTCCTCCTTTCCTTTTGCCTGAAAGGCAGGGGGTCTAGGACATTTTAATAGCTTTCATATCCTACCCTGCAAATATATTATTGCAGCACAATAGTTTCTTTGCATGAGAATTGCTTAAATGATTCAAAAAGGATTGAAAAATATATTTCAAGTTTTAATTTTATGCACAGAACATTAATGAGCAGTGCCCCTCAGAGACTTGCTGTCAGTTTAACATATTCACAATAATCTCAACACAGATGTTATTCCATCTAAATCCTTTTAGAGAGAAGAAACCAGTAATTTTTCCTTGAAGAATGTCAGAAAATATGTTATTGTTGAAATTACATTTTGGTCCCAGAATGCTATGTGAAAAACCATTGCTAGGAAGAATAAGTAGCACATTGTTTCTGAGGTAAAATGCAAGTGAAACTTTCTTGAACCTCCTGTAAATTTTAAAACAAGTGAATGTTCTGTTAGTCTCTTGCAATTTTGCTTCCCTTGGGGGTGATTGCAGGCAATGATGGAGTATCAGCATCTAATTGTATTCTAATTTAAAGGACTATTTGTTATAAGTTCAGATTATTTGTAGCCATAAAGTGATGAAGTTGTCTCTTTTGGGTACATTTCCCTGTGAATTCTCTGAGAACATAAATTAAAATATTTACTAGAAAGGAAGTACATAGTTGCAGTAACAGTTTTTTTGAAAATTGCTCTAAGCTCTTTCTGTTTTGTGCTCTGTCCTAGCCTGCATTTTCTCTGTTTGGTGCATTCACGTTCAGCTCTGCTTGTCTGAGTTCAGCTCTGACAGAGAGACTGTGCTGGTACTTTAATAGTGGTAAGGCTGTAAATATTATGTTGATAAATACTGGAAGGCTCTTTCTGTTCCACTTAACCAAAACTGACCTTCAGTGGAGAAGCTGTAACTGGTCACTTGGATAGACCCCAGAGAATATTCAGGGAAGTGTTGGATGACTCACAGCAGTTCTGCAGTTCTCCCAAGTTCTAAGAACTGCATAAATAAAAGAATAATACTTATAGTGGTGTGCACAGTGCACCATCAGCAAAGAGAATTGGCTGGAAAAAGTCCCCTCAGGTTTTCCAGAAGCTGGTTGGGGGAGGGAGGGTGAAAGGTGGGGTTGCAGTTTTTCCATGACCAAAAGCAGAAGGAGAATTGCTGGTTTCAGCCCGTTCTTGGGAAGGAAGTGCAGCTCCTACAGCCACTTTGTGGGTGCTGTTGACAGAACTAAAGGTTGCAGTTGTGGAACACAGAAAATGGGTTTGAAGGCTGAAAAAGGTCTATTTTATGGGCCCTGATGCACAGAATGGCAGGAGGGATGACCTGGGGAAACTTCAGGATAGTGCAATGGAATATTCCTACAGAGACATTGGAATGGAATATTTCTACAGAGAAAACCACTGTTAATAGGATGATATAAAATAGTTGCCAAACTGAAGGCAAACAGAAAAAAAAGATAAAATCTGGAAACACAATTGCTGGGTTTAAATAGGATATATGTTACTTGAAGAAACAAACCTAGAGAATGAAATTCCATTCCTCTGTAGAATACAAAGAGAGAGAAACGCATTCAGCAGCAATCTGTTGTTCTAATTGTAGCTGTGGGAGGTCTTGGGATTTAAATTATTCACACTGTCATACTTATGTCTGGGTTCATCCTATTTAGCACTTAGTTGCATTCAAAATGCTCAATATTTAGATGTATGCACTGTAGGTAACATTGCCATAGCGAGGAATGGCTGTACAGTGACTGTAGCAGAAAAAAGACCACACAAATCTATTTTCCCACTATCAATAGTATTGATAGTGGGAAAATTTAGGATGTTGGTATTACATTTAGGTTAGAGGGTTTTTGCTTTCGTTTATCTTGAAAATGGAGACTATTTTTCATTATAGATTTGGAAAAATATTTATTGTTATCAATTACTTTATTCAAGGTTTGGCAGCTTCTTTGATCAGGCTTGCTCATGTAAACTGCACCTTTAAAATTAACCTGAACAGCTTCACTCATGTAAGGAAAATCAGTGTTTAAATAGGTGCTGTAACATGATATGTGCAATAAAAGCAAATGAATAAACCTCTTAATGTACCTATAGACTTTGGCTTAATAATTCTTTGAGTAACCCAGATTATGGCATATAATTTGGCACATACACATCCCAATTCAATGAAACTCTCTTTCAGTAGCACATTAAATAGTGCCCACTCACACAGACTTTCACATTAAAGTAATTATGGGGGAGGGGGAAATTGTAAGAACAGAAAGAAAGTTTACTCTTCCTTTTTATAGTGAAAACAAATGTGTTTTTCTCCAGAATCTGCCAAGCCTGTGTTTTAATGATTTAACAGATGGAGTTGGCACATGTGAACCTGGAAGATGCATCTGTCTGATTTTTCCAGTCTGAGGATTTTTTAACTGCATTAATGGCACAGACAATGGTAAAATATCACCTCCCCAGGCTGCTTTGCTCTCCTAACACATAATGTCTCTTAAGGAAAAAAAAGTGATAGGAGACTGGGGTGAGCAAAAGGCCAGAGAAATGAGGGTTTGAACAGTCTAATATTTTTTGTCTTCCCTGCATTCCCTTTCACTTTGAATTTCATGTGTGCATGATGTGGAAACAGAAACTTTACCCAGACAACATTATCAATGATCTCAGGGTTCTGTTAATTAATGGCTCTAAGAAAACACCATTTAAAGAAGAAGACCAAAGGCCACTGGTATTGTAATTTAAATGACTTTGTTGCATTTCCAATTTGCTAACTTTTTATAATGAGTTCTTGCAAAGGTCCTGCTCATGTACAACCTTATATGTAACAATCTCATTTAGTCACTCATACTGGTCATTAAAGTAGGCAATGCAGATGCACAAACTGTTTTAATTGTTAGGAATGAGTGCCTTAATTTGAATTTCTTTTAGAGTGGAATCCTTAGCACTCACCTGGATTTTCTGCTGAAACCAATGAAATGCCTTCCTGTGTGAAAACCTCCTGGTTGAATGCAGTGGTTATTTGCAATGTGCTCTGCTTAAGCATGACCAGGTGACCCACTGTGGTCCCTCCCAGCCTGACCCATTCCCTGAGTCTCTGAAATGCCTCCTCGGTGCACAGCAATGGACTAAATTCTGCAGATGTCTCTACAAGGAAGTCCCTCTCTTGAGGGAGGTGTTGTCCTCAGATCTGTCCTGTCCTGCCAGATCAGTCCTCACTCTCCATGTCAACAAAAATGTTGTGACAAAATGAAATTAATCTGCACTAGGCCGTGAGCTGCCCAGTACTGGCTTTAACAGCACCGTGCCTTTGGTTCCCTTCAGCTTTCCTGCTACTGAGAAAGAGGAATTCAAGAGGAACATATTTCATTGTTAGTGAAATTAGCACAGATATTCTGTCTGACATACTGAAAAGAATTAAAATGACAGTGAAAAGGGCAGAAAAACTATTGTAAATGCTCTAGAGCTGCTTTTGCTGCAGGAAAAGGTCTAGTCATGCACCTGTACATCAGAAATGACTGCAGAATGATCTGTGTACCTGTTTTGATTCCACACAAACACACTAGGATTTACTCATTGCTCTAATGAGAGGTGGTACCTCTGTCTGTAAACTTTGCCTTGCCAGTGTTGTTAGATCCTGTGTGTTCTCAGTTCAGAAAAATATATTCAAATGCATCTGAACCTCCTGGTAAAATGTAGAAGGAAATAGAGCCTTGTGGTTCATCTTCTCCCATCATCTTCTCCCCTCTCTGTAGTCTTGATGTCACGAACCTGTTACATTATTGAGAAACATGAAGTAAACTTCTTCGTGGAGACAACTTCTCCATTTCCTGGTACTTTGTGTTGCTTACATTGCCTCAGGTTTTGTGTCTGAAGATGAGGTGTGTAGATGAAGTGAACTAGCAGTCAATTCCACTGGCTCTGGGCTCTCAGCCCTGCCAGGGCTCAGCACCCTTTGGAGGGGCCTGTTTCATATGGTGGCAGCTTCAAATAAAGTCCTGGTTTCTGGTTGTGTTTAGGTGGGCATAACACGACTTTCAGTGTCTCTCCTGGAAAGTAAGTGCATAAATAAAGGCCTTCAAAATGGCTTCACACAGTTATAAAAGGAAGACTTGAGCCAGTGCAGAAGCAAACAGACTTATTTGAATAGTCTTATCCCCGATTCATGTAGATAGAAACAGAATAATTCTCTTCATTTTTAGATGCTTGGAGAGGAGCACTAAACATGGCCTTCAGAAGCACTTAAGTCCCAGAAAGAAGGTCCCAATTTTCTGTAATCCTGGGACACTGAAAATATCATTGCATTAACCATAGCAAATATCACTGGAACTGTTTGTTTTCTTAATGCCCTTTTGTAGTTTAACAAATGGCTGTAATGATTTTCTTCCCCGTTTTAAGGTTTGATTAATCAGTTCGTTGTGTTCTTTCTTCAGAAGGAAATGTGTTACTGATGTCCCTTGGTATGAGTGACATATGGGTTCCACTGAAATGAGAGAACGTCCTTTCATTTAGCAAAACAGAAATATGCTTGGCACTCTGTTCTTCTTTGCTACTATTCCAGCCAGATTTAATTTGCAAGAGTGATGTGGCTTCTTTGTCACTGGCTGTGGAGGCAGAGCTTCATCTGGGTGAGATCCTTCATGCTTGTGAGGTGTGGTCCACAGGGCACAGCAATAATGAGCAAGGGGACATTTCTCTTGCCCTTCTCTCTCCTGCCCATGATAACGTTGCAGCTCAAATCAGCCAACAAACAGAAAGGAATGGAAATATCTAAAAACATGAAAATACACTGAACAAATTTTTCTTTCCTTTCTATGTTTTTCTTTCTAAGTTTTCTGGTAGGTATTTTTCTTTTTAAAATTCTGCATTTTTTAAAGATCATCTTATGAAACACAATAAGGTACAATCTGTGCTAACGGAAGTTGCCTTGAAATGCAGCAGTGGAAATTACATACTCTCCATGATTCCAGCCAGTTAATGATCTGGATGATTGCAAAGCTTTTCTAGAGAAGAAAATTCACTAAGACTTTGCTTTTCAAACTCCAAACCTTCTCCCAGCACTTTGGGCCCTGCTACAAATGAACACGGCGCTCACTGTTTTGTGCCATGCCGACTGTTTATTCTTTGTGTGCTTGTCACAGCACTATCAGTTATGGGTTAATATTTTAGAAATCCTTTGAATGCCATGGACATTCTACCTCTCCATCAAATTCCAAACCACAAGTGTGTTGCCAGTTCAGGAATTTTTATTAGCTTTTCACTCTGTATTTATTTATTTGTTTATTTTGTGAACAGTGATAGGTGGGCTACTTTATTCATTTACATTGGGAGCAGAAAGGGGGAAAATGTGCCTTCTCCTTGCAGGTAATGCTCACTCCAAGTCACTCCACACCCTCAAACTCTGGTGACAGTATTGGCTGCAGAGCTGGTTGGGGCAGCAGGAGGTGAAAGGCATGTGAATGTAACTCTCTTGCTGAACAGTCATTGTTTGTATTATCAAGACTCAATTTGAAGTCCAGCTGTACCAGAAACTCAGGATTGATGAGGCAGAATGAAAGAACAGGTACAAATGTGAGAATTCTTTGATGAACAACTTCCAGATAAAGGCCATAAAATGAAATAGAATTAGAGAACTTTGAATTTTCTACGAATTAATTCCATTATGTGTGGAAGTCAGTGAGACTCTCTGTGGATAAATCCAAAAGCATCCTCTGCCTCTTCCCCAGCAGGTGAACTGGAGCTTTTCAGAGCCTCACGAGAGGGGTCTGTTCTGTGCCAGGGTGTGCCCATATGCTGGTGGTGGTTGTTGAGAAACTGTTTGTACTCAAGCATGGATTTAGATTTTTTTTTATTTTTAGTAATCTGTTTATTATTTTTTCCCCAAGGAATAGAACAGTTTATGTGGAAAAAGGAAAGGTTCTAGAACTACCAGCTTTCACAATCTCACAAACCATCAGTTTTTTAACAAACCCACCAGAATGATGACAGCAAAAGCAAATTTAAGATGAGTAAGTTTATGCCCCATATATAGAGCACACTGGCAGGATTTTTTTAAAAATAGCTTATATCAGCCTTAATCTATGATTCAGGAATTAAAAATTGAAAAGTAATAAAAATTCAGGTATTCAGGACAGGAACTCTCTCTCATGTGTTTTATAAACTCTAAGACATAAGGAATCTGTTTTCAGAGGGGACAATTGGGAGTTACTGTACAGATTGATAATCAATAACAAATAAACCAGGCACTCAATTTCCCACTCCTCAGTGTTAGTAGTTCCCTGTTTTAGTACCAGGGAAGCACAGCAGCTGACCCTGCTTTTGGTAATAAAGTGTAACTGAGGTAAGGGAAGTGAACAGCTCCTTCCTGATGATAACTTGGTTGCCATCTCGAGTGCCAAACCCTCGGAGAAGACACACACTCTCTGCAGCACCGAGTGTGACTGAGTGCCTTTGAGGAGGAGAAAGTGCTAAATGACCTTTCATCACTTTAATCACTTGACTGGGTTGAAAATTTTTTAATAAAGGTCGTACGACTGGAAAAATATCATGGATGAGGGTGTAAGTGGCACGTTCTTGACTCTTACATGCTCCTCCTGACTGGAGGATTTTCTTAAAATGTTCTCAGAATACTTAGAGTAACAGAATTTTAATGTACTGTGTGGCATCAGATGGTGAAGGCTGGTGACTCTTTAAAGCAGTGGTTGGTGTTAAAAACTGGAATTTAAAGACTTTCTCTATGCCAGTTGTTTTTGTAGCTTCGTTTGAATGTCTTTAATCCTGTTCCCACTGTATAAAATAAATCACTGGTATAATTACTAGTGCTGGTTGTGGCCTTGAGAAAGTGGGCCAGAGAAAACAGTAGGTTTGACTGTACATTGCTTTTTGAAAATGTGGTGTCTCTGCTGCCTTTTCCTGTGCAGTGTCAGGAACTGCACAGTCCACTCACAGCCAGACCTTACACATGGGTTGCTTATCCCTGTAATGACAATAAGAAGCCTCTTGGGTGACTTTTTTGTGGGCATGACTCAAGTGATTCTCTCATCCTCATTTAAAACAGAAGGATTGTGAGTGGAGAAAGTGGCGAGTTCCTGAGTTAAGAGATTAAGCTTTCATAAGAGGCTGGGATGAAGCCATATAATAAATTTTAGGCTGATGACTTTTCAAAGAGAGGTTTGGGAGGAGAGTAGAGATTAGAGGGTTGGCTGCACATCCAAGTAGAGTTGCTTGGTGTAATCCTATAGGGAATAAGTGATTGCTTACAAGGGTATTGTGCACTGAAGAAAGCATATGATATATTGAAATTATGCTAATATTTTTAGTTTGGAAGAATAGCTGGACTTGAATTTTGTCCTCTCATCTGTAACTGTAGAAGTTGAAATTAAGTTTATTCAACTGAAACATGGTTGTTTTTCAGTTCTGTTGTTTTTTTAGAAGCGCAGGGAGTTGTCCACTGCTGTCAAGAGGATGATAACCAAGAGTAAATGATAAATCACTAGTTAAGTATTCAAGAGTAACAGATCTAAGGCAAGATGATATTCAGTTTCAGAGAGGGTTGAGCTACTTTTTTGTGCAACTTTGCAGCTAAAAATACTGGGGATTGTAGTGCTGAGACCACACTGTCTGCACAGCCCTCCAACTGTGCTTCCCCTGGCATTCCAGCTGGAAATTCCTGTGTTTGTGTCCAGTTCCATGGTCTGGACGTGCCTGTGCTCTCCTTTGGATCTGCTCTCCTCAGATATCCCAAGGACTCACTTTCCACAAGCTCATTTCACAGAACTACCTTTACATGGACTTTAAGAGTCCTCATACTGCAATTTGAGAGGTGCTTTGTTGTTCCTCTCCTAATTGGTGCACCGCAAACAGTCTGCAGAGACATCAATATTAAACATCAGAAGGCAGTTTTCTAAGTAGAGCATCTGATGAGCCACGTGAGAGCGTTGCAGGGAAATAGGGCTGTGCTGGCATTAATAAATGAAAACAGAGAGGCAGAGGAAGCATCTGCACCCTTGGTGATTTGGATGCTGCCAAAGAAGCCTTGTTTGCCAGTCCTTTGACTTCAGACACTGTCTTTTAATTTTCACTCAGAAGAATATGTACTGAAGGAAAAGGCAAAGTGTGTTTTGTATTTCTTTGTGTGTTCAGCAGGAAGACAGTGATTTGTATTCAGACACATCACATTGTTCTGTTACCCAGTGCAGTACCATGAGGTGTGACAGGTCTTGAAGGATGGAGATGTCTCTGTGGGACAGTCACTCTTGGGGAATTCATTTATCAGTTTGTATCATGCCTTTCCAAGTCAAATCAGAGCAGCAGCAATCCCAACATCTGTGGTGCGTGCTCCTGCTTTTCAAAAATCAAATATAAACACAAGCAGCAGGAGAGCTGTTCCTGAGCTGAAATCTATGAGCTTTGTCACAGTGTCATTAATATTTTGTGTTTCTCAGCACATGCTGACTGTTACTCTGTGATGTTTGGGATTTGGGCTTCAGAGGAGCTGTGCAAATGTTGCCTTCAGTTTCTGTGTTATGTACATTCATTCCTTTTGCAGCACTTGGGGGGGGGGGG
>JAOXXN010000252.1:11751000-11763037 GCA_026770055.1 Myrmophylax atrothorax
TTTGCATCACTTCCCCCCCCCCCCCCCCCCCAAAACTTTACTAGCATTTGTGGCTTCTGGTGGACCCAGGCTGAAAGTAAAATGCAAGTGGAGAGGTAAAGTTTTGGTCTGATTCTGCACGAAAGTCACGTGTATGTGAATTTTACAGACTCAGCACAAGACCACAAGGCCTTGAAATTTGCTTAAGTCACACACTTGCACAGAGCTCTAGAATTATTGAAGCCTTTTTACTCTGAGTTTGTAACCTAATTTGGAAGTTTAATTACACTCATGAAACTGCTGAGGTTATTATAATTCACCATGTTTCCTTAGCTGCAGGTGAGGCAAGGGAAGATGCAGGGAGAGTGGTGGTGAGACTTTCACTGAATATGCTGAGATCTTCCTGTGTTTTTCCCATGACAGCTTGTCTGCCAGTTTACATTCCTGAGCTTCAGAAATCACTCCAAGCCAGACATCTCTTGAAACCTGACCCACTTATTCCATTCCTACTCATCACATCTTGGTGAGGAGGGTGGGCTCACATCTAACTTTGGCTGCACAGGAAAAAGCTAAAGGAAAACACAACTTTTATAAATTTTCACTGAAGGGGGGATGGGAAAACTGCCCTGCACACTGGAAATTTTCTGACTGAGCACAATTTTTTCAAATCTCAGGGTGCTGCAAACAAAGAGCATGAAAAGAATGAAAGAGAAAACAGAAAGAACAGAATTCTCACTTTTATGAAATCTGCTCTCTGGTGCTGGACTGAAGCATGAAGTTCCCTGTGCAAATTAAAATCAGGTCCTAAAACCATGCTGAGTTTTCAAACTCGTTTTTGTTGCCCCCAGTCCTGCTGGTGCTGCTTTCTGTTGATTGTTAAATCTGGACTGTTGTATACATATTGTTCATGAACAAATGAAACTCTTTTTTCTGTTTAAAAAAAGGTATTGTCTGCACTCTTGACTACTCACAGGTTTTTAAAACTGAGTTACTGCTGTTGTAGCAATGTCTGGGAGCCCATAGCAGTGGGTCAGGATTGCCCCAGAGCCCAAGTGCAGCTCTTGTTCTGGATCATTTCCTTCAGCCATGGGCACAATCAGCTGATTGTTCTTTTTTCTCTTCTGTGGAAGCTTTTCAGCACATTAGGTGGGACATTATAGAAAGCTGAAGTTTCTGGTTTCAGACTTGTTTAGAAGTTGTGGAATTGATGTCTCGTGTTTTCTACCTCAGAATCGAGATGGTGTCAACACATCTGTTGATGACATAGTTAAGTTTTTTTATACTTGAGGTTTTGCTCAAATCTTTACCTCTTGAATGCATATGGTGGTAGTTTCAGTCTACCTTTTGAACAACATTTCTAGCCTTTATGGCTATTGAGTAGTTGGAAATACAGAGTAAAATAAACTAACATTCCTTCATTTAATAAAACCTGAGCATCCAAAGCATCATGACTTCTGAACACAGGAAAGACCTTAAGAAAAATCTGACTTTTTTTTTTTTTAAGAAGGTCTTCAGATTTAGAAAGAGGTTGAATGGAGTTCAGCCTGGAGCAGACACTGTGCAGATGTACCTGTGTTTGTCTGTACTTGAGCGGGGTGTACCTGCGTGGAGGCTCCTTTATCCAGCTCTCCACACATGGGTGGCTCTACCTGGGCTCTGTGTTATCCCAGGAGGCAGCAACAGCTGGTGGTGTTCTGTCAGAACATGGAAAAGTAACTTCAGACACTCGAAGTCACTCTCCAGTTTCAAAGCCAGATCTGTAAGACAGGTGGGGGAATGGCAGATTGCTACAAATCAGTCTTTGATTAATATCTCCTGGGCTGCTCAAACAATTTGCAATTTTTACTAAATGCAAACTCCCTGTGCTTCATTGATGAGAACAGCAGGTATCTGATTTTTATGCCCACATCTCACTGGAAGCTGATGCCACCTGGCACCAGTGCTGCCTTGGAGCTTTTCTTCAGTTCATTCAAGACTCGACTTTGCAGCTGCTAATGCTTTTTAAGTGCTCCCCCAACTGATTCTATCAACTTTTGTTAGGAACTGCAGCAAGCAGTGTTCCCAAAAGGATTGGGATGGCATTGCATGTGAGACCAGCCCTCAGCTGGATCTTGGAAGGAGCAGAACCTACAGGTTTCTCTTTTCAAACCCAGAGAATGATTTTAAATGCCGCTCAGACTTACCAGGGAGGAGCTGGTGTAGTTCTGGAAAGAGCTGTGTTTCATTCCTGTGACTGCTTTTACCTCCTGGCTGCTTCCTTGCCTGGGGGGAACATGGGCAGCTGGGCCACCTTTTCCCATTATCCTGTGCTGCTGGAATAGCTGATGGTGTTTGCACAACACTCTGCTCTTGCATGGCTCACCTGAAGGCTGGACAAATAAAATGACATTACCAATGTTATCTGAGGCAGAATTACCAGCCTGTGCTGTGGCTACTGTGAAAAATCCCCAAGGATTTGCTGCAGGCAGTGTGAGCTGGGGGGGGCTCACATTTTGCTTTAGGCACAGTCCAGCCGCCACCAAGAAATAAAGGTCAGTGTAGAAAGCGGAATGAAATGTGGAGGCTGAATGAAGAAGAGAAGGTCCACAGCCCAGGGAGAGCACTGTTCTGGCCAGCTGATGAAGGCAGACATCAGCTGCCTGCATGCACACATTTGCTGCTCTGATCTGGGCAGTGTTCCTAAGTGGATCTTCAGTTCTACTGGGAAACCATCATTAGGCTAATTGAAATGCTATTTGTACCTTTAAAAGTAACAAATGTCATGATACATCCTTAAAGCCTTTCAAACATTCATGCCTGGAAATAAGAGACAATATATATAAACATTTCAAATGGTGTGAAATAAACTATAAATGTTTCCAAAGGCAATAGACCAGTATTTAAAACTGACTTTTAATGATTTTACAGTGTTTCCCAGCAAGGTGAGGGTAGAAGTAGGACTCAGTCCCAGAGAAGTGACTTTTTTCTAGAGAGTATTTAGCAATGGGAATTCTTTGCTCCTCTTTAGAGAGCAAATGGCTCACAAATAGTTCCTACCACTGCCAGTGTGTTCCTGTCAGCTGAGGTAACGTTTCTTCTTCTCATTAAACCTTTTGTTGGTGGTTGGATGGGAATAGTAAACATCAGTTAAATACAGATACTTTCAGTCCACATGCTATTTAAGGAGATACTAAGCCGGGCTCCTGGTTGGTGCCAGTCAGCATAGTTCCTTAGGAGCTGAGAGGTTCCCCAGCAGAGCGTCTGGCACGGAACATCACATGGGGTGTTTGGAGAGTGAAAGTTGGAATCCATGGAGGCCAGAGAGTCTGCAGGCCTGGCTCTGGCCACAGCCATCCAGGCAGCTGTGGCAGGGGATGGCTCAGGCTGGGAATGCTCAGGACCCACCTTGAGGTGTGTAGAGGCTCAGCTGCTGCTGCCCAGGGAGAGTTTGGGGGCTGTAGGCTGTGGGTGACTGTCCCTCCGAGCTGTGTTAAGGGAGTTGGAGCAGTGAGCTTTTTGCCTGCTGTCCTATCATGGAATGGGAATGGCAATGTGCCCTCCATGACACCTGCAGAACTCCATTTGCCTTTCCCTGTGGATAAAACATGAGCCCACTGGGAGAAATAATGTGTTTCTTCTCAGGATGTTTTGTTTCATGGCTTTAAAATCGAAACACATTTTAATCAAATTCAGTCCATTTTTTCCTACAGATGGTGCTATTTTCCCATGAAAAAAAATCTTAAAAGTTTGAAAAGTCAAAAGACTTCAATGCAAATTCAGTTTTAGCCCAAAGGAAAAAGCCAGGATGTTGCAAGGACTGTTAGACAGAGGTTGAAGCCACAGGGCTCTGGTAGTGGATGAAAAGCAAATGGAAGTTCCCCAGAAAACTCCTTAAAACTCCTCTTGGTTTAGCCCAACCAGCCTCTCAATCTGAGCTACTGGACTAGACAGTAACATACTGGAATAGATTCATACAGTGCTGGTATTTATTTTAGTTTTATTATTAAGGGTTCATGCCTGCAAACAAGTGGAAAATACGGCTTCCATAACTCTCTTGGTCTGTATGTTTCTGGATCTATTTTATCCATCATTCTTTGTCATAACTCACTCTTTTATTGCTTTTGAAATGTCCTACAGTCAAAGCAGGGGATGTGCTGGAGGCAGGTTCATCCACCAGCCCAGGAACTAAACAAATAGGAATCTTCTCTTGAGCTACAACTTCCATGTATTAATTACAGTGCACAGGAGTCATGTGCTGCTCAGTCCTCTTGCCTCTTCTAGTCTAACCTTGCAGGAATTAGGAGATGGTCAGCCTGATAATCTGTTCTGAGTGATGCATTCTCACTACCTTTTTCTTTTCCTGCTGACAGACCTTTGATTCAGTCTCAGAAATAGCTGTAGATACTTTTGTTACACGTAATGCAAAGTGACTGATCCAGCTCCTTCCACGAGATTGTGACTGCTGGGATCTGTGTTAGGCAGGTATCAAATTAGACCTGAAGACACTCCCTTTAATAACAGCCTGCTGCCCACTTGTGCTGCTCACTACTTTTTAATTTCTGTCTTGTTTTGAGCACAAGTGGAGTTTGCAGTCTCGTAGATTGCTACTCATACTGGGGCAATTATATGGGGGGAAAAAAGGAACTCGATGCCTGTATTAAAAAGTCCCCAAAAGGCATTTGTAGATTTGAAGTCAAAGTAAATTCTAAAAAGGCGGCAACAGCCCATATTGTGTTTTCTGTCACTTTCTGAAAATCCCATTCTTGGTGTGTGCTGTGAGCAGGTCTTGTTGCTGCTGATTCAGGCTCAGTCTGAATCAGGAATTTGTCAGGAGAAATTTCCGATACAGAACCTGAAATGTCAACAAGGCAGCGCTGGTGGCTGGTGTGGGGAGGAGCTGCCCTTCTCTGCCATCACACAGCGGGAGAGCAGAAAGGAAATCTCATTTCTCCTCATTCCAAACCAGTGAGGGGTTTGTTTTGGGTTTCTTCCCTAACTCCCCGTGTGTCACGGGCTGGTGGAGGCTGAATGTGTCCTCTGTGGAGACAGTCACTGCTGGAAACAGGCTGTCACCAGCAGAGTGTGTGACCAAAACAATCCAGTTCCCTTTCTTCCTCATTTCTCTCCTCTCAGAACAACTCCTAGATGTTCTGTGTGCTGGCAAGCAGGGGGAAAAGACAGATGGTGTGACAGTGGGAGAACAGTCTATTTTAGCACTAATAAAAATGGGTCTAGAGATTCAGTACAGCAGGGAAATTATAAACTGGGCCTACCAGGGATAAAGTGAGACAGGCAGTGACCTTTCAGAGTCACAGAGCTGCACAGTGATGTTTTGTCTTTTGCACTTGAAGTTTACAGTTTTAATTTCTTCTCCTGCAAAATGTGTATCAAATGGCAGTGCTGATGTACAGTTTAACTCCTGTTTCAGATAATGATTTGGTTACAGAAAGCAGAATATTCTCATGGTCAAAAAGAAGGCTTTATTCCACCTCCATCATTCCTACAACTGCCTGTTTTGCACATTTCCTATTCTTAAGTATCCAAAGGAATAAAAATGGATGCTGCCCCCATCCTGTGAGTTCCTGCCAATTCACCTGTCCTGGCTGGAGCTGTGGCTGGGCTTGTGCAGCTCCGAGGAATTAATAATGGCTGGGAAGCAGAGTGTCCATTGCAATTCCTTATGGGCATTCTCACTGCACAGCCACGTGCTCCCTTTGAGGGTCTTCCCCTCAGCATCAGTGCACGTTTTACTGGCAGGGCATGAGAGCATGGGCTCTTGTGGGAGCAAGTAATGGGACTTCTTGCTCAGTCAGTCATGAAGTCTCACCTCTGCCTTCATGCCTTTGGCCCTGGGGATTTTGTCTCAGTCTGCCAAGTGGGTAGCCATAACTGCTGCAGGGGTTAAAGGTTGTCAGAATGAAATTTTGCTTCCTTTTGAGAGAGCTTTTACAGGTCAGCGTAGCTAAGCCTGTCTCAGCTGTTTTCTTTGGAGGAACACACTTTAAACTTCCCTGAAATCAGCACCTCTGGCAGGAGGGAAGGGGGCACACAAGTAAGGCAAGATGAGCTGCTGGGGAGGTACCACTTTTGTTGCCCCATGCCAACAGTGTGTTGATCTTCTCATTGGTAGAAAGGAAGATATTTCCCTTCTTTTGAATTGCAAACACAGCTAATTCCCTGGAGCCTTCATTTGACATCTCACAGGTTTGACATCTGCAAAGTGGTTTAATTAATATTTGGGCTACCTTTCACAAGTGTGTAGTGCTTCCAGCTTACAGAAGTGGGGAGCCTTCAGTTGATAAGGTGTTTCCAGAGTTGCTAAAGATACAATTGCCTAATTAAATCACCTTTTCTGTTTGCTTCTGATTTAGTTCTCAGATTAACACCAAGAAATGTCTGAGAAAAAACACACTATCACTTCTCTACACTTTTCTCAAAAGTGTCATCACTTGAAAAGGAATGTCTGACTCCTGTGGACAGTCCCATCAGGGTCAACATGAGTGGAGATGTTGACAGGAACAGTCTGGATGCTCTGTGAGGATGCTCTGCCAGGCTCTGCCTGCTCAGACCCCGCAGCCAACACTGGCTGCACTTTGAGAAGTTTCCTGCACAGCTCTATTAACTGAGCTGTGAGAACAGCTGTGTGTTGTATACCACTGCTCCCAAACTGTCCTCAAGGATGGGAGAGGGGGTATAAAAGAAATAGTGTGGAAGGAAGGAAGTAACAGAAGCCCAATTCAACTCTCGTGAAAAGTCTGCGGGAATTTTTCCGACGACTTCATGGGAACTGAATTAAGTCGTTGGTGAGAAGCCATGTTCAAAAAAACCTCCAGACCTCCTCCTCTATTCTACATCTGCACTGGATCTGTTGAATTTATTAGGAATAAAACCCTAGTTTACAGCATGTGGAAAATAGAGGGGGTGAAGGTTATGAGAAAACCCCAACTTATTGATGTGGGAGTGGAGACGTCTTGCAAAATAAACTGTTTGAAATACATTAAAAAGGTGCCCCCCCAGCACCCTGAGCCTTCCTGCATTCATAGTCACTGACTTCACCAGTTTCACAGCATTACTTTTCAATCAGCAAACATCATAAACACAGGAAGGCAGATTTATGGCTGTTTATTAGCCAGCACCATTACTGTATTTACTGTAGTGTGAAAAAGGAAATCAGGGAAAAGTGCTATAAATCTCAGTGGCTGCAACCCAGATGCATTTATTTACTTACTGGATACTTCACTAGTAGCTTAGCAGATGCCTGCTAGTTTGCACTTATATTTTGAGCATATCAGCAGAATGATCTAGAGGGATGGGTGTTAAAATCCTGCTGGGGTCTGCTGTGGGCACTGCTAGGAAGGAGCTACTGAAATGTGTTCAGTTTAAGCAGCTAAAATAGTTCTTGAAGAAACACCAAGGTGTGAACCACTCACTGCTTATTTCCAGGGAGTATAATTATAAATAGATAAGTATATAAATATACAGTCTTGCAGTAACAACAGGAAGACAAAGATCTGGCTATTAAAGTAATAGGAATGAAAGTAAAATGTCTTGTTAACATGAAGGTGTTCTCTGTTCAAAGAGGCCCCACAATCCTCAAATCTCCCCTGAAGTCCTGGAGCTGAAATGTTGTACCTGTGGTGGGCAGGGGGTGGGGCAGATGGAGTTCTGCTTGGGGCAGGCCAGGCCCAAAGGTTGGATTTACCACTGGAGGTATAATTGTCATTTATTCCAAGTCTGATCCTGGGGGACCTGTTTCTGTGTGAGGTCAGAATGAACATTATTGTGGACATGCTTGAGTTGAAATGTGCATAAATGCACAAGTGTTTCCTTGCACAACCCTCCCACATTGTCCTCAGCAAACACTTTTTAAAATAAAGAGCGTGACTTCAGCAAATGTTGCATTTCTGGGCCTTTTCTTTGCACCTTCATTATCTGGAAAAATTCTAATTAATGGATGATAGTTAAATTGAATGTGTCTGAGCCTCAAGTGTGTCTGAAAGATCTATTTAATTTGTCACCTTTTCAATAAAAACACAGTTTAGTTTATTTCATTCAGTTCAGATTTGTGGTCAAATGCAAAAGGCTGGATCTAGACTTGTGGTTAAAGTCCAGGTTTATTTTTCCTAAGGGGAAATCATGAATCCATTAAAGCAAATTGAAATATTTTCACCGATGTTTGGTGAACCAGGAAATAAGTTCCCCCCAAAACCTGAAGGGTTTTAATTGTTACTGGTTTTTTTAACTTACTGTTGGCTCTTATTGTTATTACTGTTTTTAAAATGAACAGTAAAATGCAAAGAGTATAAATTATAAATGAACAGTTTCAATGAGGCTGTTGATTGCAATGACTGAAAACTAATTAGGCAGTTTAAGATCTAAGTGATATTATTATTAAAGAATTATGTTAACAGAGCATTTGATCAGACTCTTAATTTGTTTTATGTGAATTATACTTAGGAGATAATGTGATTCCAAGTGACAAAAAGATCAATTCTGTTTCTTTTCTCTTTTTTAGAGAAAACTAATATGCTATATTTAAATTGAAATAAATTGATAGAGAGGTCTCAGAGAAACAGAAACTATTTTGGCACCTTAACTTCCTTTCCTTGACTTCATGCAAGTCCTAGTGCTGAATACTGGCTTTGGTATGATATGAAGTACTTTCAAAACAGGAACAGAACTATGTGTGCAGATGAATTATGCAAAGACAAGTCCATTTTTACACAGATGTGTTAATTAATTACGGTGATGAGCCTGTTAGCTCTAGCCAGTGCAGTGCTTGTGCCACACTACCTTTCATCTGTGAAATCTGTAAAGATCTAATTTTTTCTTTAAAGTAAGTCAGTGTATTTTCTAAACCAAAGGAGTCTACTGGGCTGCACATTTATTATTTAGTTTACAAGTGCAGTTCCTACAAATGTCTGAACAGATTGGGTTGCTTCCTGTGTGATGCAGCTCAGTAGCAATCTGGGGACAAGGTGCTAGATAAATATATCCCTTATTTTTGGAAGTGGGGCCTGTGCTTGGTGGCTCTCTGGGAGTCAGCTTTGGTGCTCCATGGAATTCCATCAGTGCCATCCTCCTGAGCTGTCAGTGCCAGCTGAGCATCCCCTGCAGAGCCCATGGACAGTCCCACCCTCCTGAGCTGTCAGTGCCAGCTGAGCATCCCCTGCAGAGCCCGTGGACAGTCCAGTCAATGGGCTGGTCCCACACTTGTGCACAGGTGCTGTGTAGCACAAATTGCCCAAATTTCCCTGTGAATGGATTTCTCTGAACAGCCTCTCCAGCCCCTCAGTGTCTGCTCCCCTTGGATGCCCAAGTGCTCCTTTAAAGCTGGACCATGTTTGTGTCCAGAGAATGGGTGCTGTCCCACCTGCCACAGGTGGTTTGTGGGCACCTTGGGCAGCCCCCAGAGAGAATGAGCAACTGCAGGAACAGAAAGAGGCAAAAGTGAAAGGGATCATTCTAAATACAACAGCACCAGGAACTAGCAGAATACTATATTTTTGTGTTGGGTTCCTTTGGTTTTTACTCTGTAACTCTTTAAGTTTGTTCCTTGGTTACCATGGAAGGAAATCAGGCAGCATTTCAGTCTTAAAATTTCAGTGTCATAGAACTGTGGGTTTGTTTGAAACCAACTGTTACATTTCAGAGCACAGCCTGACTAGTGCCCTGGGGAAATGGGCTCAGTTCCAGGGAGACAATCCTGTTCCCAGGTTAGGTATGTTCTTCCATGGTTTCATGACCTGTGTAAGAGCATTCCCATTTCCCTCCCCACCCCTCACGACCTCTCCCATGGACATACCTGGGATTCTTGAATCACCTCCTGGAATCCTCATGATAAACAGCTCCAGTTCTGCTGCTGCCTCTGCCCTCCCAGGCTGTGAATGTCCAGCCATTTCCATTTAACTGAAATATTGTTCAAGGATTGACTTGTAGTAGATGGTCCCTGGCACACATTTGTGTTCTAAAATTTCAACATCAAACAGGACAGGGGGTGAGGGAGCAAATCATGGGGAAGTCTGGGATATTCTGCCCTTGAGACGGAGGACTGAGGGTGACAGACAGTGCAGAGGAAAGAGAAAGTCATGGAACAGAAAATGAGACCAGGCAAGTGTGACTGTTTGGTTTGACTCTGCTGTGCTATTACTCTGTGTATGTCAGGGCTCAGAGCAATAACCAAACCCTGATCCCTAAAATTTGTTGTGCCTATTCCCATATGGTTCCTTCTGTGTCATTCCTTGAAGACAATCTCTAATGAGCCAAAATGTGCAGTGTTGTTTTGAATCCATTCTTGGTTTTCTTTTCATGTCTAGACGGATGGAAAATTAATTTTGCTCTTGGTCTGGTTCAAAATCTCCCTCCCACACTGTGGAGCCTGGATGTGGTGTTGGAAGATGGGATGTTCTGGCTGCAAGCATCAAAGGGAGATCCAAAGGGCAAGCAGCTTTAAATATTTAACTACTAATAATCTGGTCCATAAAACTGGCTGGGTGTTTATGGAAGACAGCATTGCTGTTTTATGCTATTGATCCAACAGATGCAGTTAATCCTGTGTTTTTAGAATATAAAAATATGCAGAAGTGATTCTGGATAGATAAAAAGAAATAGCTCAGCAAAGTGCTTTTAAATGTTGATGTATCAGCAGCCTTGCTGTCTGTCATTAGCATTTTTTTCTTTATATCTTAAATTTAATCAATACTTTTCTGAGGTTATGATCAAGTAGCATAAAACATTCTACAAATTCTGTTTGCATGTGATGTATTTTGTGTTCTCTGAAGGCTCTGATCTAAAAGGTGATCCAGCAGCATTAGTAACTGCTGACAGACCATGGCTTAAATTAAAGGTGAATCACCACTTTTGGTGTTTCAAATTTTAAGCATTAAACACACTTTTAAAGACACTTAATTTTCATCAGTCAGAGCTGAGTTCTGTCCAGAAATCAGGCAACTCCTGCAGTTCCAAATCAACTTTTTCACTGGAAATCACAAGAATCTCATAAGAATTTTCAGGCTTTCTGCTTCCAAGACACCTTGAGATTCTAAAGTTCAGGTACCACAGAAAAAGGATTGTTTTATTAGTATGTGAAGTGACATGTTGATAGATAGGTACCTCCTGAATGGTGGTTTCAAGTATTAAATGATGATTATCCAGAGCTCCAAGTCACTGATTCTTTGAAAGGGCTTTCAGTGTTGTGGGAGTAAAATGACAGGGGCTGATTGCAGCTGAGCTACTGATCTGTACATTCTTTGTTCTTGCCAAAGAGTGTAAATTAAGTGCTGTGGGAGAAGGGACCATCCTTAAATGTGAGCCCAGTGGAGAGCCAGGCTGGGAGGGACCTGCCCCACCGGGCTCCCTGCCTGCCTTCCCTGAGCACCTCCCAGTTGCAGGGGACAACCCACTGCTTTTCCAACAGCCTGGTGAATGCTCTGTGTGCAGAGTGTAAGGAAAATCCAGGAAAAAAATCCAGGGAAAGCACAGGAGGTATTTGGGCAAGATAAGCAATATAAGAGCACCTTTGCTGTTTATACAGACAGCTTATGATGCAGCCACTCTCGTTAGCAAAGTGGAAGAATAACAGAATATTTATACTAACTCTTTCCAGTCTTTCTGTCCCTCTTCCTTCAGCTCACACTGTCTGGGAGATCATGGGTAGAGCAGTGATTTGTACAAGGAGAAGAACAAGCCCCAGTCTGACTGTAGCACAGCTTGAACTTTTAACTTCTGTTTTTACAGAATTATCAGTCAGCTGCACAGTCCCTGTCCATTTTTCTCCCCTCTAAAGGTCAGATACCACTCTCTCTTCATTATGTTCTTCAGATTTAATGCAAGCAGCTTCTGCTTGAAGATTTTCATGTATCCCTCATACATCTGGAGGGTGAAACAGCTCTCTGACCCATCGATCACTCTCCTGCAGTGGCACCTGGTCAGAAAGGTGACCTATTTCAGATTTACAATCCATTTCCTATCATTGTCACCACCAGGGTAAGTTGTACCTTTCCCTTTCCATGTCAGGAGAGTTGACTTAGAGGTTACATTGTAGATTGTTTGAAGGTAAAAGGATGCAGTTTGGTTCCTT
>JAOXXN010000252.1:11763959-11806304 GCA_026770055.1 Myrmophylax atrothorax
TACTGGGACACTGAGATACTGAAGGACCAGCTTTGTATGCCAGCTTGGTCAAACTGTTTCCACAATGCAAAGAGTGTTATATGAATCTCATAAATACAAGGCATAATAGCAAGTTATTGGAGTTCTTCGTGAGATTTCAGTGCTTTATGTCTTTTATATTACTTGGACTATGGTGTTGAATTGTGGAAAAATTAATTAAAAGAATGAATTTCAAAAAGAGGTGTCTCCTGCATGTTTCAGAAGTCTGTGTTCTGCAAAAGGAAACAGAATGAGCAAAACCTCCCCTGTTCCTGCCATCAGTGGGAATTGTGGAGCAGAACAGTCTGTGTTCACATTGCAGGAGACACAATAACTCTCTGAAAGTTGCAGCCTGTCTGTGGAGCACCCACAGGTTTGTCACTGAATTTTGTTATCCATACAAGGCATCTTTGTGTGCAAAGAAAGTGCCTTGGGGAGAACTGTACATGGGAAGAGGAGGATAATCTCTGGGATAAAGATGCTTCTCTGTTATAAAGTCCTCAGCAGTTGATCAGATTTAGCTGTAGTGTGTATTGGATTAGAATTTATTAAATTCCTTTTCTCTCCTCTGCTCCCCATAATTAGCTCCTCTCAAAATAGTTGAGAGTAATTTTTACTACTTATTCACCACATAAGTGATGTATAAAGTTCTTTTTCTTTTAGAAGGCAGATTAAATCATGATCATTCCTTTAACATACTCATTGAAGAATTAGCTCAACTCTAACAAAAAGTTGTGGTGAGTCGTTCACATTTTCTACTGCTTTAAATATGTAAAATTGGAATCTTTCACTGTGATTTACAGTCAAACAAAGTGGACAGTTAATAGGTGCTCAGAGCTGCCCTTCTTTCCCTGGTCCTTGGAAAGGGCAAAGCCAATAACTTACACATTATCCATGCAGCAATAAATCTTACAAGCACGAAGGCTGAGGAATAAAGCTCTTCTTACCTCATGAAAGGCATCATGTATTGATCTTTACACTCTTCATATCCTAGTCCCTGTTTCCACCTTGTGCACTGGTGTTTTAGTAACCAGCGTGGAATTCAGACAAGGTTTATGTGAATTAAGCATGAAATTATGAGCTGAAAACAACTGAAGTGCAGTCAGAGTTTATCACCAAGTGCTTGATTTGCAGAACGTTAAATCTTCCCAGCTGTGATTCAGGTCCAGATTTTGGGGAACACTGTGGTGTGATGGTTCAGGCAAACACTGTTTGCTTCTGCTTGGGCTGATGTGGCTGCAAGGGAACCACAGGGAGCAAGGAATAGTTTCCCACTTGTTCTCCTGTTTGCTGCTGCTCAGACTGTGAGTTCACCTGCACTGCAGGGGAGCTGAGCCTCTGACAGGGTGTTTTGGGTCCAGATTCCAGAGCATTTTTGGTGATCACTTCGTGATCTTGGGGTCTGCATCACTTCAGAGACAGTAACTGCTAAGATGGTGTGCAATCATCTGTCATATCTCTCAGGTACACAGTGGAATGGACCTTTTAAAATTCTGTAAAATACTGTTAAGCCTTTTAAAATTCTGGTTATCTGGTTATCAGAGTGCACACATGGCAGGAGGGCACCCTCAGACACAGGCTGCTTCTCACCTTGGAATGCCTCCCCTTCCTCCAGCAAAGCTCCACTGAGGTCAGAACCAGGTGAGCAGTCCGTGGGGGCCTCAGGTTCTTCTCATTACTGTTTCCAGGGGCATCTGTACCAGGTTTAAACACACAACCAACTTTAGTCTGAAAGTTTATATAGCTGCAAATGCAGATGCTGTGAATCTTTAGGGATCTGCTTTCAGGGTGTGTTCAAATACAAGCAGATGTCCACGGTATTTTTGATGTGGAGAAGCTGAGGGATGTGCAGCCCTTCTGATTGTTCCATTCACAATATTTATTTGTACAATTCTAACTGGGTTTCCCTGTCCTATCAGTGTTTGCAATAACATGTGATTTGTACTGTTCTGGGATATCTGACTGACTAAATAATGTGTGAGAAATATTATTACATGAACTTGGTCATATTTAGGATTTTGGGCATCCGGCTGCTGTGAACAGCTAAGAGGGGATTCTTCAACATGTATTCCTAGTATAAATGAAGATCTATCTCAATACTTCATTATTAGGATTCACTCAAGCAACTCTGGGTAATTTAATTCCTTTTCTTTTTCTCTCATTCCTTCTGTCTCGTTCTCTCTTTTACCTTCAGGAAAATCTCCCAAGTGTTCACATTGTGAATTTGCCATCTCAGCTGTCTTTGCCTTTCCCTGTGCTCTGAATTGGGTCACATACAATTTTGCAGTGGTACAATTGTCCTTTTATGTGAGAGCCATTCTTCTTCAACTTGCTTCCTCTGCATCTTCAGTCTGAGCACTATAAATAAAAGATGCTCTGAAAGTAAGTTAGGATTCCTTTCTTTAGCTACAATTTCAGGATGGAACATTCATAGTACTTTTCCAGAAACCTGCAAAACTATTGCTCCAAGTTCCCTGGTTCTGAGGAATTTGGGCAGGAACTCAATTTTCAAACCCCAGGTGTGACTCAGCCTTTGTGTATTGTTTTTGTGGCAGTGGAGATGAAATGATGCCCAGCTTCAGTTACTGTACAAATACCATTGCTGACTCCTGAGAACAAACTTTTCCTGTGGCAGGTACAGGTTTTGAAGTTTATCAGAGCATGAGGGGACAACATATCAGATGAAACCCATTAATTATAGTGCTAAGACAAGAAGTGGACCATTATATTGTCATGGCTGTGGCCATCTAGTCCAGCAGTGGCCAGTCTGACATGAAAAAGTTGCAAGGAAACCCTGGAATTAAATGTTCAAAAAGGGCCATCTGTCCTGACCTCAGGCATGCAGAGCCTGACTTACACCCTCAAGCAGGAAATTTTGATCTGTGATTTTTCCCTCTTCAGAAAGATGTAAGTACAAGGTTTTCACCTCTCCTGGATTTGGCTCACTCAGTTGTTCTAAGGTGTTGAAGAGGTGTGAACTTGAGTGTGATCTGAAGGGTGTCAGTGGGAAATGAGGAGTTGTAACAACCTCTGAAACCTGCAGAGTGTGTCTCAGGTTTGAGTCCTGTCTCACTCACTGCAAGGAGCAGACTGAAGAACCAGATGATACATGTCAGAAAAACTAAGACCCTCATCACTTTGCAGCAAGAAATGTTGCTGGTTTCCCTCTCAATGTTTAAGAAGCTATTGAAAAATACATCCAATGTTGGCTGCTCCTCTCAAAATCTGGGCACTGTTCAGAATCAGACTCAGCAGAGTCAATGTGGTAAAAGACAGGCTTATCTCCAGGGAGTTCAGAAGGGAGGAACCTTGGAGATCTCATGAGGTGAGCCAAGCTCTGAGGAACTCGGGTACACAGCAAAAATGAAGATGTTCAGACAAGTGGTATAAACTTTTAGTCACTCGTTAAATTATGATTTTTCATTTCCAAACCTTTGGAGAATCCTTGCAAATCAGCCTGTGCCTTTTGCTACAGGCATGACCAGTGTCACACCTGTCAGGCAAGACAAACCAGCAGCTCTTCCATGGGGGCACAAAGGCATAAACACAGAGCCGGTCCCTGGCCCAGGCAGCCATCACAGGGGTGGGCTCACACCATGGGCACACACTGGGGCTGTGTAGGGCTGGCACACTCAGCTCCCTTTCCTGTTTCTCCCCGGGGCTTGTGGGAGCTGGGACAGCTGAGGATGTGGCCAAGGCCAGGCAGGAGAGCTGAGCAGCCCTTTAGCTGTGTCTGCTCGTTGTGCAGTTCTGCAGTGCCCAGTGATCCACAGCCCGCGGTGCTGTCGGATGGGAACGTGCACAGATCCTGTGCCTGTCTCTGGCCTGAGGGGGGACAGCATCCCACCCTCTTTGTTTGAGTCATGCCTTCAAAAACCTGCCTTTTGAGGAAAAAATTTACAAATCTCCCTCCTCCACCTTCAAAAAATTAAACCATGTTTCAGGAGTAGGGAAAACTCCCCTTCTTGCTTATGTGCAGGGAATGTTTTCTTGAGGGATCAGATGTCTGGAAGCTTTCACAACATGCACGAAACAACTTCTGACAGAATAACAAGCTGCCCTGTGCCATCAGGCAGCTGGCAGTGAGTCATTGCTCCTGGCCCTGTAATGCAGACCTTGCGTGTCTGGCAAATAATGCCCAGCCAAGTGTGAGTGCAGGCTGTTATTAAGGCTTTATTTGTGAAGTCGGTGGAGTTGAGGTCAAACATCTTCCCCTGTGCTTCCACGTTGTGCTCTCAGACAGCTTTCCATAGCCATTCCATTACACCCCTCCTATGAAGATGTTTTATCTCTGGTACAAATTGCTGGTTAATTACTGAGTTGTTTTTCACTTCTGATTCTGCTTTTGAGTAAGAGAGTATGACATTGAGCCAGAGGCAACACTGGTACAAGAAAACTGGTATTTGAGCTTTAAACTTAAAGTGAGTCCAAGAATTTCTGTAACAGATTAATTCAGCTTGAGAGCTACTGGGGGTATTGAGGGTGTGTTGTCTCGAAAGTGAAATTGTTTAGAGACATTGGCTTACCTGCACGTCTCCATGTGATGGGTTTTGCTTTATTTGCTTTCTTAAAATGTTTTAGGCCCATTTTATGTGATAAGGAGGTAGAGAATGGTTTTACTTGTGATATCAACCACTTCAGAATTATTCTATGATTTATGGGCCATATAATGCGTTGAGAAACCCAATGGAGACCTGGGAGCTGACCATGGACAGAGGCTGAGGTGGTGTCCTCACTTTCAGAGCGGTTTCTTAAGGTCAAGGACAGAGAGCTGGGAACAGGGATATTTTAAAGCATCCCTGGGATTGCTGTCAGAGAGACCTTCCCCGGGATGACTTTCTTCAGATGTTCTTATTTCTATTCTTTGACTGTTGGAGGATCTGCACAGTTGGCACTGATGTTTAGATGGGACTAGTTGAGAGAAATACCCTTATTCCCTGTTTAGAGACCACAGTACTTTTGTAGCTGGCCCTAGTAAGATGTGTTTCAGTCACAGAGGAAATCCAATAATCCAATAAGAAAATTAACGTGAGTCAAATTTGTAGGATTAAGTCCTGAATTTCTGCTGAGTCTGAATTCTTCCTGTTACAAAAATGTTGATATGTGTTTTTCCTTACAAGAACTGGACAGAGTTGTAGTAAGGTACTGCCAAACATTTTAGAAAAGCAGGTTATAATAGGAACCTTGTACAGAAATACTGACTTCCAGTACTTACCGAAATCACCTGCCAGAGAAAACTTGGCAAGTCTTCTAATTTACTCAGTGAATATTGCTAAGGAGAAAATGAATCTGAGAGATTCATAGCTCAGCAGAAAGCACTCCTGGTCCCTCAGCTGTGTACTCTGGAAGGAGAATATTCAAATAAATAAAATAAACTCAGCATTTTGCATTTACAACAAGAGGAAAGGAAGGACTCAGAAGGTCTTTTACAGAGCTAGTAGTTGTCTTATTTACTTTTCCACATATCATTGCTTAGGTAATAGTTTTTGTAAAAGTACCACAATGACTTTCATATCACTGAATCTTTTCTTTATCTCTGCTTCACTCTACTGTGAATTATGAAAGAATCAAGTTCTCAGCATTTGCCAGAGGAAGTTTGCACCAGTGTCTATTCATGTAGCACCTTGCTATCCAGGAAGAAGGATTTGCCTCCTAGTGAAGGAGGAAATCTGAATTGTTACCTCTGATCCATCCATTTATGCTGAAATGGGTCACCCCAGCAGAATTGTTCCTAAATGGTTCCCAGGAAAATCCCCAAGGCCGCAGGAGGATTCCAAAGCCTAATCTTTTGTCATCCCTTTATTACTTTAAATTCTTATAACCTGTTTTGGGTTCTGGAGAGATTCAAAATTGTCACAAAGTCCTGTTTTCCTCCTCCATTAAGCCAACCCCACACAGCTTTCCCTTTGAGGACTGATTTGCTTGTCCCTGACATCCATGATCAGCTTCCCTGCCTGCCATGGAACATGTTTATGGTTAGAGCTCAAATACAAGAAAAAAACAATAAAAAGCACAGTTGAATGAAATGTGGAGACTTGGTATTTAAGCATACAATGCTCATATTTAATCTTCTTACAGTTGACACCTGCTAAAAATTTCCTCTTCAGAAGGGATTGGTGGGAGTTCAGTGCTGACTTTACTGGTGTAGTGGTGACAAAATTCCAGGGATTTCGTTGAAGGAGTCTGTAATGAAAGTTTTTCTTAGCTTTAAAATTATACTTTGAGGTGTCTGAGGGTTGTGTGCTTTTGTTCTTCTTTCTTTTCACAGTGGCATAATTATTGGTCAGAGTCCACGTGAGAAATCAATCCAAACACCTGCAGACAAAGGCCGTGGTTTCCATGTGCTGTCTGGGAGTTCTCAGAATAGCTCCCTCAGTTATTCAGCTGTCACTTTGGTGAGGTTTGAATTTACAGAAAAGTAAGAGACATCTGGTTCTTACTTTGAATTCTCCATGGGAAACACAATAGCAATAATTTCACTGGAGGAGGCTGTCTGCCAGCTAGTGCTGATGGGACTATTTTGGGGTTATTTAGCTGTGCAGTGGATGCTTTTCTCCTTCAGGTAGTGGTGCCTCAGAGTTTGGTGCACATTTCTTACCCTGTCCAGACTCACTGTATGTAAGAACTTGAGTGAAGAATTCAACAATAAAGCTCAAAATACGGTGGGTTTTTTAAACCTTTGGACCTCAGTTAGGGACAACAAAGGTACAAGTCAGATGGGTTTCATTCATAATCATGATTCTAGTTGCTATTTCATGTGATTATCCTGAAACAAGACAGGAATTTTGTTTGTGAAGGAGTGAGTTGAAAACAGTTCTTCAGTCTCAGTCTGACATTTATGATGGAGCACAGTTTCCCCCCCTCACTGGACTTGGGTTTTGCCAGAATAAAAAAATGAGTCAGGAATCTCTGGAATTGGTCCAGTGGAATGAATATCACTGACATTTGACAGTCCATCTGACCTTTACCAGTTCTTCATGTTACTGACATAAAATGGTTGCTCACAGGGCCAGACTCAAACCCCCTCCACTCTGAATCATTCTTTATTCTCCTCTTGGAAGGATTCCTTCTTTGCTTTTATTCTGATGTTCTGTGCTTATATGAAAATTATGATAAAAATGATACAATTCAGGGTTAAAACGTGTTCTGAATGGTTAGCAGGAAGCATTAGTACTTCTTTGTGGTGATGTCCTGGGCAATAGGATACTGAGGCAAGCATGGGCTTGGAGTGGCTGATCTGGGCTGTCTTATTCTGCATTCTCTGGCCATCAGAAATCATAAAGAAGAACTTAATTTTCAAAACTTGTTTTAGATAGTCATTGACACCAATAATGAATCCAGTTGCTGGTGTGCTCCCTTCCTGTGCAGACTCCCACCTGGCCCAGAGGTGCTGGGCCTGACTCTCCATGGAGTTCATTTTCCAGGAGGGACAAGAGGATGGAGCTTTCCAGCCAACAGGGGAAGGATCCCAGCCAAAAGCTCTGGTGATCCTGTAATTTGTCCACAGGAGCAGCCGAGTTCTGAACAGTATCTTAGGTGTAAATGCAAAGAAAGCATTTAGTACAGAGCAATGGGAGGTATTTCAGAGCCTTATAGGGATTTCCTTTAGAACTTGAACAGTGTTCTGAGCAAATTATTCTGAGCCATCACTATTCCCAGTTCTTCCTCCCTGCGTTTCTTTTCTTAAACTCCTACTCTTTATTTTGTTAGAAAAGTAGAAGTTAACTGTTAGGCCATTGTGTTCTTCAAAATGAGTCAATTCTGCCATCTCCAGCAGAGTTCAGCTCGAGTTTAACTTCTGACTAAGATGAAGTACAATTAAAATGGGGAAAGTGGCACAGTGCTTGGTACTGTGTCTGCTAATTGCTGCTGTACTTTCACTCCCTGTGACAGCTCTCCATGATGCATTGTCACTCTGGTGGGCTCCCCCCACCCTCAGCAGCTATTTCTTGGATTAATCTCAGGGTGGTGCTGCACGTTGGAGTGCAGAGCACTTGGAGCTATTGGCAACTATTAAGTCTGGTCCTAAGATTGCTGCTATTAAAGTTCATATTTGATCTTCTGCCTCTTGTAGAGGAGATGCTGTGGCTTTGCTGCTGCTTTCATGGTCCCCATTTCCCCCTCTTCTCCCTCTCCTCATGGCCTGCAAACTGATTGTTCCAGCCTGAGGGAATTGCAGAGGGTGAGGCAGGAGGGAAGGTGTCACAGAGGAAAGCACAGGGAGAGGAGACCGAGACAGCAAAGCTAAATATTATTTCATGCACTATTTACAGAATAAAAGCATTGGTATTCTTAAAAATATGATTACAAAATGTGTAAAAGATATGAAGTCTCTTAGGATATTGACTTGGCATGTTAATGTATCTTGTGATTACCTGAGGAGTGCAGAGTTGCTTTGTGCCAGGCTCAGATCCATCCTTTGATTCTCTAAACTGTTTTCAGCTTCTGATTTTTTTTTTAAGTTTGTTTCCATTCTTATTTCTGTGTTCTACAATTTCTTTCCTTTTTTTTTCTTTTACAACCTTCTTGAACTCTTATTTTTCTCCATTGTTCCCCATTCTGTGCCTTTTCCATTGTGATTGGCATCATTTGTCTCACTCGCTGTTGTGTTTCTTCTCTGCTCTTCTCAGCAAATGCAAAGTTGTCCCCAGACTTTCAGTATTTAAAATCAGTGTTAGAATTCCAACAAATCCAACATGGAAACTTGCCAAAGTTCAGCATATTAAAAACGGGAGGAGAGAGGGATCTAATTTTACATCTTTATTATGATCTTTGTGCTATGTTGGTAGGATTAGAGCAAGGAATGCCTACAGGTGTGGTGTGTTCTTGTGCAGTAAAACTAATTCTCCTCATTGAGATTTAATTAACCTTCATAAATAAAATAGATGAAATGGGAAGATGAGGGATTATGAAGGTAAAAATGATTTATTTATGTAAATCATCCAGGAAATCTGAAACTGGATCTCTTGAATCCCATCTGAGTTACCTTCCTTTCCTCCTATTTAGATCCCAGATTTTGTGCCCACCTACCCCCCTTCCATTCTCATCTGGGCTAAAGAATCAGATAATCACGTAACAATCCTGAAAATGTATCCTTGAAATTTATGGCCAAACTTGCATTAGCTGCAGGAATTAACTCTGCGTTTTTATGGGCAGAGCAGTAATCTCAGGATTTGGTTGGAACAACAACGATGGTGAGTGAAACCAGGAGCTGCAGGATCCCCTGGTGCTGTGGGCCAGCCCAGCTGCAGAGCCACAGGAGCCATCCCTCACTTTGGGAATAAACACCAGGCCAGATTCTCCCGTGGCTCTGCTGATTTTTGTGCTTAAAATTCGCTCTCCATTAATGATTCATTTAAAGTCATCTGCCCACATAAGTGCCTGAATCAACCAGTTATTCCTACACAGATCACAAATTTAACATGAGAGAAGCAGGCATTCTGTCAATGGTTAAATGACTAATTTGACAGTAGGGCCATTCTTCCAGGAGGAAAACGCTCAGGGAGAGATGAGTGGGCTCAGAGGGAGGCTGAGGCAGTACATGATGCCAAGAGCTACACATGGTTCTCACATAAATATGTCCTTAATAGTTACTTTTAATACTTCATTGATTGATGGGTCATAAACTTCCGACACTAAAAGTGCACAGATAATGAAACAAAAGGAGTTTCAGAAACAGAACAAAAGCCAGGGAATATTTTCAATTCAGTTTTTGAATGTACAGATCTATATTTCTCTTTGTTTGCAGTTCTTGAGCTTGTCAGATTTGTGAGTAAGAATCTTTTGTCCCTGTCCAGTAAATACCTTGATAATACGAAATAAGAGCAGCCATGGGAAGTGGTGCAGCCTCGTGCTCACCACATCCCTCTGTGATAACAGAGAGGGGCTGGGCTAACACAAACATGTCATGTCAGGAGTTCCACTTCCAAAAGGAATTCAAAGGAGGCACCCTGGGTCCGTTTAAACACACCTCTCAGACCCCAAGGGTGCACTGCTTGTGGGCAAGAACTAGAATGCAAAAGTTACGAGTAGTTGTGCTGCTCCCACTGTATCTGAACAGTGGAAATGTGAGAATTCCAGGGCCAAAACCGAGATAAAGGACTTGTGTCCTATTTAGGAACCCACATAAATGTCCAGTGCATGTCAGTAAACTCTGGCTTTATCAGACAGCATGAAGCACAGTTGGAAATTTGGCTCTCCCATAGGTGTTGAGAGGGAAATGAGGCCTTTTGAAAGACATGAACATTCCTTGGGAAAAGCCTTTGCCATACATGACTGATCAAATACATGGTTTTCAGACAAATAATACCAAAGTTTGTTCTGTGCTGGGTTGAGACCATAGTTAGCACACAGATTCCCCAAATTGTAAGGCCTCAAGAAGGCATCTACAAACCATGGGATACCATTTTCCTGTGGAGGTTTTGTAGCTGCTGCATTTTGCTCCACTAATTGTATCTGCCCTGGGTTAGGAGCTTGATCCCTTTCCCCGCACCTCTTTCTATCCCAGGAGGGATGTCCAAAGGAGTGAGCTCTTCAAAGTGCTCATGGAAAAATTAGCAATGACTGTATATACACATTTCCTCTTGGATGCTCCCCAGTGACTCCCAGTCCTCAAATCTGAAGCCTGGATTAAGAAATTCTTGCTTTGTTAGTTAGTTTCTTTTCCTTCCTTGCACTCAAAAAGCAGGAGTTTCAGGCAGCTCTGTTATTCCTGAGGTGGAACTCTTTCCAGCACCTCTATATTTTTAAAAATTCATTTTCCCCCTCTCTTACCAGAGGTGGGGCACCATTCATTTGCAAAAACAGTTGAGCAGATGCTGGTGAGTTGAATTGTATGTCCTTCTCTGTGATTCATACCTTTCCCTCTCTTTTGCGTTGGGAATCTTCACATCCTGTGGCACTGAAATGACCTGTGTTAATGTCACATCAGGGATCCCTTTGGTCCCCACCCAGGGAGGCAGCGGGGCAGTGTCGTTGTCACCACCTCCGTCTGAACAGGACACGGATGGTTTGCCTGGAGGAGAGAAAGGAGCTCACGTGGATTTCGGCACCAGACAGGGGCTCTCCGCCCACTCCGGGGAGTGTGTTGGCTGAGAAGGAGAGGAGGGACACCAGGCACAAAGCCCGAGCGCTGCTCCGCTGTGCGGGCGCAGAGCCCAATTAAAGCGCTGGTCATTAGGGGGTGATTGCGGTGCCCTCTCTGCCCACGCGGGGGCGGCCGCGGGGCCTGCCCGGGCTCGGCCTCTCCCGGGATCCCGGGATGGGAAGGATGGGAAGGAGCAGGAGCCGGACAGAGCGCAGGGGTCCATCTGCAGCGCTGACATTTGCTCTGGATCGAGCCTTCCCTGTCCTGTCCAGCTGCCGCAGCATTGCGAGGCTTTAACTCGGCTCTGTCTCTGGGAACTGGCAGTTTAAAAAACCCACTTCGTGCATCTCCAGTCTTTCCCTGTGTAAATTCATCTTTGATATCCAGGCAACCTGAATGCTCATCTGTTTTTTCAACCCTGTCTTTCCTTATTATGCCTTCTCATTAAGGCATATTATTTGCTAATTACAGGACTGTTTTCTTCTCCTTTTTGCCTCTCCTTTATTTGTCCCACCATACATCTCTCAGCAGAATCCCAGTGTCTGTGCCTGTTCTGATGGGATATCTGTCCTCAAAAACACCTCTTCAGAAAGATTTCTCCCTCCCTTGCTTCCTCCTGTGTCATTTCTGTGTGGTACCATCCCCTCTGGTGAGAATATCCCTTTATTTACTGGTGTCAGTGGAAGTTCAGGTGGTGCCACAGAACTGATCCAAGTATTTCACTCGAAGTGACAAGGGCAGGGACAGCTGATGGGGACAAGCTGGACCTTACAAGGTTTGCAGGTCAGGCAAACCCACCAATTAAAAGCACAGCAAAGCTTCCTAGAACTTTGTGTTGCTTAAAAAGAGCTCCAAATTCTTCATGTTATGATGTAGACTGTTGAGTTTTGTTATTTTTTTTCTTTTTTAGAGTCCTTTTCAGATCTTAATTGTTCCTTCATGAAAGCACAGGACTTGGCTCTTGGTTCTGTATGTCTTTATAAGCCCACACCCTGAACACAAAATAGTGTTGAAGATCATTCCCTTGTCTTATCCTGCCAAACACAAACTTTAAAGAGGTTTGGGATATGGATGTTCCTTTGTCCTGCTCAACAGGCCCCTGACTGAGATAATATCCTTAGGGTTATGAAGTATTATTGAAAGGAAACACAAGAACACTGTGCTCTAGTTCTGCATCTGGCTTTAATTATAGATCCTCCTGAATCTTTTCATACCTGCTCTTACATTTTCTTCTTGAAATCTCTTCCACTCTGTAATGATTCTGTTCAAATGAGTTACTAAAATGCTATATAGGAACTAACTATACAGAATTAAGGGATGCTGATATTACCTTTCATCTTCTTGTTTCCAATTCAGCCTGACAAGCTGTGCAGAACAGCTTGAAGAACAGGGGCCTCTTCCTCATGAAAGCACCTATAAATTAAAAGCAAAAGAGTTTGAGCTGCTTTTCATTATCCTACATCCAATGGCTGAATTAACACACCAAACAAAACAGTATCATCATCTTACAAAGTAATGTTTGGGGAAAACACATGTTTCAGAATTGGGTTTTTGTGTGTGCTCAGTAATAGCAGCACTTCATTTCTTTTAAATAAATATTTATACAAGCGTGCACTGTAAACCAGGAGAGCCTGAGGTCTGAGGCCCTTCAGCAAAGAATCTCTCATTTTCTACCTTTTTTTTTTCCTGAGCTGTTTTACAAATATTAACCACTGAGGGAGTTGAGAACCTAAAAAAAAATCTTTCTGAATACTGAAAGGAGATCAGTTCCCTCTTCCTAGACATGATGTTACACAGTGCAAGGTACAGCCTGAAGCAGAAACAAAGTGTTCATTGCCAGATAATGCTCCATTTCTGAAATCCTTATAGGAGGGGAATTTTTACCCCTGGACTCCTTTCAGGTGTGTCAGAAGTTTCTGGTACCCTGGCACTAAAAGGTTATTAGAAAAATTCTGCTTAAGAATTGGATGCCAGCAAGGTCTTAGTTTTAGGGAAACACACTCTCCCCACACACCTTTGAATTCTTAAGTACTTTTAAAATCAAGGAGTGAATCTGAAGATGAGCTGGGCAGTCTGTTGACCTGTGTCAGGAGAAATCATTGGGTCTGATTTGGTTTTGTGTCTTTCTGATGATGACACTCCATTAAGAGACTTGGCCTTGTCAATAACAGACCAGTCCATAGTTCATAACAGTGGTTTTGTTTTATTCTAAGCCACACTTTTCCAAGCAACTCCTGTGCCTCCAGTACCTGCTTTTACAGGCATTTTTTGTCTGGACAGTGGAATCCAGGGGGCAGATATTTTAGGAGGAAGGATGGCAGTTTCAAGAGACAGAAGTAAAGCTTCCAGCTGAAACTGAAGTGGATCACACAGTAAACTGATATTGTCAGTATCAGGATAACTTGTCCAAACCATATAGGAAAGTGAGGCTGGAAACTGGGAAAAATTTCATGGAACTTTTGACATTAATCCCAAAGCTGCTGCCCTGGAGCCATTTCAGGTGGATTGGCTGGACACCACAGACAAAAAAACATTATGGCAGCAAAGCCAAGGAGAAGATGGTAAAGAATTGGCCACCTTGAATTTGGGATGGTCCTGTGAGCCACAGGCACATGTGATCAGGGGATTTGTCATCCAGAATTCTGGGATTTAGATTTCTTTGGGGACAGACTGTTGGGATTCCTCATTTGGAAACACTGAGGGTGGCAGATCCTGAGCTTAGGATGGTCCCAGCTTGGAGCAGAGCCTGGGCTGTGGAGCACCTTGGCCTGAGCAGAGTCCCCACTTCGGGGAGGTTTCAGTGCTGCACAGCAATGAGGTGCTGGTTATAATCTCATGTCTGTGGGATAGGTCTGTAGCTGTTGGTTATTTGAGGGAATGATGTTCTCAGCATTGCAAACCCATGAATTATCCCAAAATTGGAACATGTCTCTGGAATGTGGAATAAATGGACGGGAGGACTTGTCAGACAGCAGTAACCTCGGTGTGGCTCACTGGGAGCTGGCTGAGGAGAACTTGGACACAGGAGATTTCAATGATACAATAACCTGCAATGTCAATTAATCACTTGCTGTCTTTGCTGCCTGATTTTATTTTTAATTTTTCCCGTTATTAATTGACAAAAAGCCAGGCTTTGGTACAATTTCTGAAGGCTGGAGGTTGCCCTCTGGCCTCACTCTGCTTTGTAATGAATTCTTTTCTGTTCTCTGTACTTCATACTTCCCCATAACAACTGTATTCCAGGAGAGCACTAAGAAAAATCACATCTGTGACTTGAGGACTGTTCTTATCAATCCTTGAAAGTTTTGACCACAGTTAAGGATACCATTTTTATTTCAGTTTAATGCTGTTGTGCTAACTTTTATTAACCCCCCTAAGCCTGTAACACCACAGCTCCTCACTTGACTGTTCCAGCTTTATTGAGGATCTTACTCCCAGTCCTGTTCCTGGAACTGAACTTGTTTGCTGAGATAAAAGAGTTTGCTAAATAAAGTAAATTCAGAAGTATTCCTACCCACAGCCAATTCAGGTGTAATACAAGGAAACTAAAATGAAGGTCTCCAAAGTTATTTTGTACTTATTAAAGGAATTTTCACTAATACAAAGTCATTGCACAGTGCTGAGTTCCTGTGATAGACTGAGAGAAATTAGAGCATGAAAAATGCCTAAAACCTCCACTGTAAAGCTGTTAACTAAGGGGTGTGTGTGTAAAATTTGGTTGTTGTACTTGGCTGGCTTTGTATGTACCTTTTCTTGGCCTTGATTTGAGTTGTGGTTTTGACTCTGTTTAGAACTGGGCCAGAACCACAACTGGAGATCCAAATACCCACAAATCCTGGCCCAGCTCTGGAGTTTTCATGGTGAGTTCATCTCTGATTCAAAAGGGCTCCCAAATTCTGGGTAAAATTCTACCAAACCCACTAAGCTCCCCTGGTTGGAGTGCCAAGCCACAGCTCACACCAGGTTTGTTTGAAAATGGCTTAAAACCGGTCACAGGTTCTGTTGAATGGGATCCAAAGTTGAATTATAATATTTAGAAACTTCAGCAAATGAGCACAGGACTCAAAGGTTGCAATAAAACCAAAACTGAGAGAATATTGTGAGGTCTTAATTTCTTTCTGTGGACATTTCGTGCAAACCCATCCTGAGCACTGCACTGATTTGGGGCAGTTCAGAGAACTCCTGAGCTTGAGAGTAAATCTTAAAGAGCTGAAAGAAATGATGGAAATGTATCAGTTTCCTCTCATGCCTTTTCCATTTTTAGTGGAGTTGCTCTTGTTCTGTTCTGCCTTCTGCACAATTAAAATAAAAGCCTTTGAAGTGTCTGAATTTGCATATTTTATTTTTTTTTCCCAGAGACTTTGTCACAGCCTCTTATGGAAGTGATAGCATTAAATTGGAGCAGCACAATGAATTCCAGGAAGCCAGTAATCTTCATTAAGCTTGTTTATTTGCAGGAGCTCCATTAAATTAAGAATGCTTATCAGGATAGGTCTGCACTGATGGAACTGCCTGACTGTTTGCCTGAGGGGCTGGTTCCCCACCTGGCACCTGGGGGTCCTGCACTCCAGTCATGGCCTTGGCAAACCCAGGAGATCATTGGTTCCCATCTGACATTCAACCTGCAGTACAAGAACTGGCTTTAGAGTCAGTTTTACACATCCATTCATTTTGCAGAGTAAGAAACAGGGGTAAAACACAAGGCAGGACTTCAAAGAGGTCCAAGGAATCCTGGGGCAGAGGGAGCAGGAGCATCCCTGTCCCCTGGTCCCACTGCTGGTTGGATTTTGGGACACTTCTGTTGTGCTGAGGGCAGGTGGAATTTTGGACCAACCCAGTACAGGGGGAAAGTGCTGATGCATTCTCTTAAAATCAGAAGAAAAAGATTAATCAATTCTTAATTAAACAAATGGCAGAACTCCAGTCTAATACCTAGAAAAGGAGCTCATAAAACATGAAACCAAATTTAATTTCCCACTAAGTGTATTTAATGATGACTGTAAATCATTGGTGAGGTTTCTTCTCCAAAATATTTAGGCAGAAATTTAGACTTTTTTGAAATCCTACTACTTTTGGTGTTGTTAAATTCTGCTGAACTGCAACACAAATATTTGGAAATATTCCCCCCTCTGAAAGGGTAATTGTGGTGAGTTGGACACACATCAGCCACAGACAGGCAGCCTCCAAAAAGAGGCCTCCCCATAAAGACCTTTGTGCTCTCACTTAATTAACCCAATGACATTTGGTTCCAGCAAAGCTGTTCTGCTACATAATAACAAGAAAAATGAGATATTAGTGAAGATCTGGAAAGAGATGAATACACATCTGCTTATATTTGCCCTCCTGGCATGACCCATTAGGTTGCTCTTTAGGACTAAAATTAAAAATGTAGAGAATTGTAGATTTTAATGAAAAAAACCCCTCTCTTGTAATTGAAAATGTAGAAAGGCTTAATGGTGAGAGGCTGAACTTGTAAATCCTTGGGGTTTGTGTTCTTGTTGCAGGAGCTGTTGTGTGTATGTAGCAATTATAAATATATATCTGCTTTTGCAGTGACAGACTATTTTAAGGTGGCTCAGACAGTATTGGTACCAAACTGCTTGATAATGAATGTCTGCAAAACTGTGATGACAGATCAAAGGATCAGCATTTTAGGTTTCCATTCCTGATGTATCTAGTTTAGATTGACTGTAAATAAAGTTCTAGTCAGGTTCCAAATGAGCAAGGCAGGGTCTTGCAGGGTAGGGTAGCATTATCTTGGGAGTGCTGCTGAACATCCTTCTGGAGGGGGCTGATCTGTGAGAGTTGTGGAGAGATTTGTAAGCCTTGATTTGCAGTGAAAATTGCCTACAGCAATATTAATTGAATATGCATCTTTCTGATAAACAGACTGTACTTCTGAAACTGTTGCCATCAACATGACAACAAATGAACATGGAGAAATAAAATCCTTGGGCAAGAGGCAGATGAGGAATTCCACTGGGAAGTGTGGAGCTTTCCTTCCCCTCTGTGAACAGCTGCACCCATGTGGTGGGTCAGATGGACACTCTGCAGTGGGGTTGGGCTCTGCATTTGTGCCACAACAAAAGGTGGGAGAAGGTGAAAAGTGATGGTGAGAGAATAAATGTGCAAAAAAGGAGGAATCTGATGCAAAGGAGAGCAGGAAGTGAGGAAATGACATCCAGCCTGGTGTGTGCTCCTGCTCTTCTGGGCTGCTGGAACCCCTTGCTGCCAAGTTCCCTGCAGTCAGACACTGCAGCCCTTGCCTCTCCTCACAAAGAAATGAATGTGCAGTGTGGAATGAGAATATTCCTTCTCTGAATGCTTTGTTTTGCTCAGCACACAACAGTTTCCACACAGAGAAACTCACTGGTGCATCAAACCACTGCACACTCTGTGGCTGAGGATGGCCTGGAGCTGCAAACAGGGGTGAATGTGATAAAAGGAGCAGGGCAATCCTAAATCTGGAGTGCCAGCTCAAGCCTTCCCTTTGGATGGACAGGAACTTGGGGGTTAAACTGAAAAAAACATCTGAAACCAGCTGAGGGACAGTGATTTTCAGCAGTGAAGGGGCCACGTGTTGCTCTGGGCTGTGTGAGGGGTCTCTGTGGAGGTCTGGGTAGAAGGACAGGAGTTGTGGGTTGTGGTTTCATGATATGGATTAGTCTGTTACAGTTTGTTTCCTGTTTAGGTTGGCTTTTTTCTGGTTGCTTTTCTCATGTGTGGTCTTCACTCAGCACAGCTCGTGTTGTCTGCTGAGGGCTCCTTTTCCTCTGTAGGGAAGTTTTTTGGGTACAAATTCCCTTGCTACAAGGATCTGAAATGATATTTCTTCAGGGTTTCTGAACTACATGAAATATGGAGCTCAGGAGAATGCACTTACAAAGGAGCTTCGTGCTCTTTAAATTTGCAGTCTGCCATGTAATCTTCTAGGAAATAGATAATAATTTGGAAATAAGGACAGAGAAATCCAAACCTATACACTGCCCTTGAGTGACAACTGTGCTTCCTAACACTGTGATAACTGGAGTGAATTTGAGAAATCTTCTCCCTGTTCCCTCTGCCTTTGTACAGATGTGTATGCTGTAACAGTTATTTATAGGCTTCATTTAAATTCCACATTTTCCCCTGCACATTTTCCATCTTCTTTTTCACAGTGCTTACTTGTAAAATCAATACTCCCAAACAGCTTTGCTTTTTAAACTCCCCCTACCTTCCTTTAAAGCTGTCTTGGAGGGCTCCATGTGTTTCCATGGAGCCACTTTTTAAGCAGACAGAAACAAACTCAAGCACAAAAGTTCACTTTGAGGGAAAGCTGCTGCACACTCTGAGGAGCCTCATCAGCTTTGGCTCCTGCAGCTGCAGCGTTTCAGATGGAACTGTCAGTATTCAGAACACCTGGGGTGTGTTTTTGTGGCAGGTGGGGTTCTACACCCCAATCTGGGGGAAATATCCTGGGAAAAGGACTTCATAATCTACTACAGGTTTGGTTTTAAAGCTTCTCTTCTTTTGTAAGGTGTTTCACAGCATGTAAATAACGGAATTATTGTTATTATTGGAGCACCCAAGCCCATGTTGCTGTGTGCAGGTACAGGTTGCTGTGTCCATGCTTAAACAACTTCACAATCTTCAGGGTTTGGAATTGTTGAGCAGCTTTGTGTTTGCACTCAGAATGAGATCCGTGTCCCTCCCTTTTAATGCATTCCATTTCTGTAACACCTTTTTATCCCCACCTTCAAAATTCTTTGCAAGAACAGTGAATTAAACCTCACAGCAAACCTGTGATAGAAATGGGAGATCTATTATTTGTGAGCCCTTTTCACAGTAGGTAGAAAATCCCCCCACGTTAAAGTCAGATTTTCAGCTGAGTGTCCTCCCTGTTCAGACCCCAAACACCTGACCACGACTGTGCCATGGAAATGGCAGAGGAGGGAAATCTGTCTGGCATGTAAATCTGAGCTGAGCTCGTTTTAAAATCCCTGTAGGTCAAAGGCATGTGAGGGAAAAGTACCTAAAGCTGGAAAAACAATGAGGTAACATCAGAGCATTCATTGAAATTACATGAACATTAATGATGATGGATAAATGATATTTGGAGGTTTCTGTACAACGAGGTTTGTTCTAAATGTGGTGAACAAGATCCTTCACTGCTGTTCCTCTTCTGACTGACAGTGGAACTGGCTGAGTTTACACTCACTTAAGGTTTGGCCTCTTCTGTTCAGAAATTCCCACATAACTGAGGAACAGTTACAAACCTGAATTTGGCTTGTAACAGAACCAAGATTTCTCTTTTGATTTCAGATTTACCAAAACAGTGGCTTGACAGTTCCTTCAGTTCACTGCAGATGTAGGAGCTGTATTTGCAGTTGTTCCTCAGTGTGGGTTTGATTTCAACAATTCAGGAATTCAGAGCTTGTCAAGCTCCTTTGTGATTGACTTAATCTTTTACAGGAGGATCTCACAGATTTATAGCTTGACTTTGTCTTCAAAATCTTTTATATTTTTGGGTTTTTTTCAGTTTCCTTTACTAATGCCCCTACCAAGAAAAGAAAGCAAATAGTGGCACTTTTACAAGTACTTGTAGCATAACACTGGGAAAACTTCAAAGCACAGAGAAGTGATTATGCTTGGTCTTTTTTATCTTCTTTTTTTTTTCTCCCCTCCCATTTAAAATTGTATTTATATTTGCCTCTGATTCTCATGTTACTTCCTTCTTCTCACTGCCAAAATCTTCAACTGTGGTGCTGGAGATTAAATGGCAAATTTCTGGCAAATATCACATAGCTTTGTTTACAATGAAGAATCAAATCTAGCCTCTGATTAACAGGAGAATCTCTTTCCTTGCACTATCATTTATGCTCAGAGTTCTTGGATTTGTTGTCATTTGCACATGGAAACATAACATTTGCATATGCAAATAGTGCACTTGAGTGTCTTGTGCTTTCAAAACAATGCACAAGGTACAATACCCACAGTGGTCTGAAGAACAAACACACGGAATCAGACTAATTCCTGGAGAAGAGACCAACAGGATAACTGTGCCAAGTACTCTGATAGAATCAGGAACATTATTTTAAATACCTGTTGTCGAGGTCAGCCATAAAATCCTTCTGTGCTGTTCCACTGGCCCCAGTCCATCCCTCATGGAGTTCTGTCTGGGAGGAGGCAAAACTGACACTGAACTCCCAGCCTGGCTGGGCATCAAAGTGTTCCAGAACAGCCCTGCTGATCATGCTGAGTAAAAGGATTAATTATTTTGCATTTGCTAAAATCAAAGCAAGTTCTGACATTAATGAGAACAGGAAAGAGGAACAGAGGAACCAGAGGGCAGTAGGAGCTGTGGCCATCAGCACTGGTGGTGGCCACCCCACCCCACCCCACCGGGGTTGCTCCTCAGACTCTCAGGGAAGGGCACAGCCTGTACAGGGGATGTCTGTGCGAAGGGAGCTTTGATCTGCTGGCTGCTCTGACCTGTTTGCTGTGCTTTAAGCAGGCGGTGGAAACACAGAACGTGAGACATCAGAGGCAGATGAGAGGAAATGGACTCTCAGAGCAGAGAACTGGGGAGAGAACACAGAGATGCCCAAAAGTGCCAGAAGTCTGTCTAAGACAAAAGCTGAGCTCCACGTGTCCTTCCATTATGGGCTATTGCAGGTCAGGGTCTCCTTTTCCTTTGATAACAGAGGGTGAGAGCAAACTTCTCTGCTTGCTTCCTGCTTTCCCTGCTCTGATGGCCTGGGCAGGAAGCTTGTTGCAGGGAGCAGGATTCTGAAGGGAAATTCGTGTAGGACACGGTCCCAGGCTCAGAGGGGACCTTGGGGACACTGATCTCTGGGCACTTCACCTTGAATTTCCATGAGCAGAAAATAGTAGGGAAACAGTTTTGAACTGAAAGGGAGAGACACAGATCAGATGTTAGGAAGAAATGCTTTAGTGTGAGGGTGTTGAGTCACTGGAACAGGTTGCCCAGAGGAGCTGTGGGTGCCCTGTAAGACCAGGTTGGACAGGGCTTGGAGCAACCTGGTCTAGTGGAAGGTGTCCCTGCCCATGGCAGGGGGGTGAAATGAGGTGGGTTTTAAGGGTCTTTCAACCCAGACCATTGCATGATTCTGTGAGTTATTCCGCAAAGAACAGGCCAGGTATGGATCAGAGTGGTAAGAGACCACAGTCACTGATCCACACTCACGTTGAAGTGTCCTCAGCAGCTTGGGTAAATCCCCCAGCGTATTTCCATACAGCTGTGGTTACAGGGAGGCAGCAGCCTGGGCACATCCCTTTGGGTTCTCTCAGTGAGTGTGGAAAAGCCCTGGCTGCCCCTCCACAGGCCACAGAACCTCCCCCCAGCCTGCAGATCAACAGGCAGGGAGCAAAAGCCACAAACTCTGCTGTGCCTCGGGAAGGGAGCGCAGGAGATCAAGGGCACTGCCAATGTGAATGAATCTCCATGAAAGAGCGTCATCATCGCTCTGCTGTCATGGATTAAAGGAACAATTGAGCAGGGGAATGAAAGGGCGGTGCCAAGAGGAAGAGAAAACGTGGAGGAGGGAGGAGGGATCCTCTGGTTAAACCATTCCAGTCACGTTCTTGGCTCAGGCAGGAAGGCACAGCTGCTGCACATCTGCTGCAGAGCACCAGCACAAGGATTCTCAGCCCGCACAGATGAGGGGTTTGATTGCTCTGGTATGGACACAATACTTTTTGTAATTAGTGACATGGAAAACTGTTTTCTAAGGCCACTGTAATAGCTGATCTGGCTTATAAATGTTTTCTCTCAAAGGTCAGGCCCACAGAGGCTTACAAAGGCTAATTTTGTCACCTGAGTGGCAGACCTGATGCCCACCCTGAGAGACACGTTAACCACAGAATTACACAATTTAAATGTTTTCTGTTTGTAGCCATGAAAAACTCTGAGAGTTTTCTTTCATGTAGCATCTTGATTATATTTCCTGCAGTGAATGTCCCCAGGCATTTTAGGACTCTGTGCCTCAGGTGAGAGCCACATCCCTGGATAGCAATGCAGTACAGAGGGAACAATAACAATTCAAGATTCCTTTGCCTGAGTTATAGTCTGTGATGCAAATTTCAAGCATGGCACTAAAGTCTTCTAAAGCCTCCAGTTCAGCTATGTGAGGGAAGTGCATACAAATGCAACATAAACAAATCTTAAATCCTAGCTCAGTATCTCTGTTTGGTCCTATCCAACACCCAGGAACAGTCAGGAGGTGTTAGAGGGATCTTATGTTTCAAACTCGGGCTCACTCTTTGTGTGCAAGTGGAGCTTCAGCTGGTATTTTATCTGCACATGAATTAAGACTTTAAAAGATGAGGAAAATACCAAATCAAAGAGAGATTGTGTTATAGAAATTAAAGCCTGAGACAGACTCCAAGCACAGGTCCTGGGAAGTGTTTAAATCTGGGATTTTAGACTCACTGCTCTCAGCAAGCACAGCTTTGGAGCTTCTGTCCTCTGCTGCTCCTCTTGTTTAGGAAGGTTCTTTTAGCTGCATCTCAGCTGATAATACACCTGTGGGGTGACAGGGGGAACTGCAACTGTGGTAATTAAGGCAGAGACCAGCAGTGCATTCCTAAGCTTAGCTGTGAGTTTGGGGTGTCTTGTTGCTGCCTGCATCTCACACACAGGCACTGGTGGATGCCTGAGTCTCCCAGACAAGCACAGGAAAGAAATTTGACATTTCCCAATGGCCTTATGAATATTTAAAGGTGGAAGACCATACTGTTAATGTTACCTGGAGTAGCAGAAAGTGTTTACTTCCAAGGTTTGGACCATGTTCTGGGGCTCTGTGTGTGTAGGAACAGTCAATGTGCAGGTAGAGCTGTAAAACAGGGAGTTCTGATCTGTGGAGCAACTTTCTGTGTTTGTTGTAGCTTTAACTGCATCTCAGCCATATGCCTTGTGCAGCATGTTGAACAAACACCTTTTTTTATAGTTCTTATATTTCAGGGGAAACACTGACAGGGCCATGGCAAACTGCTCATTCAACTGAACGTCGGTGAGGAGGCTGCTATGGATCAGTCTTTTGGAAAAGATTCAATGCCACTGTCTAGACAGAGGCAAGAAACCAGGGCTCCCTTTCCCCCCATCCCCTTGGAGCCTCATCACAGAGCTGTGCAAGTCTGCTAATTAATCTGGAGTTCTACACTTCACCCTTAGGAGTTGCTTTCTTAAAAAAAGTAGGTCATTTGATTGACATGTATTCCTCAGCATCCCCATCTCCAGTGAGGAAAGGATGGGAGCCGAGCGGTGCTGCAGGCAGGCAGCTCACACCCTGAGTGCTGGCTTACAGAAAGGGTTTAATAAGCCATAAGCCACCAGTCCCACATCAGGGGGAACAGGAGGAAGGAGGAATAGTGCAGAAAGCCACAGTTTTGCTGTGGTGGACAGAGAGTGCTGTTGTTTGGTGGATAACTTCCTCTCAGTGTGATGGAAGATCAGATTTCAAACTGGGTGTGTTTCATTGGTGAGCCTGGGGAGGCAAGAAGTGAAGAAAACAAGGATGATACCTGGACATAGAAAGGTGTTGACTGGAGAATGGAGGTCAGATTTGGAAGTGGTGCCTCACTGATGGCTGGAACCAGCACAAACTGGATCTGAGCATCTGTGGGGAGGTGGGACACAGGGTCCTCTCAGGGTTTCCTCCTGAATGACTCCAGGTCTGCAGGTTGGATGTCTCACAGAGCTTTTCCTTCTCTTAATGCCAGAACACAAAATTACTTTCGAGGTAGATTTTATTCTGGAAATCTGTTTCCAAGGTTGGTTTCTAAGGTGGCATAATAAGGTGCTGCAATAACTTGTGGCCTGGTTGGGGCTATTTTTAAAACTACTGAAGAGAGTTGAAAGAAGAAAACAGGACAGTAAAGAAAAACCTCCTCCCTCTGCATATTCTGTTGTTTCTTTACCTTTCCTTGGGTGATTTTTTCTGTCTCTGTTATTTGGTGTAAATTCATAATACTATGAGGAAGAGTTACTTGTATTAGCAAATGAACTGCATGTCCTTTGGGAACACATAAATCCTGGCTTTCAGTCTGTACTAATGCAGGGTTTAAAACAAATGCAACCTGGCTCCAAACAAACCTGGGGCCTGGGTGTGTCCATGAGCACTGATGCTCCATGACCTTCCTTTCATTCCCTAAAGTCTCCCTGCCCTTCCTTCACTCTTCTGTAGACCTTGTCTAGTATTTCTCCTCTCTTCAGAACAAGACTTCCTTGGAAGGTTTAGTCAGATAACGTTTGAGAAGTGTTTGAGATCCTTGAGGAAAGGTCATCCCTGCAAGGAGCTGAGCTCTGGTGACATGACTGCAAAATTTAAAGGAAAAAAAAGGTATAACTATGGCACAGCTAAAAATAGAGCCTGAAATTCCTCCTCATTCTCAAGCCATATAAGGATCTGTGCATAGCTGTGTAAGGCAGGATCTTCATGCAAAAAGACATGGAGTTTTGGCTGGAATACCATGGGAAGCTTCATGTTGCTATGTTTCCTTTGTTGAGCTAAATCATAATTTTAAAGCTGTCAGAAGGCCACTCTTTAAATTAGAGTAATTTATTGCTGTGTGTGCCCAAGAACAGCTACAAATGTAAACACAGGCACTCCCTTGGCTCTATCCACTGCACTTTTCCAGATCACTTCCAAATGGAAGAGAAGTCTTAACAACAAATGAGGCAAAATTTCTCTGCCACTCAAAATCGGGGGGTTAATTCTTTTTTTCTTGTACCTCTAAACAGTAGACCAGAGTCTGGTCTTTGTCAGGAATTTCCAGGGACATTGCTGGCACTTCCAGACATGGATGACAGGCAGGAAAAATGCATAGATTTCCATGTGACAGAGCAGTGAGTGAACTGACCTGGCAAATCCTGCAGGACTGTTTGGTAGCAGTCCCTGCAAATGTAAAATGTCACACCCCCCCTACAGGTTTCCCAGAGTGCTTCCAGGATTCCCATCTGCTGATGCAGGATTCCCTATTTCTCACAGTTTTGGATGGAAAAGGTTCCCCAAGATGCTGAGGAAGACAAGGGGAAGGTCAATTAAATAAATCTCCTCCTGCTGTTGCCAAAGAAACATCACAGAATCTGATTCATGAACGTGCAGTTTTTGTTTACACCCATTTTGTGGCTGATTTGTATTTGGACTGAGGTCCAAACCACAGTCACATAATCTCTTTTGCCATCCAATTTGTTCTCAGATGCGAAACAAATCACCAAATAAACAAGACCCCCCAAACCAAACACAACTGCATCTCCAGTTTGTGCATCCTATTTCCTATTTTCCTGCATTTGGAATGACTAATCCCCATCCCCATGTGCTCCAGGGGTTTTCCTGCCCTGCTCACATTCCTGTCTGTCCCCTGTGTCATCTCCTTTCATTGCTGCTGGAGGTTGGCCCCACACAGGGCCCTGCATGGCTGTCACATGTTGTGGATCAGGAGGAATGATCCCTCCTGCCTTTCATCATCCCCTCACTGTCCCAGGCCACAGTTCACTGTGGTTCTGTTGAGCCACCAACTTGCCTTTGCTGCTCCTTAGCCTTACCCATCCATATGATCCCATCTGGATTCCAAAGATCTCTGTCATTTGAGCACAGCAGACTCAGAACTACCTTGGATGGGTTGGGATATTTATGTACCTACACTTCAGAGTTGGATACCCAGGAGTAAAAGGTGGGGCTGGAGCATCATGGGATGTTGTGCCACACAGACTGGTGTTATTGTGGGTTATTGGCATCATTTCTGTTTGTGTCCCATCTCTGGGTTGGGCAGTGATGGTGCTTTGGTCCTTGGGGAATGTTACTACCCTCTCTCTCTTTTCTAATTAAAATCATTTTCCTAATTGGCGCCTTAATTTGAAACTGTGATGCTTCGTGCCTTGTATTGTGTTCCAAGACTGGGAGTGATTCCTGTATTTTCAGGGCACACTTTTGCATCTCCATTAAAATCAGTGGGAAGGTGTTAGACAGAGAGCTAAATTGCTTTTGAAAGGGATTTTTTTGAGAGAGATATTTTAGAACATGGTGACATCTCTTTTGCTCTGAACTTTTCTCTCTTCTGTGCATACATCCCTTGCACTTCTTTAGTCCTTTAATCTGTCTACTGTTTTTATTACAATTCAGAAACATTTGCAGGAAAGGCAGGAGGGAACGATAAAGATCACAACTGAGTCAAAATGAGATCAGGATGTCTGTGGAATCTGAGCACCACATTTTCCAGCATACCCAGCTGAAAATACAGAACAGGGACAGGAATGTTAAAATAAACTTGTCCAGCTAAATCTGCCAGTCTGGACTTCTACCTGCAGCCTCCAAACCTCTCCTCCACTGTCATCTCCATCTGCCATACAAAGGAATGCTCTGAATCAAAGCAAGAGAGAAGGTAGATTGTGCAGGGCAGTCTTGTCCGTCTGTCCTTTGAGGATGCCAAACCGAAGACAAGAATTTTATTATTTGTATGTGTGTATTTAAAGTTGATTTAATTAATGAAACCCATGGAGTCAACCCCCTAATCTTATTAATAATTCAGATGCACAGAAACAAGAGGCTGTTTTACATTTGAAGGATATAGAAATGAAAGGATTGCTTTCAAATTTATTTTTAAGTTGGCAAAATATTTGTATGCCCATAATATCCATTTAATTTTGGAGTTTGGTCCATGAGGAATGTTGGGACAAGATGAAAAGTAAATGGAGTTAAAGATGGGGCTTCTTTTTTTTTCCATTTTTGTTTGTTTGTTTGCATCTGGTGGGTGTTCTTGCCTGTCTGGGTGTCCTTGGGGCTGCCCATCAGTTGATATTTCACCTCCTCTAATAGCACTTTTATATTTCCAGACCCTGGTTTTCCTGACATGCTGGGAAACTTGGCCTTTGTGAAATATTTGCAAATACCCAGTGATGTGAAGGAGACTACAGGGCTTTAAATACTTCATTAATTTGTCAAGGAAATCTGGAAAACATCTGTCTCCACTGTTTGCTCTTCGGTTGCTTTGCTTTTAATTATCCCCACCTCTTTTTAATGGAGCATAAACTACCATTTCACAACTTTATATGATAGACCAATCCATAGGCCACTGCTGTGACATTTGCAGTACCCTGGACTGGGCCTTCTCCTTCTTCCAGATGTCTCCTGTGCAAACATTTCCAAAGTAAATACTGATTAAAAACACTTCAAGGAACAAACACAAAGTCTTGGTGAACAGGCACATCAAATACCATTGTGGAGGTCAAAGCAAGGCTTGTTGAATTTCCATATGTTTTTCCTGTTCCATGGAAGGGGAGGGATCAAGGATGGTGAGACTTGTGCTCACTCTGCTGCTGCTGCACATGTGGGCCCTGCTGGCTGTGCCTTTACAGGCTGCAGGTGATACCTGGGGCTCTTTTCACTTCCACAGCAAGACAGGAAAACCATTGGGTGTTTTTTCCATGAGTTGGGAGCAAATGGGGAAGCCAAAAATGCAGCTGGGCAGGTGGGAGGGTGAGGATCCCGAGTGTGGCTCGTTGGCACTGCACAAGTCTTTCAGCATATTGGAATTTTCTGTGTCAAATGAGTGGAAGAACAAGGTGCAGATAAGACACTTGCAGACATCTGTCCCAAGGGCCACCCAGCAATAATGATGCAGATTGTTCTCAGAACAAAGCCAAGACTGATCTCTGCCTTGCCCTGGTCGGAGATGAGAGTTTGTCCAGCAGCTCCTCCCATAATGTCTTTGTGCACAGGTAATTTCCTCCAGCTCTTTGCAAGGAGCAGAGTTTGTCTAATTGGTAAAATCTGCAGAATGTTTTTTTCCAGTCCCTGCACACTTACATGTATCTTTGCAAGAGCAGGAAAAAACAAATCCACCTGCTTTCTGAAGCTGGTGCAGAGCTATGAGATTATTGGTGACATCTGTTGTTCTTTGAACTAAAGACTGAGCACAGTTGCCTTTGAGCACTGCCAGGCCTGGCTCAGAGAGCTGGAGACCAACATTTGCTGCAGCACAGGCTGAGAAGGGCAGTGGAGACAGTGCTGACTGCTGGAGAAGGGGCTGTGTTTCAAATAATGATGGCCAGGTTCTTTCTGCTTTTTCCCTCTCTCAGAAATCACTGAGACTGCAGAATTTTGCTCCTAATTTTGCCGTAAGACAGCTCTGGGTCATGGGCACTCCCAGCAAACATCCTGCATGTGTAGAGTTAAAATTATTTCAATTTGGCTTGTTCCCACCATGCAAATACCCACCTGTGCATTGCTGGGAAGAACCTTTCTCTGAATCATCTCTTCCTATGGGTCTACTATTGATTTAATTGTGGGGTTTGGCATTGCTTAAAAGCCTGAAGTGTTTTTAATGGATAAAATATGTTGTGTCCTTTATTTGTGTCAGCACTCCCTGGGGAATCTCCCTGCTCAGAGTGTTTTCTTAGAGGCACACACATCCACAAACCCCTGCAGATGTCAGTCCAAGCCCTGCACCCAGGGAATAATCACTAACAGACTTCAGACAATGAAGAATCCAATTTAAAATGCAGAACTGGATTATAAACCCCTCCTTGTTCTTTGTGGATTTCTGTAACAAATGAACACTCTTTGCTGTTTCTAAATATCTGATTATATTCATATTTCTGTGGGTTAGTCCCCAGGACCACAAGCAAAGCAGATTGGAAGGGAAGTTGCAGAGCTCACATCTCTCATTCTCCTCTGAATTTTGGGATGGTGGTTTGCATTGCATGGGGACAGACACTTTATAATGGTGCCTCAGCTATTTCAAGTAACTCACTTGAGAACTGTTTGAAGGCACTGGAGATTTTTCTCCTTCCAGGCTGACTGCTCTGGACTGGGGCACTTTCCAGAATTATTTTGGGGGATGGTTCAGGCCATTGGTTCATGGTGTGCTATGGGTTTTTTCCAAATTTGCTCTGTAAAAGTTTATAGGAAATGTTGCTCCATTTTCCTGGTCATTGTGTCCCCTCAAATCCACTTCCCACCAAAGGCAACATATAATTTGGATTAGATTTTTGGCTTTAACTCGTGTTTCTACTTCCATCATGTGCCACCCTACTAGGTATCAAATATGGCTGGTGTCTGTTTTAGGTCCCTTAAGGTAAAATAATAGTGATTTTCCAAGGGGATTCTAATCCTGCAAGATAGAAGTGGGAGTGGAGGGGCTCTGGATTAGCTCCTGAATGGAGCATCCTTTTGTTTGCCTGAGTTGTCGGAGCTATTAAAGTTGACTCTGTTTTTTGGGATGGGCTCAGTAACTCATGTCAGGGATGTTCCACACATTTTTAAAGGCATGGAGATGTCTCATACTCCTCATTATTCATTCATCCTATTTTTTTTCTTCAAAGATTTCACTGTTTTGCAGCCTCCAAATAAACAAAATAAACCATCAGGAAGTAACAATTTTGCCATAAAATCCAAGCTGAACTACAGTTTTATGTTCAAGATAGGGAGAAATACAGATGTGAACATTAAAATACACTTCAGCATAGCCATATAATGATTATAGTCTGACAGGTTTGACTTCTTAAACTCCAGCTTTATGTCAATATTTGAGGATCTGCAGATTTTCTTCTCTGACTTTGCAGCAACACCTACCACTCCTTCATGGTTTGTGGCTGGGTAGGGTTGTGTTGCTCCTGTCCCATCCCACTCCCATCAGGTCCCCTGGCTGAGCTGTGCCATGACTTTGGGAGAAGCAGCCACTTCAGGCCCGTGGAAGTTCTCAGGCCCGTGGAAGTTCTCAGGCCCGTGGAAGTTCTCATCGTGTGTTAAACTGAGCTCTGAGAGGTTCCCAAGCAGCTCTGCCTGTCCCTCCCTGCTGCACTCTGGGCTCTGACCTGGCCCTCCCACCCCCTGTGCTGTGCAAAACCAGCTGAAGGCTTGATTTGCTGCAGCTGCCCATGAAAGCTGGTTTAGAATCAACACCCAGAGAGAAAGCCATGGGGTTCCAAAGCAGGACAGAGCTTACAGAGAGCAGGGTATTGCTCTTGGACTGCGAAAACAACCGCTCTGTTTAGCAAAAGATCTTGAGGTTTTGAAGTGTATTTATTTTCTGATAGGAAATGACAGCAAGGCCTTTTAAAATTCCCTGAGACAGGTCTGTAGATACAGACCCAGAGCAGACAACCAGGGATGGGGCAATGGGAGGGTTGGTCCCATGTAGTGTTATTTCAGCTTTGCAATTGCAGCTTCCCCAGTTATCTCCGTATCGTACACAGAGTAATATTTTTGTTCCAACTGACATATTTCTTCAAAATCTTCTGCTTTTTGTAAAAGGTTTCATGGGGAAGCAGTTCTCCCTTGTATTCAGTGACCCAGAGAAGTTGCTGTATGTACACACCTTGTCAAACAAATATGGCAATGCAGATGGCTTGGGACATGTAGGAGACGAACAGAAAGGGTGAGAAACAGAAATCCCCCAGTGCTGGGTTGGGATTTGTGAAAGCTCAAACAGCATCTTTGGTTTTCAGAATGTTCTCCACCTCTCCTCCGAAGGACCCTTGGACCTCTGAGTGAATTTATGGCCATATTTGTGTATGTCATTTTGGTTTTTCCCTACGTTATTTCTGTGCAACTATTTTTTCCTCTGTAGAGGCGTGTTCCTGCTCTTTGCTGGAGCCGAGTTTTCTGTATGAACAATCTTGCCTTAGCCATGCTATCCTACATTCCCTTTTATTACCTTTCTCTTTTCCCCCCTTTTTATATTCCTCCTGTCCCTTTCCACTCATCTGGTTCATTTTCAAGGCATCCTGTTTATTTTTCCAGCTATTTGTTTGTAATATGTACTATCTGACCTTTTCTGTCTGCTCTTTTGGGGATGTATACAAAGCTCTTCCTTTGTTTGCATTTGCTTTTCCTTCTGTCCTCCATGGTAACTCATGTTCACCAGTGGATCCCACAAATGGGAGCTGGGAATGAAAGTCCCCAAGCCCACAGAAGTTGATAACAAGCAAAGTTCATTTTCACTGTGCAGAGGGGTATTCTTTGAGTCACTGCTGTTCTGGGTCTGCAAATCTTACACCAGGCCCAAAGAAACCCAAGGGGAAAATGCTGTTTTCCAACAAGTTTCCTGTAGCTCCAGTCTGGACTTTTGTTTTCTGGCCTTTTTTTCCACAGCTGTCTTTGATCATGAACTATTCAGTTGTGTTTCCCTCAGACTTTGGGCAAAACCAGGGCAGGGCTTGATGCTGGAGATCCGTGGGCACGTGGAGATGGATTGGAGCTGCATCAGGGGAAGTTCAGTTTGGACATTAGGAAAAGGTTCTTCACTGAGCAGGTGGTTTTCCACTGGGACTCCACCAGGGGAGTGGTCCCATCACCAGCCCTGTCAGAGTTCATGGAACATCTGGTTAACACCCTTAGTCAGAGGGTTTGGTTGCAGGTGGTTCTGTGAGGAGCAGAGAGTTGGGCACAATGATCTTTATGGGTCCCTTCCACCTTGAGCTGCTCTGATCCTGTGCTGGTCTGCCCATGGCTCTGAGCAGGAGCCCCTGGCCCCAGGGCAGGGCAGGGAGGGATGTTCCCAGGAGCAGCTGATGGGGGACTTGCCCTGTGTGTGACAGCTCCCAGGGCAGGAGCCTCAGGAGGATCAGCTCTGCTGCTGCTGGCCCAAAGCCACGTGCCCAAACATTTCCCTGAGGGGAGCACACCCTTTCTGAACCATGCATGTTCTGAGCAGTGTTTGCTTGTGAAAGGCAGAGCCCCACGGGAGGCAGCCTGTCCTGGGGGCTTGGGCTGTGTGGAAGCTCTGGGGGAAGGCAGGTTTGGAACAGATTGTTCACAGCACTGAGCTTCACTTCCCCACCTCTCCCCTCTCATTTTTGCTGTTCCTGTGGTAGAAAGTGGAGACAGAGCACAGCCAGGCCAGGACTCCTCTCCACAAGTGAAGGTCTTCATCTCAGCACGGGGAAAACTCAAAGTATCCCAGTGTCCATGGCCTTGTTCTTCCCATGTGGTTCCTTCTGCTGGTTTGCTTTGATTGTGGGAAGGCTGCAGGAAAGGAGCAGGGAGAATAGCTCACTGCTGTTATTGCAGCTGGGGGAAGAAAATACCTAAGAAAATGGTTTGGAAAGTAAAGTTCTGTAAATTCACATGGTAATCCTTTTAAGTATGTGAAATATTTTTGCTAGAATGGCTTTGTTTGCATTCCCTGCCTCAGCTGTTTCAATATGGAGAGCACTGTTGAACCTACAGCCATTGTGGCTGAGATTTCAACTATCACCTTCCTGAGTTCCTGCTACTGGCCCTTCTTCTTTGCTTGTATGTGATTGCAGTTCCAGGTGGTTGTATCAGGACCTCTGATTTTTTACTTCTGATCTAATGTATTAAAAAAAAAAATCTATTGTCCTGACTGTGGCCCCTTCAGGTTTAAGGATCAAACCCACTGTTGTAGGTGGAAGTGAGTATTTAATCTTTAGTTACATTTACATAGCACTTAGAAACTCAGATTAATATTATAACACTTTAGCTTATATTGATATTTTTCAGCCCTGAAACTGAAGTGTTTGTGATTTTTCTGCCATATGTCTTTCAATGAAGTTTTATTGGTTTAGGGGGAAATCAAATTTTTTTACAGAGAAAGTATCCCTTGGTTCAACAAGGGGTTTTTTTCCCTCTGGAGAGCTGTGTTACTGGAAGCTCTGTGAGGAGCCAGGACCTTTCAGTCACTGCCATTGGCACCAGGCCCTCCATAAGGGAAACCAGGAACAAACTCTTTTGGGAGGGGTGTCTGTTCATCTGCTCTGGTTCAGCCACTCAGAAGGTTCAGGTGCAGTGCAGGAAGCAGAGCTACCTCTGAAGAGGAATTGCTGTCCTTGTCTAATCTCCTTAAGCAGATTTTTGAGGCTGGGAAAAAATATCCCATGTTGGTACCTGACCCTCTACAAATCTGTATGAATGATTTATTGCTGTTAAAACCAGAATCAGTATTTTCACCTCGAGGTTAAAATTTCATTGTCTTTATAAAAGCATTGCTTGGATGAAGAGCAGACCAAGTGGTACATTTCATTCACTGCAAGCTTTGGGCAGCCTTTGCATTCTGTGTTTCCCCTCAGTCTATTGTGTGAATGCTTTCCCATCAACTTCTTCTGCAGTACATAGAAAATGCTTTCTGTTTAATTACTTCCACTCTTGCCAAAATGAATTTCTCTCAGCTCTATATATCTTACTATGAATGATAAAACATCTGGTAGATGCAGCAAAATTTATCCCAGTCCTGTTCTTACAGCTCTGTAGACAGAGATTAAATCTTTGGCATGCAGGTCACTGGTGATGAGGTTGCTGTAGTTACTGACTGGATTTTTAATCACTGGAGAAATTCTTTGCCTGTATAAACTCCTCCAACTTCCAGGGCTGGTCACTGAGATAAATCAGAGGGTGTTGCCATTAATATGGTACAGATTTCAGTCCTGAGCAAACTTGTTTCTCTGGTGAACCTTCCATGTCACTGAATTGCAGACATTGCTAAGGACATGTTGGCCCTTGTGAGAAATGGAGAAAGTCCCATTCCAAACACCTTCTTTTTTGCCCAGTTCCTTCTCCAAATCTCTCCCTCTGGGCTCCTGCACAGCCCCTTGCACAGAGGGACACAGAGGAACACAGACTGTTCACTGATGTGAAGAGAACTAAGTGAAACCACATTCTGAGGGTCCTGCTGGCACCTGAGAGCTTGTGTTGGTTCCTTACAGAACAGACTGGAATTGTTTGTGCTGGAAAAGACCTTTAATATCAAGTCCAACCACAAACCTGGCACTGCCAATCTCAGCACAGAAACCATTTTCTATATGCCACATCTACACATCTTTTAAACACCTCCAGGGATGGTCACTTGACCAACTCCCGGCAACTGGGACCTCCCCAGTAAGGCAGGAATGCTGATCAATGTTTGGGAGAGGCTTGGGGAGCATTCCTGCATCTCCCACAGATCCCTTGGGAGGATCCCTGCCAGCCCTGTAGACTTGTACGTGTCCAGGTGGTGCAGCAGGACCTGCTGAGGATGGAAAAGTGCAACACAGGATTGAAGGAAGAGAGAGAAATTCCTACACCTGAGTGTCTGATCATGCTTTACTGCTGAGTTCTCAAAGGCACAGCCTCCCAGTGCTGAGGAGGAGCTGGTGAGTGGACACAGCAATAAATGTCAGGACAAGAAATCTTGCCATGCACTGCCTTCTCCTGTGACAAAGATGGAGGTTTATTGGCAGAATGTTTTAAGAGCCTTGTCAGGATTAATATTCTGCACTAGTTGAAGGTGCTTGACCAAATCCAGCTCGTGCTTGTGTGAGTGGCTGTTTGGTGCTTCTGCTGGAGTTAAACCACGGCACCATCCAGAGCATTTTTTGACAGAATGTATTTTATCCGTAAAGGGACTTCAGCAGAATTGTGTGGTGGGTCGTGAGAGATGGACCAGGAAAAAAAAGGACCCAATAACTCAGTGCAATGGCAATCAATTGGACTCTGAGGGGGTGGTGTGAAAGGGATGGGTGATCTTCTAGTGGGAATTGAATGAGAGACCTTCTAGAAATAATGGGAATCCAGAGATGATTAAGGAAGAGATGAGAAAGAAGAAGCATTTTGGAGAAATTTCCTCACAGAGAGAATGATTCATTTTGGACTGTGCTGTCAAAAGGCAGCTATGGAAACTGCAGCTGTGGATGTATTAAATAGGAGTCAGGCAGGTGCTTACTGGAAAAAACGTTACTGATGGAAACAAGCACCAGGAGGAGTGGGAGGAATCTGCAGAACCAGCTTCCGTTTTTCAGTCACAGCAGAATAAATGTGTTATTCTGCATTTGCATTGCAGATACACAACAGTTCTCAGCCTCAGCAGATGCCTCCCTGCCAGGGAGTTTCATGAACACGTGTCCAAGGGGCCATTCTCACCTTCCACTGACATTTTTTGAAGGGAATAAGCCTATGAAATGCCAGGATGAAGGGAACAGTTTCAGAATGGAAAAGGTTGAGTAATGGTGGTGTAATAGAAAGCAAAATTTGGCCCCCGTTCATTTCCTCCAAGAGGACAGTTTTTTCCATTAGTCCTGCTGGCACTAAGGAGTATCTCTGACGTGGGACACTAGAGCAAAAGTTTAGCCCTGCAGAGAAAGGCAGAGATGGAGATGTTTGTTAGATGCTGGGGAGGAAAGCAGGGAAAAACAATGAGTATTTTAGGAAGAGGAGCTGAGAGGATTCCAAAAGTTGCAGCCTGTTATTGGTGCCTTCAAAAGGAGTGGCTGATGTTCTGCATCAAGGGACTTGTTGGGATGTGAGTCTGTAGTGAAACTAAAGAAGCTTCCAAGAATGCTGCTTACCCAAACCTGCTGGTTGCCTGTTGCTCTCACACTTCCTTTGGCTTCTCTGGCCTGGCCTCTTGGATTCAGAGTCCATGGAATTGCAGATGTTGCCACTGGTTTCTGTGAGGTTGCTCCTATTTTTGCCAGAATTCGCAGAGAAGTCACTGATAATTAGGAGACACAACTTGTAGGTGTAAATCTCTGGAGATACTCCCTGCTTCTTTCCTGCTTCTCAGGTGTGAGTCCATTGACTCAGGGATCACTCGGGATGCAGTTTCCAGACTATCTCAGTGCAGTTCCAGCACACCCCAGTTTCTCTGTGCTGTCCCTCTCCCTGCCTGCACAGCACCAGCACAGAGACAGCTACAAAACACAGCTGTAACAACAAAAGCCCCAAGGTTATTTTGCAGAGATCAGCTGGTTCAAATCAGCACAGATCACTGCTCTGGACATACACCAGTTTTGCACGGGATGAAGATTTGTCCCTGGGATTTCTTTTTGCAAATGGCACAGGGAGAAAGCTGAGGAGAAAAACATCCTGTTTTCTTTTGGGAGAGTTTAAGACTTGCTGGCTCAAATGCCAGTCATCAGTTCGTTGTCTCCTGAATCCTGGGGATACAGTTTGCTGGGTAAAAACCCACATCTGTTCTTCAGCTCAGTTTCACCTCTTTGAAAGCACGTCCAAACTACCTTCCTAAGTGTCTCCACAATATTAGGTTTGGTTACATGTGTTTCTTTGTGTGTTGCATGTTTCCATTTCACACTGGTTTGCCAGATAAAGCAATCTGCAGCCTATTTAGTCTATCTTAAAGCCTTTTAAATCTGTCTCCTCTAAGCCTGAAATTCTCTCATTCAGGCATCCAGTGCTGTTGAAACCCCTGTGCCAATAACTCCTAATGACGTGTGTGTCTAGCCAAAGTAATTCTCCTCATTCAATTTGCAATTTTCCAAGTCAATCCTCTCAGCATTGTGACTGGAGCCATTTATTTTGCATTCTGAGATGTGCAGCTCTTAAACAAAATGGTCCTGACTTTACAGGCAAAGTGGTGTCTCATAATGAAGGGCAACTCAACTTTAAGTTTGTTTTGGAGATCAGGCCCAGCGTGATCTTTGCTTGCTCCCTCTCCTGGGCTCAAATCTACCTCCCCTTTCACTCAGGATTTGACAGAAAGGACAAAGGCAGAACCATTTCTCATTTTGCAGCACATTTCCTTCCTACTCTGGTTCTAAGAACCTGTTGTACCTTATGCCATTTCCCATGTTTAGGAGCATCTGCAGTGACCAACAGGAGCTCTGCTGTCAAACTCTGCACTCCTGGTTTATTGAAGCAGTACATTTAGGGCATCCTGACGGGAAAAAGAGGCTTTGCAGTGCTTAATGGCCAGCCTGAGCCATCCCTGAGACCTCCGTGATGGGCACAGGAGGGAAGTCTTGCAGCTGCTCTAGGGAGGATTGCAACAACTTGGGTCTCTGGAAGGAGCTGGGGTGAAGATTACCGGGTGGGAAATGGAGCTTCTCATCAGAACAGAACAGAATGGGCACACACATGGAACTGCAGATGTTGCCATTAGTTCATAATTGTTAACTTCAGGAACAATTATGACTTACATGCTCAGTTCGTCCTGGAAACAAGAAGCTTTTGATCCCTGCATGAGGAAGATTTATGTGAGCTCAAGAGGTTTTACTTTGGACACTGTGAACAAAGAGAATTTATCAGCCTCCCTCATTTCATTCATTTATTTTTGCCTGGTCTTCAATAGCTGTTGAAGGAACAGATACATTTAAGGATGTTTATTTTAAGTGGGTACTCTGGATTGAAAAGCTTTTCCATCTGTTTCTGCCCTGCATTGGATATAACATTTTGCAGATGGCAGCGTTTATCAGAATCCCACTGCAGGCTCCTCACTGGCTTTGTGCCTTTGGACATGGGCCCTTCATCCCCACTGTAACTCCATGGAAACTGGTGGAGTGACACCCTGGATACACCTGACCCACCATCTCAAGAGCTTCCTGAAGTGCCATCCTGTGCCCTGGGCACGATGGTTGTGTCTTGCTTGACTTGTTTGATGTAAATACATTGCATTATATGTAGTTCTCATGATTACTGAAGGGTACTGGTTTGCCTTAAGAACCTCTTGGATCTGATTTTTCCCATCCGGGAGTGATTTAAGGAACAGCTTTCAAACATTCCATCTCAAATTGCCACCGCTGGTTTGGATATGCAAAGCTATTTAATCAGGCAGAAATTGGGAAGGTGCCTGTTGTCTTGACTGAATCAAAGGAATGGTCAGTTTGCCCAGTTTTTCTTTCTTTCACATATTCCATAAAATATAAACCTCTGCCATGTTGATACTTTGCACTCCTCTTTTCCTGATGTTGTCATCATTCTCCCAAATTATGTGTTGCATGAGTCTCTTGAGATGCTGGTCCTAAATGTTGCCCTTAATCCTGAGGCACCTTCTCTCTAGATGATCTTGGTGATTTCCTTTGGAACAGGTTATGGAGCCTGGGATTAGCAGTCACAACTCCACACTCAGGTCTCAGATCAGTTCCCTTTGGAACAACTGTTTCCATTTCACTGTCAGATCATTTTCTTCTCTAATATTTTGCTTACAGAAAGGTGCAGAGTGGAGAGAGCTGGAAGTGACATAGGTCATCAGGCCAAATATCAGGTTCATTTAGGGAAGGAACATTTCCATGCTTTTTTAGCTTTCTGGGAAAAAAATTATTTTGGGCCCAAGCCTCTTATGCCACCTTCAGCCAAATGCCACTTGCTTTGGAAAGTGTGAAGAAAATGGGTTAAGAACCCACATTAGTTGAGGGAGGCTGGAAGAAAAACAAAATATGACTTTTTAAAGTAATTTTCCACCCTGCCCTGTTCTGTGGAAGGAGTGGTCAGGAGAAAAGGAGAATTCCCCTTGGAAGTGTTTGCCACAGCAGAGCTCAGAGCACTGTTTGTGCAGTGCTGCTGTGGAAAGCCCAGCTCCTGTCATGCTGAAAATTTACATGGAATGCCAAAATGAAGATTTAACTGTCACTTTTCCATGGCCCTGCTTTTCCCCCTCCTTTCCTTCAGTTTTTCTTATGCTTTGCCAATATTTGAGAAAGCACTTGTTTCTTCTGCTGTCATTTGACAGTCCTGGTTGCCTAAAACTGGGCTCCCCCAGTGCTGTTTCAGTGAACACTGTCAGTAATTAGTGAGCACAGCATTTGTGTGAGGGGCAGGACAGGCTGTGAGTGCAGCTACAGGGACAAGGGAATTTCCCCTGAGTGGTGCCCACCCAGGAGCCAGTGCTGGAGGGCACCCAGGCTGCTCCCAGACAGAGCTGTGGGCTGGGAAAGAATGAGAGCCCAAGCCCTGCCGGTGTCACACCAGTGCCTCAGAGCCTCCTCAGTGGTTAAGCACATCTGAGGCATCAAGATGGAAAAATACTTGGGAGATTTTGTCAGCTGCAGGAGAAGTTCCAAGTATTTAGCTCAGTTAATGCTGAGCTCTTGTGACTCACAGCACAAAAAAGCTTCTCCAGCCTCACTGCTGAATCAATTAGCTCAGCCAGCACCCTTCCCATCAAAGTAACACCTTCTCTTCTTGCTCAGTTTAAGACCTGCTTCAAAACTTTAATAACACAAATACAAAAGCTGTGTTCCCTCCTGTACCCAGAGTTTGCTCCCCTGTTTCCCCTTGCCCTACTCACACACCTCCATGCTGCACTTCCCTCCAAACCCGAGCTTGGAGCCTGTGTTGGAAACCAAAGTCCTTGCCATCCCATCAGCTCAGTTCATGTTTGTGGTGCCCCAGAGGAAATCTAGTCCAGGGATGTTTGGGGGGGATAATTCTGCGGACCAGGCGATGCTTCTGTGGGGTGCTCAGTTTGGGGAGGGGCTCAGGGGGGCTGAGCTGGTGGCTGGCACTGCCCAGCTGAGCAGTGCCAGAGCTGCACTGACACGCAGGGACTCTGCAGCCCCGGGCCCTCAGGGCTGTGTTGCACCTCCTGTTCCAGAGGTGCCACTGTGCCTCTGACCTGCACACCACACTGGCCCTGCCTTGGTCTCCAGAGTTGTCTGCAGGGCTCTTGAGTGTGTCCTTGATTCCACTCTGTGTGAGTAGCTCTCTGTTAGCAATATTATGGCATTGTAATTCTTGCATCTATCTTATTTTTATTTTTCTAATGATTAATTAGTCAATTATATGAAATTACCATTTGCAATTAAAGCATAATTTAGAAAAAAACGCATTGAGCACATAATGTTCACTTGTCATCGAATTGCTTGTAACTCAGTTGGTGTCTTTACTGCTGGATGAACAACAGTGATTAAAAATCCCACCCTAATATAGGGCTTGGAATGACTCAGTCTTGTCCTTCAATACTTACAAGGAAAAGGACTTAGATTTGCAATTTATGTTGGAAATAAAGAACATTTGGGTTTTGGGAGGTTGATGCTTCTCTGAGCTGAACTTTTGTTATGTGGAGTTGAAAGGGCAATGGATGTAACTGAATGTTATTTAAACTGTCACATAAAGTGGAATGTAAAATGTGGTACCTTGAAAGTTGTTTCTGTGGTGGGAAGGGAAGGACGAACCAGTTATTGCCTGGGTAATTGTTTGGTTATCCATCAGATTGCTGCAAACTGCATGTGTGTACTTTCCAAAGTGCTTTGGTGTAGACAGACACAGACCTTTGCTCCTGAGGAATCCAATGATTTGCCCCCTGGGAATGGCTGGGCTTGCTGGAGTTCACTTAATGACACTGATGGGTCAATTCTCTGCCAGAGCCAACAACTCATCTTCATCATCTTCTCAACTTCACATCCACTAATGATCAGTCCTTGTAATGAAGGCATTTTTCACCCTGCCAGGAGTCACAAGGAGAAAAATTGATTGACAGAGTTATCTGGATTGTAGTAATTAAATCAGGGCAGACAAATCCCTGCTCTCATTATATTTCAGACATGTCTGAACCCTGAAAAACAGAGCTGAGGCTGATTTGCTTCCTGCAGTTCAAAATGTGGCATTAAATGCTGTGTAGGATATATAGGGTTACAATACATGGATGTGAACAAATTGGAAAAGACACGAGTGGTCTAAATATGGGTGTTGGTTTTAACCACCTTTAGCAAAATGTGTATATCAAATGTCTGAAGAAAGGCTATTAACGTGTCTCAGGAAATGAACCTGAAGGTGTGCTGTGCTTCCAGCCTTCCTCAAGCACAGGCACAGCATCTGTGTGTTTCAGCAAGGTAACAGGGTGGGCAGGTGGGCACAGAGATGCAAAGGGGTGCCAGGATGGGCTGTACAGACCTGGCACAGCCTCGGGATCAGCCTTTGCCCAACCAAACCCAACTGTGGGGGCTTTGAGCTCTCTGCTGTGCAGAGAACACACATTTCCACTGCAGAACCAGAAGGGGATTTCAAATCCCGTTGGAATTCTTTTGTTGGTGAATTACTTGTTGTGCAGCACTTGCCTTGAAGGAGGATTTGTGTGCAGATGTTCTTTGGGAAAAGCTGCAGTCTGGATTCAAGAGCTGTCCCTTGATTCTTTGAAAAGAGTTGTTCTTCCCTCCATTGGTTAAGCTGAGCCGTTTTTCGGATACTGTAAAATATTGTACACACTCTAAACAGGATGCTGCATGAACTTGAATTAACATTAACCAGCTAATTAATCTGTTTTGATCTAGTTAATATTGGCTATATAAGGTGTGCTTTTAGAGAGAGGCAGATTAGGATTTAAAGCAGGAAAATTGAGTAAGGAAATCTGGATTCAGAGGGACATGTGCTAAGATAATATAAATTGGTGCAAGTTCCCTGAGCTCAGTTTAAAGCACTGAGTTGCACTTGTGGGGTATTTGGCCCACTTATGTTACAGTTTAAAACAAGCCTTAATAAATCAGAAATGCTGATGACAACCTGTGCTGGGTTTGGCTGAGAATTTAGGCAAGAGTGTGGTAACCAGAAGGTCCTTTCAGGAGTGAAGACTTTGGGGATACAATGCCCATTCCCTTCATGTGGCTGCTTTTGTGGGGCCTTCCAGTTCAGGCTCATGAGTGATACAAATCCTCAGCTGGAATCCAATATCCAAGGCAGCTTGGGATTGCTTTGCCTCTGGTTCTGCCTGTTTGGGTCTGTAGTGGTGCTTGGGACTTTCTGGATCTCAGCAGATCCTGTCAGCACTAAAGAAAGGGCTTTAATTTATTTCTTTGTAACATAATGTTTTGCAAGACTCGAATCACTCCTGACTTTCACATTTGATATTACAGGATGTTATGTAGGACACTCAAGTTTAAGAACAGTCATGGTTTGGGGGAAGATTCCACTGCTGCTTCTCACTCACTGTTGGCCTGTGAACTCTGATCCAAACTGACTGAAGTTCCTCTCTAAACCTTTCCAAGTAGAGTGTTAACTGGAGTGGGGACTGAACTGGGAATGGGAGATGAGGCTGAACTCTGAGTCTCTGAATTTGTGCAACAGCCAATGACTACAAGAGGCCTGGAGAATTGAATTCTCCTCCCAGTATCCTGCATTGTGACTGAAAAAGCAACTTTCAAACTTCCTTTAGCAATTTTTTCCCCCACCAAAAATGATCAACTGCCAAAAAACCCCCCAAGCTCCATGTTAGGATAGTTATGGTGTTTGATGGATATGCAGAAAGGTGAGGAGGGGGAAAGTAGCATTGAACCTTGGTGTAATCCTGGTTCTGATGCACTTGTGAGAACCTTCAGCATTTCAAAGAACTTGTCTGTTTGAAATCTTTTTGTGTAAAACAGATATTAACATGTATTATCTGCCTTTTAGTGTAGGTGCTTTGTGAGTCTGAGACTGAGAGGGGATCACATGAGGGTGACCTGCCTGAGCACCCGTGTTCAGTTCCTGGGGCTCTTTCTTCTTATGCTCCCTGTCAAAATATTCCAACTTCAGCTCCAGCTGAGCCAAGGGGAACTGTCTGGAGAAGCTAATGCCACTGTGGAAGCTCTAATTTCCATC
>JAOXXN010000252.1:11820327-11832940 GCA_026770055.1 Myrmophylax atrothorax
GTCTGTGGGGTCAGTGGTTGCTTCTTGCCACCCGTGAATGAATGTTCTGTCTCCAAGTGCACCTTCTATGGAGCTGTGCAGGGATCAGGAACATGGAGCCATATGTTCAGCACTTGCCATCAGCTCTGCAGAGCTCAGGGCTGCAAACTGAGTGCAACATCCATATTTAGAGCTCCTCAGCACAAAATAAGGCACAGTTTCTCACAAAAGTTGAAGACAGAAGAGAAGAAGCTGTGACCCAACATAGAAGTGGTTTTGAAAAAGAAAAGGAAGGGCTGGGGGAATTTGGGTGGTGTGAGCACCAAGAGCCTGCCCTGCTGGAGCAGATCCTGGCTGAGGGTGGCACTGTGGGGCTCTGAAGGTGCATCCTGAATGATTGTTCACTCACTATCCAGCAAAGGTCAAGGGAGAAGGACCCTCCCCAGTGTGGGGCTCTGAAGGTGCATCCTGAATGGCTGTTCACTCTGTATCCATTAAAGGTCAAGGCAGAAGGACCCTCCCCAGCATGGAGGGTGAGGGGCTCCTCTTTCCTCATCTTACAAAGGTGCAGGTCTGCCTGTGGTAGCACAGACGTGGTACACAACACAAGTAACACAGCTCTGCGCACACCTTTCAGGTTTGGTGTGAGAGTCAGTAAAATTTCATCAGCTGGGTGTCCCATACGAGCATGAAATGTGTGATCGGGAGTTCCTGATCTCGAGGCTTCTTGAAGGAAGTCTGGAAATTGTACCAGCCCACATTGGCTGTGGGGAGATGCTCTCAGTGCTGCTCACAGCCTTGTGTTATTTGTTCACACCTTCACTGGGACCTTCCCTGGAGGCCTCTGCGGGTCCAGGGGGAGTCACTGACCTGCTGATCTCGGAGCTGCCACTCCTGGCAGGGTTGAGTTGTGTTACCAGGAAAACATGCCCTGTTAATGCCACTGCCTCACCTTGGAATGGACACCCAGCACCAGTTCCTGCCATTGTTAACTTGGCCCTTCTGGTGGGCATGAAATTTGTGAGGTGAAAGAATGCACAGTAGATTTTTTTTCTTTTGCAAAGTAGACATTTTGCTGGTTAAAAACCCACCCAACCAACTAAACCCCAAACTCCACTGCATATGAATGTTCTCACTGTGATGGCAATTTTTATACCTTACTGGCAATGTTCTAAAGCAGTGAAGACTGAGACTGCCCAGTTCCCCAGAGAGCCTCATAATTACAACAATGACTGCTGGAGCATGAAAAGAAGTCATTTGGCAAAATGGTCATCTTGGCTTCCTCTGTCTCCTCCTCCCCTCTCTCTGACTTCCAAGCCCTGTTTGCTCAGTTTACTGGACAAACACATTGTTTGCTCTTTGCCAGGGCAGATGTTTGTTTAATCCAGCACCTTCTGCTTCCTTCCCGGGGCTGAGCAAAGTCATTCTGCTCACTGTGCTTTTTCTCTTTGCTCTCCACTGCCAGCCAAGGCTCAGCTCATGAAAGTGATTCCATGTGCTGGTGTTTCTGGGAGCTCAACCACCGTGTCCTGTATTCTTTACATGGCACATGACAAAACACAGAGAACACCTCCTGGATTGTCTCTCTGCACAAAGATCTTCTCCAGGAGAGCGAATCAGAACCTTGTATATGGCAACAATGTAATTCCCTTGATTCTTCTCCTGTCTCATTCTTATCACATCCTTCTTACTTCTTGCTTTTATAACTTCCATAGACTGGACAGACAGTTTCAGTCTTCCTTTCTGGGCCATCATGTGGAATAGCTGATTAATTTAACGAACCCTTTCTGGTTTAGGTCATTGCCCCAGGAAAGCAGCACTTTTGGTTTTGTGTCTCATTCTCCTAAAAGACCAGAATCTGCAGCTGTGGTTCCTCTGTGTCCTCTCTCTGCAGTGTCAGTGCTGTCAGCAGAGACAAACATCTCCGTGTGATATTCTTACTTAACCCATTCAGAAGGGCTGTGTCTGCAACCCCTCCAACAGCTTTGATAGCAGGTGAGGTTATCTCGGGATTTGTGGTGTGAGAATTCATGGAATGCAAAACTTCTCCTGGTTTTACCTATCTGGAAAGGAAAAAGCTGTCTGTTGGCAGGGATCCAAAACACAGTGATGTCAGTGGGAACCTCCCCACATTCTTCAAGAGCCTGTAAAGTCCCAGCACAGCTGCTGTGCCTGAGCATGGCTGGGACATCCCTTTCTGGCCTTGAAGACTTCGTGGTGCAGATAATTTCAGTTTCTTAGACAATACTTGTGTGTGGAAACAATTCCCTAAAGCACAATTATTCTCTTCAACTCATGGCTCTTTCCAATAACGTGTAGTACACAATGCCTTCAAAAAGGGAAATTCTTCTCTTGTTTTCATGTTTGTAACATACAAACGAACAAAATTCTCCTTACATTTCCATTGGTACATGGCAGCCTGTGGAGGGATTACTGGGGGAGAAACCCCAAACAATTTATGGGAGACAAAGTGGGTGGGTTTCAGCTCAACTGCATTAACATCAGTGCAGGCAGGATGGAGCCTTTCCTATTCCCTGCCTGCTGCATTTCTCCCACTTTGTCATGGCAGCTGTGGAGATGGAAACTCCCAGGATTTCTACAGCCAAGTCATCTTTCACCAATAAAGCCACTCTGACTCGAGTAATAGATTAGACCATCACACCAAACCTGACAAACAGCACTTAATATGTCTCAGATTGCATCTGGGCAGATATCCCTGTAAACTACTGTCTCCACCACGCAGATGTTTCCCATCTCTCCAGGAGCAGCTCTGATGGTCAGGTCAGGCCTGAGGCTCTCCTGCTCTTCCCCACCTGGAACCCCCAGAGCTGTGGTCACCCAGGCTCTTCTGCCAGGGAGGGTCTCTGTGCATCTCCTCACTGTGCTGTTGCCACTCCACGGGGCCTATGAGAACTGTCTCATGCCTATGAGAACTGTCCCACATCCTCTGAGTAAGGACAGGAAAGAGGTGACACTGTGGTCTGTCCTTGGAGGCCTCCTGAGGTCACTCCCTCTTAGGCTGACAGGGCTCTCTCATGTTTCTGAGGGAAACATTTCGGTTTTTCCTGATTTTCCTTCCCACCCCCTTTTATTTTGCTCACTGTTATTTAGCTCTTCTCAGTCTGTTTTCCTCTTCTAACTGTTCTTTTAACTTGCTCCAGCCTTGGGTTGGGTTTTTTTAAGACAAGCTCTCCCCACTCTGCCTCCTTCCCAGATTGTTTATGTTTGAAAGACTTCCACGTTTTGCTGGTGCTGATCTCCACATCCTCACTTGTTCCCATTGGCCCCTGCTGCCCTTTTTCCTGTTGGGATGAGTTTCACTTGAATCTTCTCCAGTGGCTCTGTAACTTTTTCCAGCTCTGTGCACTCTGCTTTCTGGTGCACCACAGGGCTCCAAACTGAAATTCCTCTGGGCAGTTCGTGTTTCCTTAAATTTCCATGAGGTGCAAACCCCTTGGGATTGTTCCACTGTGTAGTATTTCAGATGGAAGGATAACACTGTCCCAGGAGTGCAGGGGTCTGGATGAAGGGAGTGACCCACCAGGTGAAGGCAGCACAGAGGGACTTCCTTGGCTGGTCAGGTGTGTGTCTGATGGACCCATGTGACAAATAACTTCTTCTGCAAGTGCAGGTGTTTCCCTTCCTGGCAGGATTACAGAGGGCTGATGACAAGGCTGCTGAAGGGTTTGGTGATGGCCAGGACTTCCCACCACAGCAGCACCCTTGAGTGAGGGGACCAGACCTTTAGCTGCCTGCTGGGGGCCAGCTGCTGGAAAACATGTCAGCCAGCACATTACACTCATGTTTTCCTCAACTCATTTGCTCCAGTAGGTCCTAGGGATCATTTTTATGAATCCTTAAATATTAAGACCAAACCAGTGCAGATTTTGATGCGTGATGCACTTCCAAGGAATTCAGTGGCAAAAATCCAGCTGAGGTCAGGTGGGTGCAGGAAGAGCATCTGACACATGCCAAGATATTCCCAATCACAACTGGAGCTCTGGCCATCCAGAGCTTGATGTGTGGAAGGAGAGAGCAAGCACAATGTGAGCAGATGCTCTGTCCTTCCTAACCTCCCGTTTCCTCTGTTGCTCTGACATGCCAGAGACTCACAGAGACCTCTTTCAAAGGCAGCCTTTGGTTCTTCCTCCCTTTCCAGGGTTGTGCTCTGCTTCTTTCTTTCACGTTGTCTTAAAAAAAGAGAAAAGTAAAACTTGTTACATGAGACTACAGGGAGAAACCCCCAAAATTCTCTGGTGTCTCTTCAGCATGTTGGCCAGAAGCAGAGCAAGCACTGTCATTGTGGTGAGCAGCAAAGGGCCCGGCATCGCCGCCAGCAACATCACCACGTGCTCAGTGTGGGCAAGATCAGGCCAGGGGAATACCAGCTGAGTTTAACAGAGGACAAACTGCTCTGGCTGAAACAATAAGCCAGGATCCAGACCTGCAGTGACAGCCTTAGATCCCAGTTCAAGGAGGTACTGCCTCTCCTGTTCCCTCCCCCAGGGGTTCCGCTCCTTACTCCAAGTCCAACAATCCCTTTCCCTCTCCAGCAGGATCCTTTGTCCATCCTGGTTCAGATACCCCCTTAACTGAAACATGGAGTGCAGGTCATTCAGATAAGCACAAATTGTAATTAGGTCACATTCTGAGTAAATAATATGTGGGTGGGAAAAGGAAGGAAGGAGGAGGGAGAGAGAGCAAGTGAAAGAAAGAGGCAGGGGCTTGGCAGGGTTCCAGAACTGCTGGAGGCTTCTTGAGAGTCTTGAGATCCCAGGAGCTGAAAGGCAGTGAATGTCTTGGTTTGTTCCATGTCCTTCCTCACCAGGCTCCCTTCCCCAGTCAGCAACAGACCAACATTTTCCCTGGTTACCCTGTCACAGCTGAATTATTTGCTACTTAACTGATGAGTTCAGCAACACCTGGGAAAAGGGTTTCCTTCACATGGAAAAATGAGACTTTTCTTGCAAGGTCAAAAACTGCCAAACTTTTTGAATTATTTTGGCTGAAAAATTGCCAAAGAACACAAAATAATTCACTTTTTTTGGACCTTGTTTGTTTGCTTTGTGATGAAATAACAAAAATGTTTAAGGAAAACAGACTCTCCTAAAAATCAATGTTGTTCTCATTGGACAAATGGGAGAAAAAATCAGGCTGCACTAGTGGTTTGTTTGGGAGCTGATCTGAAACAGGAGTGGTTAAGGATCAGTCCTTGGTCAGAGAGGAGGAGTGGCACCTCCCTCTGCAGAGAGAGCCCCTCTGCAGCCCTGCTTGGGGGGCAAGTGGCTCAAAAGGAGTCCTGATGTTCCTGAAGACATCAGAGGAGATCGTGGGACAGGTACCCCAAAGGAAAAGCTGCCTCAGGAGCCTGGTGCTGGTTATGGTCAGTCTGCAACTGTTTCTTGTCAGCAGATTTTGGCTTGCATTGGAAATCTGCAGGTTACCAAGAGTATTGAATTCTCCATTATCAGCTCTGGGCCCCAGATTCCAGTCCTAAGATATTAATGTCCTGTTTCCTCCTGCAGAATTGGCTGCACATTTACCTTCCTGTGCTCTGCCTTCCCAGCTCAGGGTTTACTGAGGTTTTACTTCTCCTGAAACGCTTTCCTTGGTGCAATGAATGGAAAAAGTTTCCCAGTGTGCTCAGTCTGTAAATCTACACTATTCTCTCTGAAGGGAGGGACAGTTTTCTTCTCAGGAGACATTTACTCTCGGTGTGATTCAGTTCCAGGAGTATTAAGTAACATTTACAGGCTGTGAGAAGGGAACAATCCCAGAAAAGATGTTGAAATGCACATGTATGTGTACAAAATGTGTATGTCTCTTCCTAGATCTGCACAACCCAAGGGAGATCTCAGATTCTTCCCCAGCAAGGCCACTCTTGGTTGGTGTGGCCATCTCATCTGCCCTATTCCCAAAACTCCCTCCAAGAGTCAAGCAGAAAGGTCCCAAGTGAGGTGGTTGGATGTTGTCGGTCCTGCTGACCCACCTGAGCTCTCTGGAACCTCTTTACCGGCAGGGTGGGCGCTGTGGCTGCCCCCAGGCCCCCTCAGGGTATAGGTCCTATTTCTCTGAAGGAGAAGTGATGCCAACAGGGTGACTCCACAATTCCTGTGGCCTTGGATAGTGGTGTCCTTTGGACATTCATTGCCACTGGAACAGCCTTGGGCAGCACAAGTTGGGACTCTGGAGACTCCCATGTCCCAAGTGTTCCATGATTGCCATAGAATGTGTCCTGGAGGAGATTTTTAATGGATCAGTGGGTTTCTGCAACTCATTTTTATTATTATTATTTGAGAGGGTATAAATTTATTCTTTCCTGCAGTGCACCTTTGGAGGATTCTCCCTGCCCACATCATCTTATGGTGTGTCAATATTGGGCATTTTCCTGTGGCTCAGAGGTGGAGTCTGAGTTTGCTGAACATGCATAAGCCATGGAAGGGTTAACAAACCCCAAAGCCTTCTTGCAGAATTTAGTGTGTTCTTTTGAGAGGGGGAGGGAACCAAGAATTAAATTTGATTTATTTTGCACAGGCAAACTCAAGACAATAGAATTTCCTTTGTTTTCATCTGCAAAACCAATAGACACAGACCAAAAAGGAACAGAGGTGAGGGGTTATGGAACTCATATTTTTCTACCTTCTGTGGCTGTCTTCAGTATTTCTTGTTATCTGCAGATATTGCTTTCAGCACAATCACCTTTGAGTAAACAGGATTGTGGTGTCCTAAAAGAAGTGAAATAAAAAAGCACAGACAAATTTGAAAACACTGTGAGATCTGTGACTGCTTTTCAGCTAAACTGGATACTGAGTAAACTTCAAATAATAAAATAAGAATCCATTAAGATCTAGAGAAGACCCCCATGAGAATCTGTGCTTTAACTACTAATCTGCTTCTGCTTAATTCCATATGGGAAGAGCAGCTTAATTTGTGACCTTCTTGTGTGATTTTAAGAGTAAAAAATAAACCCACAGCATATTTAGCAAGTAGAGCCATGCCAGAGGGGGAGGGGGGAACAGGAAAACTTTTCAGAGTCTCTATAGTTGTTGGAAAGTTTTTTCCCAACTTTTTCTTCTGTAAACACAAATATAGCCAAAGTCTTACTGCTGAAACTAATAATTTAAACAAGTTCTCATGAAAGCTTGAAGAATTGCCTTTCCCAGTTAGGGCACAGAGCCTGTCTGCAAATCAGTCAGTCACAAGAAGGGCAAGTAACTATGCATCTTCACATCCCATTGGATCCCAACCTCTGGATGCAGAGATGGCATCTGAGCAGTGAGAAGCTGTAAAAGCCACGGGTGACAGCCTGGTGTGGTTTGTTTTGAGCTCTACCTGCCTTGCCACGGCTGTGCATTCCTTCCACATGAGCAGCTCTCGGAGGGATCACTCCATGTGGATCCCATGAACTGCATTGTTTCCTGCTCCACAAACTTCTGCTGTCACACCAACTTTGTTGTAGTCCATCTCCTTCCCCTGGAATGTGGCATTTGAGGCTGTTTTCAGGGCTGCTCTACAGAATATGCTGTGACTCAACATGTAACTGTTCCCTCATAACATGAACTAAGCAAACACAAATTTAAAGAGATTTACCCTGAACTCTGGGCCTCAAGCCAGACTTTTGGTACTATCTCGTGGGAAGTTCTGAGCTGAGAGTAACACTGGCAACAGGGAGAGCTTCTCCTGAGGTGGCAATTTGCTTTCTATGTGGTACCCAACCCCCTGTCAAACAGGCAGAGAGCATCTCCTTTGGAGCTCAGACAGCACAGCCCATGACCTCGGTGTGGATTGGGAGCAGGAATTCTGTGCAGAGAGGCTTGGGAGGGAGGGAGAACATTTTTCACTTCATATATCATTGCTCACTGCTGGGATTCCACCAAGTCAGCCAGAGCTAAAATATTGTGGAAAATGAAATTTCCTGGGTTATTGTTTTTGGCAGTTCCAATCACACTGGACAATTGGGCACTGGAACCAACACAAAAGCTCCCCATGTTAATGAGAAAAAGACACATGTTTAGTAGCATGCCCTGCTAACCGAGGGGAAAAAAAAAGGCTTTATCCTTCCAGAACTGAAGCAGATGCTGAATATTTTCAACATCCAGAACAGCCTTTGCATCTGTGTGTAAAGCAACATGGATCTGTGCAATACTGCAGCGATCATCAGGAAACGCATCACCTGCAGATTTCAGAGGAAGATCCTGCCTCGGGTGTGGTTCTTTCCAACAGCCTAATCAGGAGGAGTCTCTGATGGATGGCAGTGGGAAGGGAATGGGACCGGTTGTCTCATGCCCATGGACAGAGGGAGGCTCTGTCAGAGGAAGTGCTGGGATCCTTCGGACCTGAGCTGAGATGAGCAGTGTCATTTCAGGTTTCCTAGTGAAAATAATCATAAAAAAAAGCCAAATCAAATCCTTCTGTTGGAAACCACTGACGTGGAGGCTGCATTTTCCATTAATAGAAAGTCAGAAAATTCCAGATACTTGTTTGAAGCTCCAGCTCTGAGAGGGATGACCAGGTTATTTCACATTTTCATTGCCATCCCATCTCCTCCCACAATACTGACTATAGAAATGTTACTCTTTGCTCCAGGAGCTCTGAGGTGACCCCAGCATTGACAGCCTGCACAGCCTGTAATACTTACAAGGTTCAGTGCTGATTTCTTTGTACTCTTCCAGTCTCCTGACACAGAGCTGGGAGGGGTTGGCCTCTGTTTCCTCTGGTTTTGATGCTTCTAAACAAGAGCTTCCAAATGCAGGTGCCCAGAAGCAGAGCTGAGTTCCTCCCAGAGCAGTAGCCAGAACACAGAGCTCACTGCACAGAAACCTAAAGGTCACAGACACCACAGGCAGCTCTAGGATCTATAATTCTGCCATGCACATGTGACATTTCTTGCTTTGTGGTGGGACATCAATATCCTGTAGGAGATCAGGGCACCCTGTGCTGCACCCTAATGTCAGACAGTCCCTGCCAAAGGGCCCTGACAGTCTGAATAGATAATTCCAATTTTACTGAGCGAGAGTGCAGCCCAGAGAGATTTGTTTGCTTTCACAGGCTTCTGCTGGGAGTGTTTTTCTGACACAGAGCACAGAGAGTTGCCTTTCCCAGCTGCTTTGGGTTGCCATGGTCAGGCTGGTGGCTGGATCGGTGCTGGTCCCGAGTCTGGGATCCTGGCAGTCTGCAGGGCAGGGGCAGCATCACTTGAACCCCTTGTTTCCAGATGCTCTGTTTTCTTTCCAGACTTCACTCCCATGAAACAAATGGACAGTGAAAAAGTGCTGGAGGTGTTTTCTGAGTCATTCCCTGTCTGGGCTTGATATGAGGATCACAGACTGTGGTGTTCAGTGTGGGGTAAAGAGCCACCCCAGTGTCTCCTCCTGGGCCCAGCAGTGACATTTGACTGTGTCCTTTCCTTCCAGAGCTCAGGATTTGTTCCATGCCCAGTGCAGTGCAGGGGTCACCAGACACTGTTCTGTGGGGAAATGCAAAATGCCACCGTTGTTGACTGAGCAATAAATATTGAGCAGGAACTGTAAGTGGATGGCCAGGAGAGTTGAAAAAAGTCCTGCCTAAAGAACAGAGTACTGGCTGTACAGAACATTACCTAAATTAATATTTCAAAATTGTTTTCTAAAAACTTTTTTCTTTGCCCAAATAATTGCAACATTAATGCTAAAGAAAACCTCTTCAAACACAGAATCATTTCTGTTGCCGTAGAATTTTTTGAATGCCAAATACCTGCTGAGTTAATCTTTGGAAGAACAAGAAAAGTTTGTTCTTTGTATATGTAGATTGTTTCAGGGCATTGTTTGATTCTGCTTTTGATAGGGGTCATGTTTCTGGGCTTAGCTGGATAGTTTGTTTGTTCCTATTCATTAAAAGGGACCCTGCAGCTATTTGGGGAGGGAGTGTGGTATTACATTATTATTGCTCCAAAAAGTATGGACAAAAATGTATTGTAAAAATTCCAAGGTTTCTGGTAGGAGTTCTCTGGATAATAAATACTCTCAGTCTGCTGGAGTGCAGTTAAAGTGCTGACATTGTGTTGGGCTAATTAGCCAGGTCCTGAAGGTACAGAGGCAAATGTACAGATGATTCTGGATGTAACCTGTTGGTGAAGCAGCTTTGTGCAGTGGGGAAGGGGAACAACAACTTCCAGAGTCAGCCTTCACCTTGGTCACCTTGTCCCACGGCCCCTGGCACACCAGGGCAGGTGACAGTGCCTGTGATGCTGCAGGATGAGGTACAGCCATGCTGGTGGGAGTTACTCACACCCTGGGGCAGGAGACAGAGCCCTTGGGGGAGCTCAGCACTGCGGGCACCAAACCTGCCTCCGAGATGTTCACTGACCTTGTTCTGCTTTGCACCAGGGTGTCAAACACCTTACTCTTCCAGAATAAAGTGCCTCTGCTCTTGCCTCACTGTGCCCTCCCAGAGCAGAGCCCAAGGATTTCTTTGTCCTGGAAGAAAAAAATCATCACCGAGGAATTCTTCCAAGACTGACAGTTCATGGTGGAGTTGCTGATCCACAGCAAATTCTCTTTGTCCACTTTGTGGTCAAGGCCTCCCCTTTAGCTCTGAGGCCAATGTTCCACTGCTCTGAGAAGCTCCATTGCCTGCAGGCCCCAGCTGGCCCCTCATGGGCAGCATTGCCATGGCCTCGCTGCTGTGCCAGGGACCTTCTCTAATCCCCAGCTCAGGGAGTGCAGCCTCTCCCTGCTTGGCTCTGTCTGTTTTTCTCTGTGTAGCTCTTGTGTCATTCCTGGGATTATCCCACCCTGACAAAGACATGTTTCCCTTGCCCCAGACTGACTTTTCCATGAAGAAAGTCACAAGAGATTTTAGCACAAGAGTATCCAACCTCCTCCAAAGAGCTTGGGAAACAGGGAGGGTGGCTGGGATTGTTCAGTGCTGTGAGCTGCATTCCACAACAGCCTGAGAGCTCTGAATTGATCAGAATATTCACTTTTAATTAGAGAAATCTTTATAACCCACTCCTTTTTTACTGTGTTCCACACTCACTAGGAGGAAATTAATAAAGACAGCACAGAATCTGTTCCTTTCTGCACCTGTATTGTTACTTTGCAGCCCATTGTGGTTGGTGCCAAGTGTGACTACAGCAGGTACAGAGCAGTGTGTCATCACCAGCCTCCCCACCTGGGATCTTGTGTTTGGGGATAACAATGTCCTGCCAGCACAACAGCACAGAGAAGTGACAAAGCAAGCCCTGCACAACTGGGGCAAAGAATTCCTTTCTGTGCTTCAGGTAGATAAATCTTGGCTTTAATGTCATTTGGAATTTTTGATTAAAACCCTGTGGCTTCCAAGATATGTTCCCCTCATAGTTCTGCCCCACTTGGGTGACTCCCCCCCCTCTGCTCTCAGTCTGACTGTGACACCTCCCTCCTGGAGTTCCCCAGCCCAGGACAGTCCTGCCTGCAAAGATGGAATAGCACTTGGGGCACTTTTTATATTCAAAACTGCAAAGTTGTCTCGAATTCTTTCATTTTTGAGGGTTTTATTCATTTTCAGAAATCTCAAGGTTTTGGTATTTTTTTTCTGTTTGTAGTTTTGCTTCTGTCCTCTCACTGATTTTTGTCCCTAAAAACAAAGGAGGAGTGAGCAGAAGGTACTTTTGTAGTTCCTTTCTCTTTTCAGTGCCACTCTAACCTCTGTCACTTCATAAACTCTGAAGTTAAAGAGCAAAAAAGTGAAAAATGAAAGTGAGAGAATTTAAAGCAACCCTGAAACTTTTCGAAAAGGAAAGAAAAAAAAAAATCTCTATTTTTACAGTTTATTGTCAGTAGAATTCTGTCTTCTCTTCCTTTCCTCTTGTATCTACAGTAAAAACAGATCTCAGCACAGATTAAAGGCTCAGCCCTGCAGTCTGACACCTTTTAGACCTTCCAGTGCTTAGATAAGATCTAAATAATGGATATATAGTTAGAATATTAAGGATTATCATTACCACCCATTATCATAACTCATGTTTCATTGGTGGGCAAAGCTCAACATTCCTCTAGAAAGTCATTGACAGCACCACATTTGTAACTTCAAAGGCCCATACTTGTAATTCCAAGGATTATATTTCCCTCTGACAGTGTGTATGAGCAAATTGCACCAAAGCCATCAGTCTGACCAGTGGGAAAAACTGCTCAGTTTTCCACTGAGGCTGGGTATTTTGACAAATATCTTCCCCTTAAACTATTGAAAAAACAGCTCTTTAACTGCCTGTGGCCAACTGTGAAAATCAGCATCTCCTCATGCCCTCTGAAGGCAATTAAACACTGACACAACCTCTCTCTCAGGGCTGTTCCTGCAGGACCAGATGCTCTCCTGAAGGCAAAGCTGAAGTAGAAATGCTGCAGGAAGCCCTTGGTGAAATGCTGGGCCACTTCTGTGCCACTTCTGTCCTTAAACACCAAACACAGGAGGCCTCCTGAGCTCCCTGCAGGATCCAGGGCAGGGTGTGCTGAGCAGATGTGAGGAGAATGGAGTAGCAGAAAATAGAAATAAAGCAAATTCTGGTGACAGAAGAGGCTTGGAATTGGAAGGCTAGTTATAACCAAGCAAGTTTTTATCTATCTATCTATCTATCTATCTATCTATCTATCTATCTATCTATCTATCTATCATCTAT
>JAOXXN010000252.1:11833040-11872590 GCA_026770055.1 Myrmophylax atrothorax
TCTATCTATCTATCTATCTATCTATCTATCTATCTATCTATCTATCTATCTGTATGTCTGTCTGTCTATCTAGATATATGTAAGTGTGTGTATTTATATATGCATTAAAATACAGGAAAAATGCACCTGCCCCTGGCATTGTCCATTCCAGTTAATTTTGTACCTAAAATTTTATCTTCCCTCCAGAGGATCCTCTGTCCACTGCAGAGCTGAAATCCTCCTTGCTATTCTGGTGGAAAGAATCAGACCTGCAATGGATATAAATTTCAAAGGTGGGAAGAATCATTTCTTAGATCAACCTGCCCTCACAAACCACCTGGTTTGGGCAGTCCTTTCCTCCCTGGTTGCATCTGCTGTTGTTAGAGAGGGACAGTCAGATGAGTCAGAAACACCCAGAGTTCTGCAGTGCCAAGTTTGTGCCCAGGAAGGGGAAAGAACTTTCTCTTCATTTCCTTCCCTTTGTGTATTTTCACTGCTGTGTCTCTGTGCACTGGGAGCTGTGGGCTGCAGGAATCACCAGGCTGGCAGTGACCACAAAGGTTTATCAGGAGTGGAGAACTATTTCTCTGTTCTTTGTACATGTTTTTATTCTCTCCTGGCTTTTGCCCGGCATGACTCTCTATGGCCTGGATCTCAATCTCTTTCCTGTTCTGATGTGTTTTTAATGCCTTTGTACCTCACTTAGAGCAGTTCTCTTCCGGCCCTTCCTCACGTTTCAGGAGAGTCATCTCTGACTCTCCTTGGGCACAGCCCCATCTCACTGAGACAGACCATGTTCCAAGTCCTGTGGAAATATCCCGAACTGCCATGCTGAGGGAGCAGGAGTGTCCCCCATTGCACACTCTGGGAAAGAGTGACTCCATATTTTCATTTGAAGTTAGCCCTGCTTTGAGGAGAAGCCCTTCAGACCTAAATTGTCTTGATTTACTGAGGGACTTCTGTGGGGAATGTTCTCTCCATGTATCAGTGACTCTCTCTGAGCAGTTGAGGTCTCTGTACATTGAATAATAATAATAATAATAATAATGGATAAGAATCCAGGTCAGTCAGCACTTGCAGAGAACACTCCTCAAATCCCATCTCTCCCAAGTGTCCCTGTGAAGGGAGGAGAACGGGAACAAGCAGTTTGTTCTGTTCAGATGCCTGAGAAGCCATGGGGTTGATACTGCAGAATTCCCATGTCCTACTCCCTAGTTCCTCCAGTATCCTAAAAAATGGGATTGCACAAAACAAGCAAGAAAGCCACAGTGGGTCTGAGGGCAGAAAAACCTTTGAAACGTGGTGAGAAACATTTTGTTGTGGCAATTTCTTGCAATTAACGACTTTGACACCCAGTTCTCTTCCACAGTCAGCCACATTCGGGGATATCAACCTTCCCTCCCTCTTTTCCTGAGCTGTGGTTTCCATGTGGTGGAGTCCTGGGGCAGGATTGAATAGGAGCTGAGCTGGAGGGGGTGTGGTGTGAGATCCAGCTCTGTCCTGGCCGTTTGCTGCTGGTTAATTCACTGCCAAACCAGCTCCCTCCTTATCAGTGTGGGTCTCATTCTGTCTGAGACACAGAACTGCAGGTTATTTTTCAGTGTGTTCCACACTCAGATACCAAACTTTGAATTCATTTGCCTTATTGATGACAAACCCCCTTCATTTTGTCTATGGCTTAACATGTCAATTGGTGCCTTTTGTCACCTCACACATTTCCATCCACCCAAATTCTCCCTCCCACCTTGCTCTGCAATTCACCTCCTGCTGTTCCCTGCATGGGATGCAAGGAGTCTGATCCTGCCACATCTTCCCAGTGAAGCCTGTGCTGGCTGGTACCCTGCTGACATCCCATTCCTGCTAATTAGGACCCTGACTAGTTAGTGCAAACTCTCAGTGTGGCAGGATTCCAAGCTGCAAAAAGAAGGCAAAGTGGGGGGAAAAATAGCTGGGCAGCTAAGGGAATATGTAAATGTATTTAAAAGAGATGATTCTGACTGCAGTGAACAGATGATTTTTATTTTTTTTTTTATTCTGACTGGATGGCTTTAATCAAAAATGATGGTTCATACATCTGCTCTTTGAAGATAAGCCTGCAGTTACACAAAACACTTAAAGAAAGAAGCTGTGGTGTGCTGATGAGACCTCAAAAATTGTAACCCATGACTAGGAAGATTATAGTCTGGTTACTTCAGCAAGTTGCTAATTCTGAAATATTAGACTGAATTATTTGTCCTGTCTGAGGCATGAAAGGGATGTCTGTAGATTGTGCTGAAGCAATTAAGACGTTTTAGAAATCATTAGTGAACTTTCTTGATTGAACAGGCGTTTCCCCTCCAGCCTGTCCCTGACTCTTCTACAGTGCTTTGACCTGGAAAAGCAGCTCTCCGTCATCCTGGCATTTATTTTATAACACAGGGTAAAAAATTATAAATTAAAGCAAGCCTGTTTCTAGGAGTGTGAGGCTCCCCTGGAAAAGCAAGCTCAGATTTAAGCTGGAATCAGGGACTCCACCTTCCTAAATGTCTTAAAATTGAATGGAAAAGTGTCTGATAGGATCTCAGGAAAAAGAAATTCAGGAGAGAACCAGGCAGAATGTTACATCAGAGGGAAGGAATATTCATGGACCTTATGCTGCTGAGTGTGATATCTACCCACAGGAGACAGTAGTATTAGTAATTAGTGTTCATAATTGCATGATTGTATTAATTGTTGCAAGTCTTCCATATTGAGAGGCTTTTACAAGTAGGAGTGTGAAGAATTGTCATGGCCTGCAGAGCTCCCCTTCCTTCTGCCCTTCGGGGCAGCCACACAGTGAGTGACCTGTGCCGTTTTTGGGAGCTCCAGGCCTGGGATCCAAGCTCCAGGATCCATCTCCAGCAGCTCCCTTGGCACAGGAGGCACAGGAAGGGCCTGTTGTGCTGAATCCCTGGATTCCAGGGGTTTGTGTTTGGGAACAGGGAATGCTGTGACCATCCAACATCCCTGCTCTGGACTCAAACCTGGAAGTGAACCGGTTGTCTGACTGCTGGGAACAAGAAGATCTAGTTGAGGCGGGGAGGAGAAAGCAGAGGGCAGGAAACTATCAATAACCATTAGAAAAATAGATTAAAACTCCACAAAGTTTTTTTGTTTGGGACTTTTTCTACCCTTTCTTGTGCAGAGTGTGCAGCAGGCAGCATTTGTCCCAGATGCTGGGACTAGAGCAGTCCTTGTGCTGCTGTAAAGGACATTTTAACTCCATATTTTTTTGTTTGTTTTTATCTATTGCTCTGCACTGATACAAAAGGAGCTACTAATATAGATTATGTTTTCAGGACTGTTGCTGCTGGTTTAAAGCCCATTGGCAGTGACACCTCCTCATAAGTGACATTCTCTCCCCTTGACAACCCCATTTCCAATCATCAGGAACAGTGTCCATTGTAGACTGAAAAGAAAAAAAAACCAAAATAAAAAAATCTGCATTCAGGGAGCTTCCGAGGAGTTGAAGAGGCAGATCTCTCTGCTCCATGTAAATTAATCATTACATTTGTGCTGCTAACTTGTTCCTCTGTTTGTGTCACACAGGGATTCTTAAATGACCTAATATTGAATCTGGTGAATGGTGGGCTGGAACCACAGTGTTTGTTATGCACTGACAGAGGATGGAATGATCTGGGGCTTGTGGGGTTTCCCTTCTCCCCTGCTTTGGGGTCTCTTTGCCTCTGGTAGCACCTCATTAATCATTCCTGGAATTTACCCTACCATCAGTACCTAGAAAGGATTCTAAATGAATTTTTTTCTTTCCCAGCTGTATTTTTACGCTGTGATAAGGGCAAAGCCAAACCAAAGCTGTGCAGGTGCTTGTTTGTTTACACCAAGTGGAATCCTGGGACCAAGATTAATCCCAAAATCAAAGTTGCACCTCTGTTAAAACCATGGAATTCAGTCTATTCCCAAATTTGCATATTCTTCCATGCTTTTGGCTTCAGGGAAGGCATTTGCTGAACAGCTTAACTCGACAGAAATGTGCTTAAGCACGTGCTTAATTCACTGGCTTAAATGGAGTCAGGGTGCTCAGAGCTAATAGAAGTCATTTTAATAATTTAAACTCCCCTTTTCAGTTTAATACATTGCACTCATGTTTAAAATTGATCCACTCAGAAATCAGAGTGTGTGAGTGTAAAAACGAAAGCCTGGGAAACTGTGAGAGTGCAGCGGTGAATCCCCAGCCCCGGAGGGATGTAAAAGCCATGTGGATGTGGCACTTGGGGACATGGGGCAGTGCTGGGGGAATGTTGGACTTGATCATTTGAAGGGTCTTTTCCAACCTAACTGATCCTATGACTGATATTGGTGTTGGCATGGCACTAACATTGCTCTTCTGGGCTCACTTTTCTTCTCATTATTGTTTTGAACTGCTTTGAAGAGTCTCCTTACACTGTTACTAATGCAACTAACCTTAGTACAGCAATAAAACAATATTTCCTACAAGAGAAATGCTGCTTATAAAGATGTTCATATCATACTTTTTATTTAAACCCTTGCCTTTGTGCTTCATTTTTCAGCACATGGATTTCTGCAGCAGAGACACTGTGCTGTCAGTGATTTTCCAGTTGCTTGGCCTCAGTTTGTTGTACACAGTTTTACCAGCTGGTGTTTCCTGAAATCTACATCATCAGGTCACCAGATCATTAATTAAAATTGCACATGGAGCCATTTGTAATTTTCTGATAGATACTCCTGGCCCTGCTGGTGCTCAGGGCCTTGTACGTGACACAGAGTGGGAAGGAGCCTGTCAGGATGGGGCTCTGTCTCCATGGATTCCAGTGGATTTTACAGACTCAGCAGCTACTCATGCTTTTCTTTTTTCAACACAACTTACACTTCTTCAGGGAAGCTATAATATATATTTGCTGTAAAAATACAGTTTTTCCTTTTTCATTATATTGTGGGAAATAGAAACTTTTGCCACTTTCATTTCCCTCTTTGTTTTTAAATGGGAATCCACAGGACGGGTTTTCCCAGAAAACAGTGTGGAAAAGCCATTTTCCATCCAGAGCTGGATGTTTTGTGGTGGATGATTGTGCCCAATTTACACGGGATAGAGACAAGTGGAATTTACTGTTTTAAAATATGAATGTTGAAGTTTTAAAAAGTGGATTTAGCAGAGCAGGTGCCTCATTTTAAACTTGTGACTACAGAGGTTCACCTGGATTTTCCAGAGGTCTCCACTGCTGGATATTACAGAATTCAGTGTCATGGTTGCCAGATTTATCCAGTGCAAGTCTCACTATAGCCAGTTCTGTCCTTCAGGTTCCAATCCCAAGTTCATTGGAATGCCCACTATCAGGTTCATGGTCACTGCCTGTACTTGGATAGTTATTAATAATTTAAGCAATTTCAAATCTTGCTCCTTGTGCCCCTGCCTGTCGGTGTGGTGTGTCCTGAGGATGTCCCAGTGCCGCATTCCCAGCTCTTCCTGGGGAGGTGTGACCCTCTCTCTGAGGTGGCAGCTGCACAGACTGCAGCACAGCAAATTAATTTGGGTTTGCTTCAATTAGATACTCCACTCTAACGAGATTCAAGGTAAAATCCTTGTGAGATGCTCAGAACCCTGAACATCTGCCAAAAGCAGCAGATACTGGAGTTCATTAGTGGTTCTCAGAAGGATTTAGCAACTCTGAGGATTTGTGCAGAAAATAAGAGAAATTTCTCTAAAAGGTTCTGTTCCATCAAGAACTCTGCAAGTTCTTTAAGAACAGGCAGCTCAGACTCATTTTTGCCCTCCAATGGAGAGATCCCAGAGCTGCTGCAATCCAAGCTGCTGTCCAAGGGTATCCAGCATTTCCACAGCTCTTCCCTGGGTATGGTTTCACCTCAGGGTTTGAGATTGCTGCAGTTTAAAGTGTAGGTGGGAACATAAACTGGTGTAGTGTTGGAAGGGCAGAACAATTCCTTCCTGAGCCTGTTCATGGCTTTTAATTTCCCTGTTGCAGAAAAGCATTTTATGAATAATTCCCAACAGCAAAGGAGATGGACAGGCTTGGAATCTTGGAACAAAACAGGGATCTTCTGAGCAGGTGTAGCCTCGACCTGTGATGTCAGAAAACCATCTCCAGCCCAGAGATGTGCAGGGCACTGACGCCCTTTCTTCTAAGTGCATTTCTCTTGAGTCAAATCAGAGAGGAACAGCCATAGATAGTTTGCCCCATTACAGTTTTAGACCATTCCTCAAGGAGAAGATTTGGAATGACAAATCCAAACCCCTTCAAAGTTTTGCAGCAGTTCTGTGTAAATAAATAAGCAGGACAGGTGTGTTATGAAGAGCAACCAAACTCCCCCACATTGCTGTGCCACACTCTGCCCTCTGGGAGCAGAAATCCTTCTCCATGGATGTCTGTTCTGCTGTGCTATCCCAAAGGCTGCTGCTAAGCCTTGTGCATACTCCAATGTTCATTGCCATGGATTTCTAATTGCATTGGGATGAGCTCTGGCAGATATGTCCATATAATAATCAATAACTGTCTTAGCCACCCACCTACCACATGCATGTACACTTAATATTAGAATCTCCCACAGAATTAATGACTCTACATGAGGCAGGGAAAAAAAAGAAAAAATAGCTATCTCCTGTAGAATAATCTTTTTCTTGGCATATGCTGACATGGATTCACCCCAAGAGGAATATTCATGCTGCAACTTCTATAAAACACAGAAATTGTACAGGAATTGCCAGGGCTGAAAATTAACATCAGGTGGCTCTATTTTCAAACAGAATGGCCATGGAAGAGGAATGGACACTTGGGCCACCACCACTCCATGCAGGGAATGTGTAGGGATGGCTTTGATGCAGTTCTGTTTGAGAGTCAGTGCAGTGGGTGGTGGGAGGCAACAACTCCAACACCCACAGTATCTTTCTTTCATGCACTTCTTTCCTGCAGGGAATATTTGTGTTTGCAGAGTCCAAAAAACTGGAAATGGTGAGAAACCGAATTTTCTGTTGGGTCGTGGGCTCTGCTTTGCAGTGCTGGCAGTGCCTTCCTCAGACACAAAGGCTCAGAGCACACTGGGCTGTGTCCACCACTGCCAACGGAATTGCCATTTCAGTGGCTGGACTCTCCAAAATGAAATGTGAGGTGCTCTTCTGTCCAGGAGGTACAAACCACATCATGTATTTAACTAAGGATTCTGCCTGGTGAACTTTCCATGAGACAGTCACTGATTCTTTTGGGAACGTTTAACACACTGATGTCTTTAGAACAAAATTCATCCAAATCTGGAGGAGACTATTTCTCCTGCTTTGGAAAAATAGGAGGTGGGAGAGGGAGGGTGACTGAAGTTTCTCTCTCACTTGCACAAGGCTTTGGAGTATTTAAATTTCTCTGTGCACTGTAGGCAGCCTCACTGGTGCTGAACATCTCTTGGGAACACTTCACTTTGCACAGACAGGACCTTTGTGTTTGTGGACAGGAAACTCAGAGATCCTTCAAAGTACAATCTTTATTCAGGAAGATTTTCAGACATGGGTGGGGCATCACTAATCTTTTTATAAAGCTGCAGTAAATGCTTGTTTCTCCTGTAAGTTATGGAAGAACTTTTTGCACACTTTTAATATTCCACATCTGTCACCAGGGCCTGACAATGTTTCAGCACCCAAAGCACTGGTGATCCAAGGCTACTGAATGTAATTAAAACTGCTGATTCCTTTCTGTACTGGTGTCTGTGCTCTGGATATTCATGTGGGCAATGTGAGGGTTCCGTTACCAGTTCAGCCACCAGTTTGCACTGTCTAGTTAGGATCAAAATCTGATGAAACTTTCCCTTCAAATCTGTCATTTTGAACCTACTCATAGAAAATAAATCAAGCACTTTCTTAATTAATACAGTTTTATAAGCCAAGGAATATTTTGCTGGGCTTAATTTAGGCATCAAACAAGTTAAAATGCAGAGCTCTTTCAGCATGCAAGGAACACTGCAGTGTTTAAAGTATCCAGGTAGATCAAACTGAGAAGGGAGCTGAGGAGAAAATACTGTCTTGTTTCTCAGGAACCTTAATTGTTTTGTACAATTTGAAGCAAAATGTCATCAGGAATTTCCACTGATGGGTGCACAGAAGGTTTAGGAATGCTGCACAGGAATTGTAAAGGTTTCAAAATCAACTGGTTTGAGTAAAAGCTGAACCCACCACCTATACCTGCCCAGTGGTGTAATTAAAGGTGCCTTGTTGGCAGGGTTGGGAAAGTCCCGCAGCTGGGATGACTTTTGGTTGTTTCTTAGACCCAGACCCAGGATGGAGAGTTGTTGCTGAACTAACCCCAGAGTTTGCATTCAGATCAGAGATTTTCTGTTGGAGCAGATTCACATCCAGCATCAGAGCTGGGTCAGCCTGTGGGGTTGGTTTTGGGAGTGGGTCAGTGGACTGTGCCCATAATATCTGTGCCTGAGGAGAATTGTGAGCTGTGCCACCTGCCCTCCGTCTCAGAAGCTGCTCAGGGTCCCTCACAGAGTGTGTGGCAGAGTCCAGAGCCAAACCCACCTGGCACATGCTTTGAAGAGCCTTCCCCCAGCTCAGCCAAGGTGGGACCCGCCGGTGCCACCAGCCCCGAGCGCGGCCGTTCGTCCCCGGAGCTGCCGCTCCTCCAACGCCTCCCTCGGGAAGGACCTTCTGCAGCACTCACAAAACCTTAATGGCCTTTGCCAAATGAATTAAGAGCCCTCCCAGGTTCCGTGCTGAGAGCTGTGCAGTCTGAAACAAGTGTCAGTGGAGCAGTAAATCTCTTGGAAGCAAGAGAAGGCGGCGAGGAAGAGAGCAGGAAAGGTGAAAAGTGCTGTCATGTGTGCCCAAATTAAAGTTGTAAGGAATCACTTTGGTGGGCAATTGTATAAATCAGTGATAAATAATTGAATGAAAATGAATGATTTGGGAATATTTTCAAACTGCTGAAGTCCCAAAGCAAGTCCAAGGGAGTTTTTTTCCTTGTGCTCCTGAAGCCGTGTTACTGTACTGATTGTTCAGTGGGATGCTAAGTCTAATGCAGATTGTTATTATAATAAAATCAGATTGATTGTAACACTGGCTTGCCTGGCACTGGAGCAAGCTCTGCTTACCAGAGTCAATTCTTAGCAGGTTCCATTTACCTGACTCGTGTTCAATCAATAAACCTGCCTCTTGTCAAAGTGTGCATCATGTTGGGGTTCTACTGGATGCACCTCCAGCCCAGGGGTCTGAAATGTTATCCCAGACCAGCAAAATGGTTGTTTTATCTGCCCATAGTCAAGAATTGACATGTTTTTCTTCTCCTTAGATGTTAAAATCAAGGAGCTTATCAGCTTCTAGGCAGGCCTGTAGCGAAGCTTTTGTGCCAGGGGAGAATTTTGAATCCTGTCCAGAGTCTTTGACAAATGCTGAATTGCAGAGAAGCACCTTCCAGCTGGAAGAGAACTTCATTAGCTTGGGTTATTTGCCTCATGCTGCCCCAGAGTTCTGAGTCAAATCTGCAGGGCTCAACTCTCCACACAGTGCTGCTAAACTGGGCTAAATGACCTAATCCATCAGTTCCCTCTCCCTGCCTTGTTACATACACCTACATCCATCAGGAAACTTCAGCTAATCATCCCCGTCAGGATGGGAGTGGGAGCTGGATATGGGAATTCTTACTCAGAGTTACATTCCTCTGGAACTCACTTCTCCTGGAGCTCCACCTGACCTTTAGCTCCAAAAATGTTTCAGGATAAGTTATTGCCTGAGCCCCACTTCCCCCCCTTCCTGCATAGCAGAAGGTGTAACAAAGAGTTAGGGGAAACCTGAGTTCATTTGGCTTCGTATCCGTTGCAGCAAAAGGAGTTAGGAGAATTCTGGTTTGCATTCTACTGTGATCAAGCTGGATAAAAATTTTAGCTTGTGTTTTGTACTCTCTAGAGATCTTTGGGTCTGCAATTTCTGTTCATCCAGATCTGCCTGCCTGCCCCTCTGCTTGCTGAATATTTTCTACTTCTTCTGCCATCTCTTCCTACTTAGTACTCTGAATGAGAGCACTAATTAGACTCTGGTGCCAATTTACTGATGCACCATCTTTTGTTCACCCCAAGAGAGAGGGTTTAACAAAACGCGACAGCTCCTCGTCTGAGTTCCTGGCTCATGATATTTGTTGTAATTCTGTCATGAGTGATATCTGCACAACATGCAATTATAGCCTTCTTTCCACATTGAAATCTACAGAGCATTCTTTCATTTCCCTCAAAGGACAATCATACCCTGTGCAAATATCTTCATGGTTTTATGCCCACAGGAAGTTTCTAGACACTTTTTTTTTATTTTTTATGATGGGTGGGAGAGAAATGTTGACTTTTAAAGCCCCGTGTAGCTTTTCTTCCTCTACAGAAAGACATTGTCATTCCAGCTATGGCTATAGAGGAATTTGTTATGGTGAGATAAGCTGCACATGCAGTGCACTGGAACAAAATTCAGAGTAATGAGGGAAGGGAGTATGTTTGCAGTTCTAACAGGGGCCCAGCACAGAATACAGAGTGACGTGGGAACCTGAGTGGATTGTGAATAACCCACTCGATCTCTCTGCGTAACATTTACCAGCAGCACATGGAGAATGAGCTCTGAAGGTGTGGAGGCAGTTCTGGTACAAAGCAATGCAAAAGAAAGCTGAGTTTTCAGTGTTGTGAAGCTGTGTGCATGATGTGGTGGGGCCAAGAGGAGAGTGCTGTGAGGCAGAGCCACACTCGGTGCTGGCACTGCTGTAACCCCAGACCCGGCCAGAGACACAGGGCTTGGAGTTCTGACTGCTCTGGCAAACACCAAAACCAGCATCTCAGGCCCAGCAGGATCTGCTGCAAGACATGGCAGTGATGAAAGAGGTGTGACGAGCCTGGTCATCAGAGAGGTCTTGGCAATGACAAGTGATCCTCAAGGCCAAGTGCAGTTCACTGATTTCCATCACGAGTAGGTCATTACGTGCTAAATCGGCCAATGGGTATTTTATTCTTGGGTTATATTTGGCTCTGTACAGACCAGACCAAGGCAGATGAACCTGCTTTGTTTATCATTATGGAGCTTCACTGGATGGGTTTGAAAAAACTCTTTGCTGCCTTCTGAAGTTCACTCCTGTAAAACAAATCCTCTGCTCTCAGTGACTTCACGTTCGTGTAATTTGAGCCCTGACAGAAGCAAAGTTCAGCCATTGAGTGTTTTGCAGAAAGCCACTGAAGCAAATCCACCTTTCTGGTTTAGGGATATTGTTGTGAAGCTGCTTTTTGGTACTCCCTGACTCCCATCCCAGCACTCGGGAAAGTGCCCTGTGTACCCAGGGCAGGGCACAGACAAACAGGGAAGGGAAGGACTGGGAGCTACAGCCAATAGGTAGATTTTTGCTCCAAGATGGGCTGGTTTGATTTAACCCTGAGCAAAGTCAATTAATCAAAACACACCAAAACAAAAAAAAAAAGAATCCAAGAGCAGGAACAGCAGGGATTAATACATTCTCCCAGCAGTTGAAGAGAATCGTAGTAGAACCAGAGGTTTCTAGGATCTTGCTATGGAAGTTTTGTCTTTGAATCTGCAGCAGTGGAAGGTTTGTGTTCCCCACACAGCGGACTGAGAAGGAGGAGGGAGGGAACAGGGTGGAATCAATTACAAACCATATCAGACATTTAAGTTTAAACACAAGACCTTGCAAAGGCTTGCATGAAATCTTACTAGCAATATAAACAGGCCTGGTGCCAAACTAAGCACCAGAAGTATTCAATAATAAAATACAGCTGTCTCCATTGGCACCTACCCATGAAAGTTTGTCATTTTTACTGTTAGAAATGCTGACAAAGAGAAATCTGAAAAATGAAAACATTTTTTCAGAAGAGGGAGGTTTTCATGAACTGCAACCTAAATATTCATTTAGCATTGGAACATTCCATAAAACTAATTTATAACATAATTTCTTCTTAGAAACGCATTTTGACAGAGTTCTTTTCAAGGACTTTGGTGGAGCTTGGCAGTGCTGGTAGCTCTGCTTTCAAATCCATAACTCTTAATTATTAAAAGACTCTCCCTACACTTCTCTTGGATTCTGGTGAGGCACATCAAAGCAGGGGCCCCTCTTTGCTTTGGCTCCGCTCACCCCGTGTCAGCTGAGGAGGAAACGAGCCTGGCCCGGCTCTGTGGGCAGAGCTGGGTGACCCTGAGGCACTGGGGCAGTGCCAGGGAACCTGCAGGGTCAGGAACTCCTCTGGGAGGGAGGCTGTGCCCAACTGGACTCTGCTGGGGCTGCTGCAGCACCTGGGACTCACTCCAGGGGCTCCAACCTTGCTTCCCAAGTAGCTGGGCTGGGAGAGCCAGTCCAGCTGAGATACAGAATCATGGAATCATCAGGGCTGGAAGAGACCTTTAGGATCATCCAGTCCAGCTGCCAATCCAGCACCGCCACTGTAACCCCTGAACCACATCCCCAGTGCCAGACCCAGGTGCCTCCTAAACACCCCCAGGGGTGGGGACTCCCCCACCTCCCTGGGCAGCCCCTTCCAATGCCTGACCACCCTAACAGGGAAAACAGTTTTTCTAATATCTAATAAATTTTCAGATATACATACATATATATATATACACACACACACATATACATGTGTATATATATGTGTATATACATGTGTGTGTATATATATAATATCTAATACAATTTTTTAGGGCCATGCTGGAGCACCTTCCAAGACACCTTCAGAGGTTTCCACTTGGTCTTTAATCAAAGTAAGAGCATTATTTGCCAGCTAAAGAAAGATTTAGCCATTGGATTATACACCTTTTTTAGAGATATAGGAGGGGAGAGTCACTCTTTCCCTGCATCATTCCATGGACTTTTGGTCCTTGTGGATCCAAGTTTCTTCTTTGCAGTGGTGAAGCTGCAGTTTTTGCTCTCCCAGATGTGTTCCCTAACTTTGGTCAGACCTGATCTTGGTTCCTGCCACTGATCATGTTTGGCTGAGGGAAGATCAGGCAGCAACTGCATTACTGAAGATAAATTTGAAAAACCACAGTAATTTTACTCTTAAATTTTCTTCTCTCCCTGCACCCCTTTCAGTTCCTGCTACATCCCTCTTGGTCCACTGGAAGCTTCTCTCCCTTCAGATGTAGCAGGTAAAACTCAGCTCTCTGGTGGCTCAAACCCTTCCTCCATCGAGCTGAACTACTGCAAACTGTGAGACAAAATCAACCAACTGTGCCCACAGAGTTTTCCCTCTTCTTTCCATGGGATGTCTTCCATTCATCCTGTAAGGTCTTCCACAAAGCTTCTCCCATTTGCACTTCTGGTGTCCCTAAGGAGTCAGAAGGACGTTTAATGGTCCCACCTCAGAATTCTGTATTTTAAAGGGATAACAACAACAACAATAATGGGTTTTCTGAACTTGCAGTGACAATGAACTGAAGTATTTGCTTGCTCCTCAGATGACCTGCTCTGAACTGCAGTGTACATTAGTTTTCATTGTACCAAGACTGAGGTATTTAAACTAAGAGACTGTTAAGTGTGTAGAATTCCAGGCTAGTGCACAGGGCTAAACCCCAGCAAAATGCTCCTCTTGTTAAAATCACAGTTACTGTACTGTTCTGCTTAAAATACTGCAGTCATAAAATTCAGATTGAAAATTATATGATCAGTCTCAAAGCAACTGCTGTCAACAGTTCTCCTTGTCAGTCCTGTACAGTTTCAGCACTGATTAACTTCTACAAAGATGGTCAAAAATGACATTTCAACATTGTAGGGCTGCCTGGGCTCTGGGAGTGCTTTGAGCTCACAGGTTATGCACAGGCCAGCAATTATTAATGTTTAACTGAATGACATTGAAAGTAATGAGAAGACACTGTAACTTTAAAGGCGTAATTTCTTTAAGGGCTGAGTGACTGTTATCATTTCTTTAAATTCTCTATTTATTCCCTTGCAGCCCTTCACTGCAGCCATGCCATGTAATAATAATGGCAGTGCTCAGACAGCAATTCACCACAGTGCTCCAGGCCCTGTCAAAGCACGTGGAGCCATGCCATAATCAAATTCATAATGTCTTATCTTCTTCAGATAAAGTAATCATCAAAGGAGTGCTGGCATGAACAGAGAGAAAATCCAGGGCTCAGACATGCTCTAATGTAGTGAGCTGTGACACAAATTGGGCTGTCCCTGGTTCGCCTTTCGTCTCTCTCTGTGTTTCCCATTGCTCTGCCAAAGAAATGCATCTGCCTTTGTTCTGTACCATCTTCTGAGACAAAGGAGGGTTATGAAGGGAAAAAACTGGAAAGGGTTAAAATTTCAGAGGGAGATGTTGGTGTTGTGCCCCCCCCTTTTTCTTTTAGCACAGTTATTGGCTGGCAGCAAAGAGTGCAAATCCACAGACTTGAGATTTTCAGTTAAATCAATAAAATATTATTTAAAAAAATGGAGTTAAGTGCATTATCTGTCCATTACTCCAGTCTAGTTTGCCCTCAATCATGGAAGTGAGACCAAGGTTCCCAAAAGACAAATCACATTTGTAGTTAAGCTAAACCAGCTTTTCCAGGTCAGGGGACTGGTTAAGGTCTCTTCTCTCCTTGCTAATTAAGCACGTGCCAATCACTGAGCATTAGTCCTGTTGCTGCAGTCAATGGAATGGTGCTGGGGTAAAGGCAGCTGCTTATGTATAAAATATCCACGAGGAAAACAAGGAAGGGAGCCACCAATCAAAGGCAACAAGAATTTCAATATAAATATTTTCAGTCATACAATAAAATACACAGGGAAAGAGGAGGAAAAAACCCTGATTTTTTTGTTTTACGGGCATCAGATTTGCAAGGAAGTGAAGTCATTAAAATGATTTTTGTCTTTGTGGGATTTTTCTTCTTTTAAATTTGTTTCCCCGACCTTTGGCCCAGGCCAACTCGAGCATCCCTTTGTGCACTTGCTGGGACTTGTTTCTGGTTTCAGTATTTGCTCAAGTCCTGATGCTGAACACTCCAGTGATGTATCCAAGGCACAGGCTCTGCATCAGCCTCTTCCATTTCTGAGGGTGTTTTGGGCCTGCCAGGCAATTAAAGGCCGGTTTTGCTGAGCATTCCCAGCTCCCCTGGGCTGCAGGGAGAAGGGCAGAGCAGTGCCAGGCTGGGCCCTTGTCAGTGTGGTAATTTCTTTTAATTAGGAAATACCTATTTGCCTCTAATACCCAGAAACAATTAAACCACACAGTGTTTACATTCCCAAGGACTCCTGCACCTGTAACAAGGAGAGTACACACCAACCAAGTGTTTTCAGCCTTCCCTTCAAACACTGTTAGGTTTGATTTTAGGTAGTCGCTCACATTTTTATCAGCTAAAATGAATAATCATCCTTCAAAAGTTGCAAAAAAAAAGTTGGATAATTAAGGGGCCCAAGTGCAAATTTTAAAAAATGTTATCTCCAATCTATTTCAGGATATGTGGAGCCCACAAGTGTACTCTTCTGATGGGGTAAAAACACACAAAAATCAGTCTGGAAATGTACTGCGACACTACAGAATACTAATCACTCCTACACAGAGAGCCTTCATTTTATCTGCTCTTGCAGAAGGTTCTTATAAAGTCAGATTTCAGAATAACTAAAACCCTGTACAACTGAAGGAGACAAAGCTTTGCACTTGAACAAAGAAACGTTTCCTGAAAAAATAACCGTGACGATCTGGTTTGTGCTTTTATAGCTGAGCATATTGTAGATGATGGATAGATGGTTACACAAGGAGAATATGGAGTGAGCTGATTATGTTCTCCATTAAAAAAATCCCAGGCAACTAAGCCTCAGTGCAAACTTGTGTGGTGTGAGTGTGGCAGGTTTGGCTGATGGTGGGTTTAGCCTCAGTCCTGCTCTCAGTGGTGGCCAAACATCACTTATAGTTCACTAAAGAGAGAATGATCTTCCCTGGATTCTGCCTGTAAAAGTTTAGGAAGCAGCTCCTCCCTTTCTTCTGACCTTGGACATACCAAGACTTGCAGGTCTGGTTCCCATCACCAGAAATGGGCTGGTTTACCATGGAATTTCCCCTTTCCTGTGCCAAGGATTTCCACTTTCCTTCCACCCCATGTCCTCTTGGATGTCCTCCATGAGTCAGCTCCTGGCCTGATCCACGGACTGAGGAGCCAGACAGAAGGAAGGGCAAACAGCTTGTGTTCCTGGGGGATGGATTCTTCACCAGCTGTGAGATCCTACAGGAAAGGGCAGGACTGGAGGTGAGCCAGGAAAGGGCAGGACTGGAGGTGAGCCAGGACAGGGAGTCCAGACTCCATTGTGGTGCTTACAGAGACTGCAGGTGTTCCATGTCACAGAGAGTCACCACCACAGAGGCAAGAAACCTTATTGCCTTGCTCAGGACTAGGAAAGAATGTCCCAGAATTGCTCTTGGCACTGACAGGTCCCCCAGTGAACCAGAAATGGACTCAAGCCTTCCACAGAAACAGTCTCTGAAACCTGGATAGTCCATTTGACCTGAACTGAATACGAGTCCTTGAGCAGAGAATCCTTTCAGGCTTGGGGGACTTTTTGGAACCCTTTTGTCATTTTGTGCTGTGACTTTACAGGACACAAGTTCTGGTCCACCCTCAGATTCCCTGGCATGACCAAGTGCCAGAGTTAGCTGGGTGCTGGTCAGTGGAGAAGGTGCTCTGGTTTCCTGCTGAGGGCAATTGTCATTTGCCACTGCCTGAGTTCAGGAGAGAGGCACTAAAATCCTAGGAAGAATGAGAGATTTAAAAAAAATGTTCATTCATAAATCTAAAAAAAAAAAAAGGCCTATCTTGATTTGTTTTGATGAATTTAATCATTTGCTTCTGTATCACATCAATATTTTAATTGAAGCATTTTCTTGTCAATAGCTCCTTTGATACTGTGGATGAGAAAACCATCAAAAGGCTTTAGAGGGGTTTTTTACCGTGTTGTTGTTGCTGTTGTTCATGTTGATGATGGAATTTGGGCTCCAGATAAATAAATCTTGGTTACAGTGGTGGATTGGCTGTTCCACAGGAGGAGCTCTGACCAAGATGTCTCTTGTCTGCAGCAGGAGAACCACATTTTTGCTGTGTTATGCTGGGTGGCACCAGTGTCCTGTTCCACTGCCAGGCCCTGCTCCATCCTGACTGTTCTTCCCTTCACAGCATCCTCAGGGTGGGTTTTTGTGGCCCAGTTCACTACACCTTTTCCTGCCTTTGGCTTTAGCCAGTAACACCCCTCAGATGGAAAGGAAGAGCTTACCTTCACTTCATTGGGAAATGCTGTGTTCTTACATCCCAAGTCCTGACACATATTCCGTGGTTCCAGCTGCTAAATTCAAAGGACAGAGTCCTTTTTGGAAAGTTCTAATGCTTTCCCTCCATCACTGAGGTAGAAGAGTCCATGTCACTAATTCCCATCTATTGTCCATATGCACAAGCTGCTTTCTTCCCATTGTGATGTTTAAGGAGTTTAAAGAGTTACAACAGAGAATTATGGTGCAACAATAAGTGACCTACACATGCCTGTCTAAGGATGATTTTCATTGCACATGTTGCTGAAAACATGGTCCACAGAGCACTGAAAGTGAGAGATTCCTGTTGCTTTGGAAAACTCTGTCTCAGCATGATGAGGCAGAGCCGACCTCAGTGTGTCGTGTTTACCAGCAGAATTTAAACAACCAGGATAAATCACTGTCAGTGACAGCAACAGCAAATTAATCAAACAACCTTGAGAACACCATTACAATCTTTCACACATTTTCTATCTTTCCAAAGTCTAAGGGAAGTCTTATTTCTGTGCCCAAGTCTGTGGGGCTACAGAAAGCAAAGCTATCAAAGACACCTACACATCTTCACCCTGAGCAACAAATGAAGTGCAGACACAACAGCAGAGAAAGCAGTGGCCTTGCAAGTGCCCTGGAGAAGATCCCTCAGGTCACACTTGGTAGGTGGTGGAGAGAATCCATTCTGCAATGTCTCTTGAAGACATTGTCTTCCTTGTGCTTGTCTCAACAGATGCTCTGTGATACCTTTGGAGTCTGATTCCTGAGGTTGAAATTGCTGAATTTATAGAGAAACGTGAATGCTTCATGTTAGACATCCACAAGGCAGGAGTTCTCCATCTGATCTGGATCCCTGTATTGCCAGGGCAGGGAAACAGAATGCTCTGACCTGTTTTAGATGCCTGCCATAAAATAATGTTGAGCTCCTTCCCGCCGATACGAGGGAAGTTGTGGTGACTCGCTCAGACGGCGATTTCAACATTGTCGATGTCCCAGATGAGGTGAGAGGAACCCACAGCTCTGTGGGTATTGCCCTAATGAATCACAGCCCCAGAGAATTCTCCAGTATTTTTAGAGAGGGTAGAAATCTGATGGGTTTGGTTTCCTGGCAATAGTTGAATGGGAAATGAATGAAATTAAATTCTGTGGTATTTTGAAAATGGATTTTTTTATCAAATTTTCACTGACATGAAATTTTTTAAGCTTTCATTTCTTTGGAGAGTGTCATTTTGATGTTCTGCTTTGAGCTTTGAAAAAAAAAAAGGGCATTTAAAACCACTATTTAAAAGCTTTGAAACAAAAGTTGACCTCAAACAGAAGAGGGGGTGGTTTCATGTAAAGATTTGTAATGATCCTTTTTAAACTCTAAAGCTTTATTTAAAATGAAACCGTCATTAAAAATAGTGTGTCATTCCTGCTGGATTCTTTGTCTTCACAGAAAAGAGATTGGACATGAAAAATGTTCCCACTTTGAGTATCTTGTTTCTGGACAGGATGGTGCGTGGGAGAAAGGTGCAAGTAATCAGTGCTGGGAGCAGATGTTCCTTACAGATGTTGCTCCTGACTAATGGTGGTGTTATCCTGTAACTAGTTCTCTGTTACACTGCAGAGGCTCTTAACCCCTTGACTTCTTGAGTCAGAGTATGCCACAAGTTAATTATATAATATGGCACAGTGTTAATGCAACTCCTGGATTTGGGTTTTTGGGGTTTTTTCCTTCTTTTTCCTGAGGCTCAGAACTGAAGAAATCAGAGTGAGATTTCAGTAGGTTTCTGACACTGTGTCCCCAAACTCCATTTCTGCTCAGGCCCAAAGAGTTGTTACTTCTCTCTTTCTCCAAACATCTTCCAGAGGAGGCAGCAAGCCAAATATTTATAAGGAATTTTTATTTAACTAGCACTCTTTGGAAAACTAAAACTGATCTCTATTGAGACTCCCCATTAATTAAAATGAATATATTTTAGCTGTAATCAATGAAGTTGCAGTTTAAAATTGCTCCCAGAAGAGCCCAAATCCTGAGCCCCTTGTGCTGCTTTCCTTGGCCAAGATGCACCCAAAGAACTCCATCAAATGACTGGAGAATTTTACAGCTGTCATGTCTCCTCCTTCAGTAGAGAGACAGCCAAAGGGACATAAAACCACTGGGCCAACATTAAACATGTAGAACACTTTCCTTCCCGGGGCTGGGCAAGTGGGACAACTTGTAAATTAAAGCAAGACAACACGGGCTGGCTGATGGCCAGAATTGGTCTCTGGGGAGGACTTTAGGAGGGGTAACTAACCATGAGAACCCACAGCCTGGCAGTGGTTAATGGAATGTTGGCAGACATGCTGTAGAGTACTAATAAATTAGTAATGATAATTAATTAATAATAGTCCACATTCATGTGAAACATTCCTTGCTGCAGTTTACTTCTCATTCTGCTAAACATGGACATGAGGAACAGTTTATCTCCCAGGGATCTACCTTTGTGTGGGCTGCTCTTGGATCCTCCTCCCATCTCATCCTCTCTCCATTCCATCCAGATTTCCTCTGACCCCTGAGCTGTGTTCTGTGCTGGAACTGCTCTGGGTTCTCTGCTGGAACTGCTGAGTTCTGTGCTGGAACTGCTCTGAGTTCCCTGCTGGAATTGCCCTGTGTTCTCTGCTGGAACTGCTCTGGGTTCTGTGCTGGAACTGCTCTGGGTTCCGTGCTGGAATTGCCCTGTGTTCTCTGCTGGAACTGCTCTGTGTTCTCTCCCAGCACCCACGGCCTGGGGGTGCCACACTGACTGCCAGTGAGGCTCAGGGTGAGCTGAGGCCTTCCTGATGATGAGCAGATCTGAGGCATTCCCTCCATGTCCCAGAAGTGACGCCACCTTTCAGAAATCCATGTGGTGTTGGTGGCTCTGGCTCAGCTTGTGCTCTCTGGGAATACCTGGGTGGTTGTTTGGTTCCCTGTTCAGTGTAACCAGCTGTTCTTGCCTGCCTGGAGAACCTTCCACCTCTCTTTGAATTTGCATATTCATTATAATTCACCAGTTTGTCAAAATCCTTTTACATTCCCGTGTCTTTGCAGCACTTTTTGCTGTGTTCTCATCACTAAAATCTTGAAAATATTGACCAGTGCCAGGAGAAGGATTGCACCACACATACCATCCCAGGGATCGTTCACCACCTACAGAGGGTCTCATGGCCAGATTTTAATTAGTTTTGTAGACCTAGACTATGTTTTCCCCATTTACTTTTGAGATACCATATGAAACATTGAAGTTATTGATATCAATAGATATGAAATCTGTACCGTTTTTCTTCAGGCAGAGCAGACTTGGTCCATCAATAACAGATGGACCAACTGTAAAGTAAGCAGTGGGAAGCAGAGAAGGGAGGATAATAGTAGGAACTCCTTCCTTGATGCTGACAAATCCCTGGATCAGATGAAATCTTCATTTTTCTCTTAGTTGCTTATAAAAATAGACTTGATGGTTTATTGTAATACTTTTTTGGTGATCCAAGATGTTTGGCCTCTTTTTTTCTGGCTCCACTCACCCTCCCACCCCCCAGTTACAGGCTGGATGTTGGGACAGACCTTTCCAAACATCTGCAACTCAATCTGCTCTCCATAGAGGGCAATGTCTCCATCATCCCCACCAGGAGCTCTTGAGTTGCTTTGGGAAGTTCATAACACACCTGACACAGAATAAACCACACACAATGTCTAGGAAATATTTCACTGATCTCAAACTTGCTGGAGCTGCAGAATCTCCACCTTCAGCCATGGCACAGTGCATTGTCCCAGCTCATCTCCTAATGGATCTAATCCATCTCCAGACCTCCAGCTCGGCATTTTCTTTGGCTGGTGTTATTTCAGGAAAAATATTTAGGCTCCTTTCCTGAGTTTTAATAAAGCTTCATAAATAAAAAAACATGGCTGTTCCCTGGCCAAGACCGACTCCCAGATATGTGGGGGAACTGAACCCTCTGCTGGTGAGGATCTTCAGTGAAAAATGTTAGCCCATTGCAAGTATAAACAAAACCCATTGGCCCAAACAAGAGCTGAAGTGACATGTTTTATCTCATGCTTGTGATGGGCTGAAAGGTGCACCTGCATCTCTAAAATCATTCTGATCCACAATGGTTTATTAAGATGCAAGAACCCATTTGTGAACCTGACCATAAGATTTATGAACACCAAAGAAATCTATTAAGCATCAATATGATGTTTAGAAATTTAGGCAAAACTTCTCTTATGAATAGAATAATCAACTAGAGAAAAACTGTGGAGAGTTCAAACCAAAGTGATCTTTTCAGGAAAACACTAAAGTTCCATTGGATCAATGGGAAATATTTCATTTGACCTGAACTGAAATATTTCACATTGTTTTTGAGGTACTTGGCTTGTCTTAAGAAGGTTCATTTTTTAAACATTACCTGAACTTCTACATGAAAAATACCAATTTGAAAAAAAACCCACCCTTTCAATTGGAAAAATGTCAAAATGAAAACTTTCTGGCATTTCTGAAACAAACATTTAAGCTAAAAAATGTCAACATGAAATGTTTTGACGTTTTGAAAAATGCCTCCCTTTTTTCAATCTGAAACTTCACCAAATTTAAATTGAATTTACTGTTTGTCTGGAAAACAGGAATTGCTTGCATTGGTAGTTTTCCCTGGATAAGCAGCTGATCTTCCTGGCAGTTTAGCATTGAAATGACAGCCAAGAAATTGTAGAAACAGGTATCTTAAAGCAGTTTTTGCCTTTAATGCAGCTTAGATTAGAACTTTTCAGTCATTATCTATCTATCTATCTATCTATCTATCTATCTATCTATCTATCTATCTATCTATCTATCTATCTATCTATCTATCTTTCTGTCTTCACTCTTGCATTGTACAATGTTCAACTTCCAACTTCACAAGTTCTGTGGCCCAAAAAGAAGTGAGAGTGAGAGAAATGATTAACAAGTGAGCATTTTCCCTTCACATTACAATTACATTTTTATTTGCAGACCTGGTTAGGGGCACATTTATGAATGTTCATTACAGAAAAAAATGGTTTATCCACCAAACCATCATTCTGAATGAGCTTTTGACTTTGTTACAGAGAAATTCTTGAATTTAAACCACCTCTTCTAGCCCAAACTCAGACCCTTCCAAAATAAGATCCCAAGCTGTAGTGAAGTGGTGTGATGGAGTAGCTGCTGCTTGCACTGCATTTTTGGGAGGTTATGGATGCTCCATGCCAGCCATATTAATTACACATAATTATACAAAAATTAAAACTTGTGGTTTATGGAAAAATGTGTTGCTGTAGCTGAGAAGTTTCAGCTGTGAAACAGCTCCAGTTCCTGTGCAAGAATTACTTTTAGTAACAGAAGGAATTTCGCATTCCCTTGATTTCACAATTCCTTCAGCTGAAGCCCAGGGTGATGCTGTTCCAGCAGGAATCTCTGCCAGGGAACACTGAGCCCACCTCAGACAAGACCCAAAGCATTGTGTGAGTGCCAAAGCATGAGCTCCAGATGCCTTACCCCTTGGTGGGATCCACAGCCCCCCGTCAGGAGCCTGGGAATGGCTCATGGCACAGGCTGGGATGGAGCTGCTGAAAGCAGCCCCTACTCAGGGCAGGATGGGCCCAGCCTTGCCCCAGCGCTGGGGTCTCCATCCTCTCTCCGTGGACCATTCCATGGGGAGCACTGTTTTAAAGGTAAGGGCTCCAGTTCCCTTTCCCCCTTGTAATAAAGCAGGACTTGTGCCATCCTGTTGAGGCAGGGGGGATCTGGGAATGGTTCCTGCTCTGCAGAGCCCAGTGATGATGGTCCTGACCTGAAGGAGGGGGTGGTGTCTGGGAAAGTGGCTTTGAGTCCCTCCAAGCACAGAAGGAAACTGGATCCACATCCTGGCCAAGCCAACCACTGAGCAGTTGGATCAAGGGGACTCCTCCAGCCTTCCCTTCCCAGAAAGCACTGACTGGAACTGCAGCCTGGCAGGGCACACAGAGAAACCACTGGATCTCAGGGGAAGTGAGTGAAGGATGGCTCAGTGTGGAATCCAGACTGTCTGGGAGTGTGATGGGTGTCTTCCCTCTCAGCCTGGTAGACACTGATGGAGACATCCAACGGGAGACACTTGGGAAGTTCTTGTCTTTTTGCCCTTGAAGCCCTTTAGCTGGAGGGCAGTGAAGAGTTTGCTGAGCAGAGTCTGGGTGAGGTTTCTAATCCAGAGTCCCTTCTGCTGCCTGCTCTGCATTTGGGCTGTGAAACCTTGGGCACAGTGAGGGGACATGTGGAAGCACACCCTGCTTTGGCTGAGGGGCTGTTGGGAAGTGTGAATTCCCTGCTGGGGGCAGGAGAGGATGCAGGGACACAGCTGCCTGTCAGGAGCAGGGAATTGGTGCCTTCCCAGGGGAGCACTCGAGTCTGAGAGGGGAAAGGAGAGGTTTCTGCTCATGTGGGTGCCTGGCAAAGACTCTGGAGAGGCACTAAGGCAAGTGGAGTGGGCTGAGCAGCCTTCATTTCTATTCCTCTGTATTTTAGTTTAGAGAAGCTTTTCAGTGTTCAGGAAGAGGCCAGGGAGGTTTAATATTGGCACTTCCTTTTCACAATGAACATGATTTTGCATCTCAGCTCTGGCTTCTTGCCCTCCCCTGAGTTAAGTATCTGAGGGCTCCTTCTTTGAATTTTAGGGGATTTCTTAATCCTCCAGGCTCTAGTTTAAGTAATGCTGGGCTTTCATGTTTCTTTTACTAACTAATGTGAGGAAATTGAGTAATGGGAGGTTATTAAAAATTACCCAAAATGGGTAATTTACCCAGATGAATGGGGAAAAACACATGTCCAGTGCTGTCCATCACCTGGGCTGTGCTGATCCCTGCCTGGAGGCTCCAGCCCACTGTGTTGCCACGAGTGAATTACCCACCCAAATGCAGTGAGACAGCAGAGCTGCTCCATGCTGAGTCCTAAATTGACACCAAAAAGAAAACTTCCATCCAGCCTGGAAATCTAAGGAAATGGAGCAGACTAACCAGTAGCACAAAAAGTTCTGAAACCACAATGGCTATTAAATAAAGCCAGTTTTGGGCTGGTTTTTTTTTTTTTCCTGCAGACATTAAGTCAGTGTTTAAAAATACAAACATCCAGATAATTAGAGGAACTTCAGCTCTGTCTTCATAGTGTTTCAGCAGGATGACATTGTCAGCTATTCTATTTTGTATCGATTTCCACAAAGCTCAGTTATTCCCAGCCTTCCATTTCAAATGCAGCACCTTGTTTTCCTGTATCTCGAAGCAAAGAAATTAGATAAAAACTATTGATTAGGCCGGCACAGAGGGGAGGGCTGTCTGTAACCTTCCTTTGTCTCGCGGCTCTGCAGCTGAGGCAGCAGTAATAGGATTCTGTGCGAGTGCGACTGTGATGAGGTCACACTGCTGAGGAGGGAATGGAAACACTGCAGTCAGCGAGATCTCTTGCTTCTCTGATAGCTTTTGATATTGTTTGTCAAATTGCCATTTGAAGGTTATTTCTCTGGAGGCTGAAGCTGCCTCGCTGCTCTTGGCTGGGCTGTTCGGGGTTGTGCGCGCAGATAAACACCTCCTGCTCTCACAACATTCCTGCCTCTTGTTGGGAGCCAAAACAAGGAGCAGCAAAAGTTTCTAGAGAAATTTTCCATCGTTGGGAGGTTAGAGCAGTTTTTTGGTGGGGTGAGTTGGTTTTGTTTGGTGTCTCTGCCTCTCCTTGGTGCCTTGTTTTTCATGAGGGTGCTGCAATCCTGCCCAGCTCCAAACACTCAATAAACACTTCCAAGGCACATGAGCCGTGAAGGGTTGTGCTGATTTAGTACACGGTGATGTAGCATTTATTGGTATCATTACTCAAGAAAGAAATGAGGAATTTCCTCATTTCATTTGCTCTGAGAAAGAGGCGTTTTGTGACCCACCTTGAGCAACTGCAGAACTGTAGGGAAAGTCCAGAAAAATGACTGATACTTTCTCACCCTGAATGGGCTCAGCTCTGCTGTTCTCACATTGCTTCATGGCAGTGAAGCAGCTCCTTGAGGGGACAGAGAGAAAACTGAGGGTCACAGAATCATGGAATGGTTTGGATTGGAAGGGACCTTGAAGTTCTGACTGCCCTGGCCGGGGTCAAACACAGGATACACAGGGATTACCTGGCCCTCAGGACTCTACTTTTGGTGCACAAGGCAGCTGCATTCCTCGCTTCCCACAGGGGAAGGAACCACACGGGGCATGCAATGCCTTCCACTAATGAGGCCTTAGGGGGTTTTCCTCCCTTGCCCCAGTTCTCCTCCTGTAACAAGACACTGGAAGATTGGCATGGAGATAGCTGTCTAGGAAAACCTTCCAAATAAACTCCTGGAATTGCATGGCAGTAACAGGATGCCTTTAGCAGGCAGCTGCCTTGTCTGGCTGTGCAAAAACAAGTATGTCAGGTCAAGCTGCATATTTTGAGGTCTGATGTCCCACCCTCTGCAATCAGTGATGTGGGAAGAAGTCTGCTGGGAAAACTCCTTCCCCAGGCTTATTACTGTGGGGGTTTTTGTGGGAAGCAGTGAGACTTTCCCATCCCTCCTTTGCCCCGTGTGATGCTCTGTGATCATAACATGTGGAGCTATCTCATGCTTCCAAGAACTCCTCCAGTGCTGAACAAGCACACTCAGGGTGTTTTTCTTGCATCTTTGTTTTGTTCTGTGTGATCCTGAGGACATCAATCTTTGCCCCCTTTGTTTCTTCATCCATGTGAAGAGGGTGATATTTCCTTTCTCGAGGCCTGTTGTGAAAACTTTGTTATTTTTTTTTAAGTCCCCTACCAGCTGTTGGGTGCCATGGGAGAGCAAAGAATCTTGCTGTAATTGATTTATTTATAAGGGGAAGTTGATGCTACTTTAAGATCCTTGCTCGGTTTTTTCCCCTCTCTGAGTAATCTGCCAGAAAGACTCTTCTCATTTGCTGTTGAAATGTTTGTATCCTCCTCATTCCACTTCTGGCCATGTTTAAGGTACTGATGGAGCAGCCACACAGGTTAAAACAAGGAGCTGTGGGAATAGTGCCCCTGGAGTGCCCCCTGGAGTGCCCACTGATGGCAGGACAGTTGGAATCATCCGGAGCCTGGTGAGATCCCTCTCAGTTCTGCTCCTGGGGGGCTGGACCTGGGCCCTGCTGTGAGGGCTGCAGTGGGTCCTGTCTCATCAGCATTCAGCATCACCTCTGTGCTCCCAGAGAGGCATTCCCAGTGCAGAACCAGAAAAAGGGATTAGAGCAAAGCACTGAGTGGGGAAAAGGCTCAAAATTACATTATTCTTTAGAAAATGGGCAATTGCAGTGCACTAAACACAAACAGCACATTCTTTAAATCTCTAGAGGGGCGAAGCTTGGAGGAGAGATCTTTTTTATGCTGTTTTGTTTCAATGGATAAGTATTTTTCTCTTAGTTCCCACTTATCTTTTCATTTCACACATCTTTTTGTCTGCCCCCACCCCAAAATACATTGCTCAGTGTGGCTTACTCGAAAGGGAGGTGACTTTGTAGTCAGAGCAGCATTTCTGTCAAGAAATGAAGGCCCAGTCCAGAGTAGTGAGGTCAGAGTGGCATCTTCACAACATCCAGAGAGAACCTGGCAAAAAAGAAATCACCTTTACCCACAGGACTTGGGCAAATTTTGTATTTAATGTCTTAAATATTCTTGGCCACTCTTTTCAGGTTTGGTCATCTGTCTAAAGATCTAAAGACTCATCCGGGGCAAAGAGGATTGTTTCCTTGTCTCAGGCTCAGCCCTGTGCGAGACTCCTCTGTGAGAGGTGCCAGGCTCAGGGAGCAGCTGCAGGTGGCACCTCTGGTGGCACTGAGTCCTCCTCACTCTGTGTGTGACCACAGAGGGGACAGCCCTGCAGGAGAAGGCAGCTCTGCTGAGGAGACATTGGAACCTGAGCCTGGCGCCTCAGGAGGGGAAGGAGCAGGAGGAGTTTGGTTCCTGCAGGCTGAATTTCCCATGTTTTACTCTGACCGAAATCACCCTTCCTTCATATGAAATGCTTCTGTTCCCCACCCACATATTACATTAATCTCTTCTATTTTACAAGGCTGTTCATCAACAGAATTGATGCCACCTCTCCACACCTGCCACTACTGAAGAGCCCTGTCCCCCACTATTTTAGTGGCCTGTGCCCTGTAACTCCACAACATCTGGGGCTGGTGCCCATCAATCTTCCATCCTGATGTTCTCATCAGGGGGGTTGTGGGGAACTGGTGTCTGAAAACAAGGAGTGGCAGGAATAGCTGGAATTGCACAGCAGCACAGCCATGCTGGGACAAATGAGGAATAATAATGAGAAATAACAATGTTCCTCTGGCCAGAGGGCCCAGGTCAGGTGTGGTTTGGTTTGATACAGATTTGGAAATGTGCTACTTGTTCTTTGTAGCTCTGGTGCTGAACAGACATTTTCATCTCAAAGTACTTGCTTTCCTTTGTTACCCCAAACTGCCAAAATTAGAGGCATCTGACATAGAAAGGAAGTCAGTTTTGTTTAATTTATCTCAGATTTATTTTGTGACATTTCCTGGATACATTTACCCATCACATTATTAAACAAGAGTTTATTTTCTGGAAGCTGGAGCTTCAGCTTTGCCTGTATTTCAGTAAGACAGGAATTTAAATACTGTCAACATGCTGAGAAATTAGAAAGTATTTCAGGTGTGTTTTGCAGGAGAAAGTTCAGAGCTCCTCTGTCTCTCCTAATAGTTGGCCTGGGGCTTTTTCAAATGTATAATCTGATTTTTCCACTCATTTGAAATGTAAACAGAAGACAGAAAAATCCATCTGCAAATAATATTTGTTTTTGGCAATTTGTTTCTTTAATTATGATGATAAATTTCCTCTATTTGGCAGCAGCACAAAGAAATATGCTCTTGCATGTCTTTGTTCCTTCAGGAGGAGTGGAAAAAGTGGGTCTTGTTCAGAAGCAATTCCCCCATCCAGTCACATAATTCTTGTCACTCACCCCAGCCAGTGATGAGAACCCCCTTTTTTCACCTCTCCCATGGGAGGGTTGGCAATGACTCAGAAAACATTTTATTTTTTTTTATTTTGGACAAACTTTGACTGACTTGGGACAAAACTCAAGTGATGAGGTTGTACAAAGTTCTTTCTAATCTGCCTTTACCTCTCAAAAATGCTCAGGTGCAATGAGGAACAAACACAGCCACACATGAGTTGCCCAAATCAAGGCACATAATTCAGAGTGCTGAGAGTCCAGGGGAGCAGCTGAGTTAAATCTGGGGCTGTTCCCGACTGGGACACCCTGAATTAGGCCCAAAGCTCTGAAGTTCAGATGTGCTTTTTAGAGCTGATCACTCAAAGATCAGTTTGGCACCTCAATTCCATCTCTAAGACAATGGATCATCCAAAAGTTGTTACCACATTATTCTGTTATTTTCCTGGGGGCTGGATTTAGAAAATTAACTAATTTAAATCTCTGCTTTGTAGCAGCACACACAGGCTTGTTGGTACTTCCTCCTTTCCATTACAAATTGTGTATATATATATACTTGTATTTATAAATCCATTTATTTAAATTATATACCCCCCATTATGTTTTAGGGCAGGCACTTTATGCTTTGGAGAGAGGAAAAAATTATTTTCAGGACACAACTTTTAGAATCTATAGATTTTTATATCTGTTGAACATTTGTACTCATTGGACTGGGATCTGAGAGGGGAAAGACCTGGAGTTTTCTGTCTCCTTGATGTCTTCATTTCTGCCCACCCATGGCACTGAGTGGTGCCAAAAATCACTGATAAAATGTTTCTTTGGAATGTTTCTAGCAGGAGAAGGAGGACCCCTGAACACAGCAAACACGTAGCATGTAAAATGTTTGATACCCTTAAACTTCTGCAGACTAATTGAAAATAACTGTTTCATATTCAGACACTCTGAATGGTTCTGGATGAGGAAGAGGGAGCAGAACTGGATGAACTGGGTGTATTAAATTCTTTATTCAAAAGCTTTATCCCTTTTCTGATTTGGGTTTCCCACGACTGAGTTTTCTTCCTTTTCCCTCAGCTTTGCCTTTTGGTTCATGCACAGGCACTGCAGTCCCTGCTGTGGTCAGGAGCCCTTCACATCTGCTGCTTTGTGGCATTCAGTTCTCAATTTTAGCCATATGGGCTTTTCTGCTTTGGCTTCTTGCCTTTTTTATTATTCTGTGCCTGCTTAATTGTAGCTTTTACGAAGAAATGGAGAAAGAGTCATAAAGACAATGAGACAAATCATTCCCAAAGCAAATGTAATGAGGGAAATGAGGAGAAGAGTTGGAGAAATATTTACATGCTTTGAATTTTCTGTCAACGTTCCTAAAAATAGAACAAAAAATATGAAATAAAATAGTCAGATGACTTGTTAGTGAAAGGAATAAGAAGAATTGCAAACATGAGAACAAATGCTCATTTTTTATTCCAATAAGTAGTTCTTGGCAGTATTTAGGATGCTTTAATAGAGAAGATGAGCTGTAGATTTTATCCCACTTGAGCATAAATCAGTGCAATAGACTAAACAATATCTATTGTACCATGCACTGACTTCTTCTATTTTGTACAACCCTTCAATTAAGTCTGGAAAGTCAGTCTGTAAACTGTGAGGTTTCATCACCTCCTGCTCAGCCAGTCCTGCTCAGGTCACTGCCATGTCCTGCAGCAAAAGGGCCACTGGAGGGACCTCCCAGTAGCGCTCAAAATAGCAGCAATTACCTAATTACAGCCTGGTCATGCCAAAGGTCACCTCGATGGCCACCAGTGCTGATGAATGGCAAGGCAGGGGCGTGAATGAAATCATAATTAGTGCAGCATGAGGTAGGTGTTACCTTAGACATCCAATGGGAAAAAATGACCAGCGCTGCACAGGTGGACTGAAAGGGAAAACTCACCCTGCCACAATCCTGCTGTGAGGAGACAGGAATGAGCCTTGCATGGTCTGCCCCTGTCAGGGAGTTAAGCCAGCTGTGAGTTTTATTCAGCAGCTAGGAAAGCATGTGCTAGGTGTGAAGCACTCCAGGTCTCCACTCTGCTCATTTGGAGGTGCTCTGGAGCTGGCACAGCGTGGCTGTGTCTGACACCCACCCACTGGGCTTCTCCTCCTGAACCCCAACACTTTGAGTTCCTTCCTAGGAGCTCACCAGCCACTGAGAAAGAAGAAACCCACCTGAAGCAGCGGGACTGTGGAGATGCTCCAGGTTTCAGGCAAACAATAAATCAGGTTCGCACCCTCAGCATGCCTGGAAGGGCTTGATAATCTGTGTGTGTGTCACAGGCGTGTGAAAAATGTGCTGCTACTGAATTAGCAGAAAATCCACCAACAGTGATCCTGTTTGGGTTGCAGAGGTTTCCATCAACACTGAATAGGTGATTTTTCACTGTTACAGTCTATGCAGTGCTAAGATATGTCTGCTATTGATTTCCCCCTTCAGAACTGGTGGTTACAGCTGTACCTTCCCTTTGGAAGTGTTGGTTTCCCCGAGGCAGCTCCGGAGCTCACGTGGTTCTTTCTGTCTTTGCATGATCTTGTGTTTCTGTCCCACAGTGACAATGCTGCAGGATCTCCAGAAATCTGGCACATAGATGTGTTTTCAGGACAGCAGAACAACTGATCTGTTCTTGTGTGGCTCAAAGAGATGGCGTTTGATCAGGAGTTTTAAACAGGAGAAGTAAAGGGATGAAACTGTTGCTGTTAGAACACCTTCTGTCCCCCACTGTACAGAGTTTAATTCACTTGCCTGGATTATTCCCATTGTGATATAAAAATACAGAATGTCTTCCAGATTAGCTCTGCAAGTATTTTTTTTTCTGTACCAAACACCCTCCTGAGGGAGAACCCCCAAGCCCATGGAATGGGCCATTCTCTGTGGAGAAGGGAGAGACCCTGGAGGTGTCTTTAGCAGAGAGAGCTCAGTGGGTGTCATGGGAAGTGTTGCCTGACAGTGGGAGATGGACCAGAGGTACTTCCAGTACCAAACCTGCCTTTTTCTTTTGGATAACATGGGACTTTCTTTGCTTGAGCTTGTTGAGAAGGAAAAGAACTGAAATGACCCTTTTTTTATATATAAATCCATCTCCCACTTCTAGTTTTCTTCAGCCCATTGGTCTTTTGAACCCCAGTCTTCCAATCTTTGGTTGTAAAATAAGATGTAAAAGGAAATCACGGCTAAAAAAATGCAAAATTACTATTTGCAATGAAATAATTTTGGTTTTGTTTCTTTGAGTTTCTTTTAATTTGATTTGGATTCACTGGGAGAGGAGAACTGTAACAGGAACTGTTCTGATGCCTGGTAACTTCTGTTTAGTTCTGTCTTCACCAAACTCCCATCTCTGGGGATACAAGTGGTACACTCAAACATTTTGCTCCTTTGGGGCACAGGTGAGGGATTTCTCTACTACAGCAGACCAGAATCTTGTCTCTCCCACCACATGCCTTTCTTCCATGTGTGTCCTTGAAAGACACAGGATAATGGGAATTCAAGTTTGAATTCCAGGTTGTGTATCTGCTAATTTCTATACATAAAGGTGGCTTTTAAGTGTCACTTTTGGAAGACTGGTTCCAGGAGCAGAGATCCCAGGTCAGAGGAGGGAGGCAGAAGCATCAAGGGGTGTTGAAGTGGCGTTTGAGCCTCATTAGCAGTGACACATCCCAGGGCTGGACAGTGGCCTGTGATGATGCCTGAGCCTCTTATCTCAAATATCTCTGTAAAACTCTTTTGGCAAGAAGCCCAAGAGTGAAGGAGCAATTCTTCTGTCTTAGCTCAAACTTGTAAGGAATCTGGGAAGTACCAGGCTCTGCTGGCTGTTATTTCTGCTCTCTCCTCTGCTGTCTCCCCTCTGGATTATTTTTTAATTGGAATGTTTGACTGCTTCTCATCTTGCTGATGCAAAATCTCTCAATATCCAGCAGGAGAAGGGTCCACAATGCTTTCAGTAACCTTTGGATCATGCCATTAGCTTCAATTAAGCTCTGGGTCTGGTTCTTCACAGTTCAAAGGATTTATGGCCTCTGCTCCAAGTCCTTCTCCAGTTTTTCTGAGTTCCTTAACTCTGTAGGTATGAAAGGTCTCAGCTCTTCACCTGAGTATGAGCTGTATCCACTGCTAACCAATAACACAGACATTTAGTGTAGGAAGGGAGGAAAAAAGGACATTGTATTACAGTGTTTGACTTGTGAAACAAGAGGAAATGTCTTCAACCTGTGATCCATTTGGGTTACATAAGCTATGAATGAGGCATTGTTAGATGAATATTAAATATACATGTATATATTAAATATTTAACTTGAACTTTGTTCAGCTTTCCTTTCTTGTAATTCCTTTTCAGTGTTCATAGAAAACAAACCTGAGTTTTGTACTGCTTGCCAGTAGTGACCTCAAATTTTCTGTTTGTGTTAATAATACCAATTACCTGCACACAGAGTCTCGCTGAACTTTGTCACTGCACTGGAGGAGCACTTTCTGGAAATAGTCCACAATACTTTTTGCCATGAAAACACTCCCTGTTGCTTGAAATAGTCTGTGAGTGCATTTACTGGTTCATGCATATATAACTCTGGAAGTTCTTCATTCCTGAATTTTATCAGTATAGAAGCTGAAGCCTGCAACTGTTCCAGTTGGGATGGTAAGAGAGATGATAAAAGAACTGCAGAGAAATGTCCTTGTCAAGCACAGGAATGAATGCAAAATGCAACCTGAGATGTCCCTGCAACACCCTGGGTGTGTTCCAGCCCACGAGTGTGTTCCAAGCTCAGGTTGGTGTGTCCCTTCAGCGTGTCCCCAGAGCTGGGAACTGCTGCTCTGTGTGGGACTGGGCAGGGCTCCAGGGGCTCTGGGCTCCCCAGGAATGCATTTTCCAGTGTTTGGAGTCACTGACTATTAGCCAAGCTGAAGTCAGTTCCTTTCTCACTCTATTTCAGGCTGTGTGTGGCAAACCTTTGTGCCACTGTTCTCCTCCAGAAATTCGGGTGTTTTCTTTCTGTGTGAAACCCAACACAAATCAGATGAAGCTCTTTATCTTCTGAACTGAGTGTTGGTTGTCTCCACAAGGACTAAATGCTGCCATGCAGCAGGTTGGCGTTTCTGCTGGCCCACTGACCCTCCTTTTATTGCTGCTGGTCGATGCAATGGGGTTGGGAAGTTCCTGTTGGGTTTGATGTGCAAACAGAGAACAAAAGGTCCCTGCCCCGATGGCTGGAAGTTTAGATATTGGTATTGATTGGATAAATATTGGACATTTGACTTTTCTCACCAGAAAGTGATACACTGAGGCAACTGTTTCCTGGACAGATAAGTGGTGAATTCTGAGGATAGAAAGGAATTGAGCATGGAGAGTAGTGGGGGGAGGCAAGTGTGACCATGCAACATTCCCCCTCTCTTTCTGCCTTAATTTTGGTTTTGACCTGATACTTGATTAACCAGACTTTGACCAGAATTACCACAGGCGTGTTTTCCAGCATTTACTCCATCCCTGTGTGCTCTGGGGCAGTTTCACATGTCTCTCAGGAGTGCAGGACTCCCAGACCACCCTTTCCCCCTCACTTCCTTCCCCAAAGCCTCTCTCATGCCATGAGAAACCCTCCAGGGAAGTGCCTTGGATAATGGACCACGTCTCCCACTGCACTGCTCGACACCTCCCTGCTGATCTCTCAGGCATTTTAGTCCTTATTTATCATTTCTAGGATGTTGAAATTTCCCTTTCAATTAAAATTAATAAAATGGAACGTTATGGGTTTTGAAAGAAGTATGGGGAAAAGTTATTTTTTATTTCCATTGTAAAGTGAAAATATGGTTTGCAATTTTTAATTTTAGATCTTTCTTTACACCTGCTTTGCTTTGCCAGGTTTAGTTACACAGTAGGATAATTTTATTTTGAAAATTTAAAGCTTCTTAGAAGGAGAAAACAAGAAAATAAAATGTTGGTCTCATCTGAAGGGAGAACAAAACTAGTTATGGAATCATTACAATTAGAAAATATCTTTGACCAGTTTTCCTCTCCATTCAGTGAACACAGCTCCGATAAAATGTATCCAATTAACACCCAGCAGATAACAATTATCTTGTATAATTCTGACGAGCCTGTTTGTTGTTAATGGACAGCTCAGGCACTGCTTTGTGATGCTGATGTGCCCTCACAGCGGATCTGCCCTGTTGGGAGCTCAGTCACTGATGGATCTGCTGCTTTCACCTGGAGTTGGTGCAGACTTTGCAATGAACCCACAATCTGCTTTCTATTAAAAGGTACCCAATGGCTCAATAACCAAATGTCTGTGCTGATACAACAGATGTGTTTGGTTTGATGCATCCTGGATACTTTGGGAGGGTTTTATTTTCCCACTGAATAAAATTTCTTTGCTGTCCTGTCAGTAATGAAGTTTTGTGTGTTGGCAGGGTCTGCCACAACCATTTCTGTGGGAATGCTCTGCCTGCAGCCTGTCCTCTTTGTTAAGCCATGTCTGGGATAAAATGACACAGGAATTTCCAAATAGGTTTTGCCCTTTGCAGAGAGAGGCAGATCTTGTCAGGTGGGCACTGGGCGGGGGGAAAGTGGAAGAGTGGGAAGACCTCAGGAGGCTCAGGGATTCAGGGATGGCCAAGGGGAGGTCATTGCTTTCAAGCCCACTCTGTCCAGGGCACTTCATCTTTTTCCCATTGGCAAAGTGGGGTTCAGAATGACCATTTCCTGATCCCTTTTCCATGTGTTTTCCTGGGGTTAAACCACTGCTGCCTTGCTGTGGGTGTTTTACTGCCCTGCATCTCTGATGTTTAGGGTATCAGTGCCTCCCAAGGACAGGACACTTCTGCAAGTCTCTTTTTCCTACAAAGGAGTGGGGAAAGAAGTCCTTGTAAGGGCTGGACTTGTGTGGATGTTCAAGCTGGATTTGCAGCACTGGGATAATTTTAATGTTTGCAAACAGGGAATCTTTAAACAGCTGAGGAGCAGATCCCTCTTCTTGCCCCAGTGGCCCTTAATTAAACTCTTTGTCCCAATTTCCTCACTTGACTTGTAGCTGTGTTCCTTAGAGCAGCTCTTTTCCATCTGAAAAGAAGGAAGGAGCTACTGCCTCCATCCAGAAGGCTCTGGTCTCCTTTTTAATTTTCTTCAATTTCTTCCAATTCCTGAAGAGGAATCAATCACTTCAAGCAGTCAAAGCAAGCTGAGTCTACAAATGTTCAGTTCCAATTTCTTTATCCTTGTTCTTCATCCCAAGTGTTGTGCCTGCTCCCAGGATCCTGCCATGGATTTATTCTCACAATAATTTGGTGCCACCTTAACAAAATCCACCCCAAACAGTGTGAGGGCTGTGATGGCATCATGGGGTAACCAGTGAACAAAGCTGTGGCTCCCCCAGGGTGCCTCACTCTCCTTGTCCTTGAAGATTTGGAAGGAAGGGGAATCTCCACTGTGACAGTCCCACTTGTGCCAAGTCATGGTGTGAGTCAGATTGATGTGAGGGGTGACTTCTCTGAAACAATTTGGAAATTAAGTTAGTGAGTAACAAATAGGAAACAACCCCAAACAAGGTTTTGTCTGATATTTCTGGAGCTGGGGGATTCCATTAGATGGAGAAATAGCCTGGGAAGGGCTTCTCTTATAACATCATCTTGTCCTTTTGACTTCAGGGCAGTGTTAGAAAGTGCAGTGGTGCATAAGACTTAGTAATAACTATTATTATTTAAGTATTGTCTTATACAGAGCTGAGAACATTGGCTTTCTGTCCTGCATGGATCATTACTTTGGGAATGCAAAATTTGTCAAACAGTAAATGTCCTTGGTGATTAGAGAGAGATTATCACCAAGTGCTGCATTTTTATTTGGGATTTTCTTGCTGTTGTTGTGGTTTTTTAACCTAAATGAAGGGATTGAGCTTCAAGTTAATGCAGTTATCTGTAGCAGAATTCTGCTTTGAGGATAAAATATGTCAAACCATTTTACCAGGTCTTCTCTCACCATAAATGGATTGAAAGGAGATGTAGAAAACTCCTCTGCATGGACTATCACACTTTTATGTGTGGCCAAACCCAATCCAGCTGCTTGGGTTCTCACATGTTGGGTTAGATCCTTTCCATCCTTTAGGGAGATTTCTGTGTTTGACAGCCAAGGTAATGGACAGCTGGACTTTCAGCTTCATTAATTGAGACATTCCATCTAAACCCAGCAAGGAAGGGTTTGGGTTGGCAGGTGGTGAGGGTTCCATGTGTCATTTTTTCTCCTTTCTGAGGAGGATTTTGTAGAAGCAAATCTCTGTTCATGTTAAATCAAAGCAGATTTGTGTATCTATTACTGGTACATAAAATAATAAATGGAATAAAGTTTGGAGATGCATCCAACAGATTCTTAGTAAGAAACATTCTGAGGAGACCTTATAGTATTATCTGACCTTTGAAGCAAACTGGAATTTATTTAAATGCCATAGGCACAAATTACATGCTTTTTGCCTTAAAATTCATAGGGTAGCTATTGATAGAATTAATAAAGAATAATTTTTTTCAGAAAAAGTGAACATATGGCTTGTTATTACAGACTTCAAGCCACAATCAGAACAGTATCTAAATAACTGCAGCTCCCAGCAGAGTGTTCTGCAGCACCTCGTGCACCAGAGCACGACTCCTCCACGAGCTTTGAGCGGTGCTCTCTCTGTTCGTACTTCTAATCCCATTAAAAACCTTCATCCTGAGCATTTTATGGAGGTTCTGCAAAAGTTTTAGGTGGGCTTGAGGTGGCATTGCAAACCTGAAGCTTGGGAAGGTTTTTCAGAAACTGAAAAACTAATTAGAACCATCTAATTACACAAGTTTCTTGTGGTGTTTGCTCTCCTGACACTTAATTGCTGTGATTCTTTTCCAGTGTAATTTTCCAGACCTTTACTCATGTTCCTTCAAATCTTCATGAGTTGGGTAAATAGATGCAGTGGGAGGGGCTGAGAAAATGTAAGACTTGCAGAATTTTCCCTGGTCATGGGGGGAAAATGTTGCAGCTTTTCTCCTTAAGTTTTTTTGCTGATTGTAGACAGACAACTCCCAGACAGCTCTGGCTAAAGACATTCAAAAATGTTTTCAGGGACAGGCAGAAGAGTTTATTCTGGGCTGCTTCTCCCACCAGGTTGCCACGTACCTGTTCTGAAGGAGCTGGAACCACATTCACAGGGCAGGGAACTCGGAGCACTGGGAATTTAAATACCTTGCTCATCTAATTTGGCAGTGAGCCACTTTATTCCTCTCTGTCTGATTGATGTATCTATTTAAATGCTTTGTGAACTGGGGCTCTTTCTCAGCAGGGGCTTGCACAGTGCAGTGCAGGAGGGATCCTGACCTTGTTTGGGGCCTTCTGTGTTTCTGAGAATGAAGTAATAATAGAATAGAATAATAGAATGGTTTGGGTTGGGAGGGACATGAAAGTCTCAGTCCCTGCCATGAGCAGGGACACCTTTCACTGTCGCAGGTTGCTCAGAGCTCCTTCCAACCTGGCCTTGGACACTTGCAGGGATGGGGCAGCCACAGCTTCTCTGGGCACCCTGTGCCAGGGCCTGCCCACCCTTACAGGGATGAGATTCCTCCTTTAATCCTGCCCTCTGGCAGTGGGAAGCCATTCCCCCTTGTCCTGTCTCTCCAGGCCCCTGTCAAAATACCTTGCCGGCTCTGCCTGAACACCAACCTGGGGATTAGTGGTGATGTAGAAGCCAGACACCCCAGCCTTCTCCAGGGTGCTCTGTTGGTCAATCACTTTTTGGTCCAGCTCTAGGACTATCTTCTCATCCATCATTCGCTGTTCCTCTCGGATCCGTTGCTCCATAGCCTGAAAAACATAACAGTCAATGGAAAAAAGTGGAATATCTGCCTTCCCTCTGGCTTTTTCTCGTCTTTAAGACCTTTATTCGAACTCAAGAGCAACTGGACCCTGAATTCCTCCTGATGAGCCCGGTGACAAGTGGGCAGCCAGCACAGCCCCAGGTGTTACTGCCTCCACCTACAAAGCTACTACTCAAGAAAATGCGGGGAAGTCATGGAAGTAGCCTGTTCTCCATGTGTTTGGAGGCCAGGAAAGACCATGAGAACTGATCGCGTCCAGTTGACTTTTCTTGATGAGCCACTGCCTGAGCTATGGCTGAGCTCAGTTCAACAACTGTGCCCCTCTCAAGTAAGGCCAAAGGAGGACTTGGAGGAGTAACACAGGCCACTGAAGCTCATGAAGGTGCCACCTCAGATGCCTCCCTGAGACTCCCTGGACACTAACACGCAGCTGGAGCTGTAAATCCCACCCTGATCCCATTTATTCATGAAAGGAGCTGAATGCTGGGGCTCTATTTCTGACGGATTGAAAACATTAGCAAACAAGAACTTTGCCAGAATAGCCCCAACCAGGAGGACATGGCCCCTTCTGCCTTGCCAACATCTGCCCAAACCACAGTAGAGTCTCTGTGCTGCCTCTGGAGATGAAATGGAGCCCAGCAAATGTGTGGATGCCAAAGGCACTCTGGAAAACAGGATTGGAAGCAGACAGCAGAAGGATTACAGGAGATGAGCAGAGCCCAGCTCAAATAAACACCCTCAGTGTGCATAAGTGAGGTGATAAACCATCACCAGGGTGCACTGAGCAGCAGAATTCCTTTGCAAGCCCCAGGGAAAAACAGGAATCATCAAATTCCATTGAAATTCAATGGCAGGTTCATTCTTCTAGAGTGAACAGGAAGGTGAGGAGGGGATTCTGTGCCTCTGCCACGCTCAGGTCTCACTTGCAGAGCTGCCTCCAGCTTTGAGGCCCTGGCACAGGAAAGACATGGAGCTGCTGGAGAAAGTCCAAAGGACACAGAAATGCTCCAAGGGCTGAAGCCCCTCTGCTCTGGAGACAGGCTGGGAGAGCTGGGGGTGTTCAGCCTGGAGAAGGCTCCAGGGAAACCTTAGAGCCCCTTCCAGTGCCTAAAGAGGCTCCAGGAGAGCTGGAGAGGGACTTTGGAAAAGGGCCTGGAGGGACAGGACAAGGGTTAGATGAGATATTGGGAAGAAACTCATTCCTACGACGGTGGGCAGGCCCTGGCACAGGTTGGGCAGAGAAGCTGTGGCTGCCCCATTCCTGGAAGTGTCCAAGGCCAAGTTGGATGGGGCTTGGAGCAACCTGGTCTAGTGGAAGGTGTTTCTGCCTGTGGCAGGAGGTTGGAACAAGATGGTCTTTACTGTCCCTTCCAACCTAAACCATTCCATGACTCTGGGATTCTCCTGCCAGAAACAAAGAATGAGAAGAGCTTGCCAAGCCACTCTCCATCATCTTCCAACAGTCCTGGCTCTCTGGGGAGGTCCCAGATGATTGGAAGT
>JAOXXN010000252.1:11872690-11889213 GCA_026770055.1 Myrmophylax atrothorax
CCAGGGATGGGGCAGCCACAGCTTCTCTCAACAACCTGTGCCAGGGCCTGCCCACCCTCACAGGGAAGAATTTCTTCACAATATCCAATCTAACCCTACTCTCTGTCAGTTTGAAGCCACTCCCCTTGTCCTGTCCCTCCAGGCCCTTGGAAACAGTCTCTCTCCATCTTTCCTGTAGCTCCTTCAGGTCCTGGAAGGCCACAATTAGGTCACCCCAAAGCTTCTCCTCTCCAGGGTGAACAATCCCAGCTCTCCCATCCTTTTCCCACAGCAGAGCAGCTCCATCCCTGATCATCCTGGTGCCTCCTCTGGGCTCTCTGCAGCAGCTCCATGTCCTTCTGTGCTGGGCTGGAGCTGCTCTGCATGGGGGTCCCACCTGGGCAGGGCAGAGGGGCAGAATCCTCCCCCTCTCCTGCAGGAGCAGCATTTTAGGAGCTCAAATCCAACAAATGCAGTGAGTCAAGAGCTGCTGCTGCCCCGAGTTCACATGCCCAGCAAGAGGGCCCTGAATGCAGGTCCCCTCTCTTGGCCTGGCTGCTCAGAGGGAAGAGGAGAAACTGATGATTTGGGAACCAAAAGGAGAGATTGTCTTTCTAAAAGAAAAGCCAAAAAAAGGAGTGCAGCCCTCCCCTCAAACCCAAAACTAAATAACCCCTGGGCTCCACACTGTGGATCACAGCACCACAGCTCCCTGCTGAGCCCCCTCTGCAGAGATTTCTGGCTCCTTGCTGCAATTTGAAGCTCTCTTGCTATTTAAATTATCCTTGGGAGACAGCCTTGTGTCTTTACTTGGCTGCCTTTGCTTTTTTTCCTATTTCTTTTTTTTTTCTTGATGAGTCATTCTACCAGCTTATACCCTCTCATCAGATAGACCAGACAATGAAGTCACCAGGGTTGCCTGAGAGCAAACTTGGCCCCTTATCCACAGCCACTGTGCCTTGTCACTGATAATACACTTCTCAAGGGCTGGCCCTCAAAGTAGGATGGAAAATCACCAGGGACAAGAAACTTTCTCCCCAAACAAACATAGTTGTTGAAGTTTTTCGGTGTGTGTTTTAAATTTGGTGAAATGCTTCCAGCTGAAAACAGGAAATCACACACAAATAAAACTGGTGTTACATTTTGGCAGTGTAGGAGGGAGAGTAAACTATCTGACAGTGTCTCTACTTGTGTGCATGAGCTTCAGCAATGGCAGAAAAACTCTGTTGGTGTTCTAGAATAATCTGTAAGTCTTTGTATAGCAATCTATGAGAGGAAAGAAGGATGCTTGACAAAAATCATCCTTTATTAGCTCAGCACAAAAGTTAAAGTCATTTCTAGAGGAACACAAGTGGAGAGATATTTGCCCAGAGAACTTTATTGTAGAAGCACAACACCAGATAGGAGAAGGAAAACGAAACAAGGGTGAGGGAAGTGACTTTTTCAAGATGGAATGGCACATCAAGAGCTGCCTGGGAATAGTACTGAGGGTTTCTGGTGCTCAGAGAACTGTCCTTGCTGCTGAGGCCCAGAACCTGCACAGCATGAGGAGCCTTGTGGCTCTCAGAGTGCTGATGGCTTGGTCTGCTCAGCTGGAATAACCAAGGGCAGCTGCTCTCTTGGGATCTGTGGGAATCTGATGAGGAATTCTGTAATTACTGCTAATGTTAAAGCCTTTACAAGTCTAACTATCTGCAGTAATAAAGGATAGAAGAAAACCAGTTTATTTCCTCTTCTAAGTCTTGCAAAACCATAGTCTCCATAGAGACCTCTCTTCCTTCCTTGCAGTATTTTTAACAAGAGGAAAACCTCTTTCTTGCTTAGCTCACCCATTCCAAGAGTTGTGCCCATCAGTGGGCTTTGGAGAGACTAAAGTGGCTGAGTTTCATCATCTGCCAAGGCTGATCATTCTTTTGATTCAAAACTGGTGCTCTGTCATTAATTATTGTTTTGCATCCCTCAGTACTGAGCACAGATGAGCCCCAACACTTCTGGGCGTCTCTCAGCTTAGTGGAAAGGATACTTTCTCTTCCCACTGATCTCCTCTCAGGAAGCCCCAGCATACTGCTAAAGGGGCTGAAATGTGCTGGGAGAGAGCAGAACCAGAGCTCAGAGAGGCTGCTCTCTCTGTGATGTCTGCAGAGACCACAGACTGTCCCAGTGCTGAGCCAGTGGCACCTCCACCCTCCCTGGGAAGGAGAACCTTCTGTTTGCCAACTCGCCCTGGGAGCACAGCCCAGAAGGTGACTGCTCTCAGCTGTATGTTAAAATAATCTTGCACTATTTTCCCCCCCTGATTCTTTCTCACCAACTGTCTGGCTTGACTGTTTTGCTGTGATTCTTGCTTACAGTTTGTCACACTGATGGAACATGAGCTCTCTGTGTGGGGTTTTTTTATTCCTTTTCTTTTTCTCTCCCTTTTTTTTCCCCCCTCCTCTCATTTCCCAATGTGGCATTTAGGATGGAGGCTGAAAATATTGAACAAACTGCTGATGTCCCCAAGACTCAAATGTGTGAAAAAGACTCGTAAATGAGTCTAGCACACTCAGAAACATTCTTAACATCTGTTCCAGCAGGAGTACCAGTTCCCTTGCTCAGAAAGCACAATTTGTCCTCCCTGTTATTTAAAACTAAGGATTTCTTTGGATTTGAATAATATCAAAGTGGAGCTAAGGAAAAGAAATGCTGTTATTGTGGATATACCTTTTATAATGGGAGGTGTGATGGGGATGGTGCAGAATTATAGAATTTTAACTGCAGAGTGTCCTCAGTTTGTCTTGTATTGAAAATCTTCTCCTTACACAGCACTATGGAAAGGGCCCCAAACCCCGGGGGGTTGTGTCCCCTGGACTGCTAGACATGGGTTTACAGGAAAATACCAAGTGTTTTCCTGGGAAAATTTACTGCTTACATAGAATGAAGCAAAGACACCTTAAAGATTGATAAAAATAATTTTAGGGCTTATTTATTTTCATATATACCCCTGATGAGGCAAAACTCTCTCTAGCTCCCTCAAGTCTTGTCTGGCAGTAAATATTTCATGATTCTGACCCCAAAATGTAGTTGCAAAACTCTCCACACTTGTGCAATTTAGTGAGAGAAAGGCTATAAATAGGCAGCCAGACAGAGGCACAGCAGGGAGAGCCCAGGGGTCCGAGTTTCCAACCTCTTCCTGCAGCCACAGCAAAGAATTGCAGATATAAACATGGCAATTGCAAAGGAAAAAAAGCAAGTGGTGACTCTGAGAATGAAGGAAAAGAATTGGCTACATTTAATAAATAGGCTGAGTGGCCTCTGCAGTTTGCTGAGGATGCTGCAGTGACCTCCTCTCACTCCAGCAGGATTGGGATGGAGTCCTGGCACTCCAGCCTGGGTGCAGCTCTGCCAGGCTCCGTGCAGGGGAACCTGCTGGAGGATCCCTCAGTCCTGGAGAGCAGAGCAGAGCTGTTACCCCCATGGCCAGGGCTCAGTCCCACTGCTGGACAGGACTGCAGCTCACTGTGAGCTCTGGAGAGGGTTTGGAGCAGTTTTAAAGCAGGTGGATGAGAAATCTGTGCAATATTGTGAGAGTTCCAAGGAGTGGAACATCTTTGATCACAATTAATCCATTAGCATTCCCCATTTAAGTGACATTTATTGCTACAAATGTTTGGTGATGGTAACAATAGTGGCTCTGTTGCAATTATTCCACCTTTTAAAATCCATACCATTGCTTTTAGTTCCTTTTGATAGAGAAATTATGTGAGTCACAAGTCTTATTGCTGGTGTGGTACAGAAAGATGAAATACTTTTCCTCTGCAAGGTTAATGTGCTGCAAGTCTCCCCATGATTAGGAACAAAAATATACCAGCAGGTGGGATATAACCAGAACAGGGAGAGTTCTGTGAAATTCAGCTTAGAACAGGCAATAAAACAGGCAATGGCATTCGGCTCAGAGGCCTCCTGCTGCAGGGATCTGTATTTACAAGCAGAAGTCCCCTGGAATATATCTGTTGTTTGAAGAACAATGGGATTTTTGCCACTGTGGTAAGTTTTCCAGCTGCACATTGGTGCTAAAAGCCTGACAAATGTCCTTTCCTGAGAAAAGGGTTTTGAAAGTAAGCTCTAACAGCAGCACAAGTCAAACCTGGTTACACTCGGTGGTGTTGAACCCTCCAGGGAAGCTTGGAATTCAGCAAATCCCAGCAGAATCCCAAATAGTTTGGTTTGGATACATGAACTTTCATAGCTTTATCTCTTCATTTTGGAGTGAGTAGGATTTATCTCTGTTTTAAACCACTTTTGCAGTTGGCCAGGGTGTTGTCATGAGCTGAACCTCCAGGTTCAAGCATCTGGTGCCTGTTTTTATTCCTGTGATTTGCCTCTTGTCCCTTCCCTTTCCAGGGACAACCAAACACCTCTTTCTCCATGAAGTTATTCCGGTTGTGGGAGCAGCTTCCAACAAACTTAGTGTTAGTCTACCATAAGTCTGTTGAATTGTTGACATCTGGCACCCTGATTTCTGTGTTTCCCTGCTATGATTTTCCATTTAAAGTACCCAAAGTTTCCTACCCTGCATGTGGGAATGTTGAATGGCAACTTCACCAGCCCTCTGTAGTGTGGTCTTCTCATTCACAGGCACATCAGTGGCTACATATTTATAGATTTTTTTTTCATGTATATGTGAAAAAACATCTGCTCACCTTCCAGTCCAAGACTCCATAAATCCTGAGAGTGTCAATATAAGGAGAGCAGGAAAGAGTAATGAGTGGTAAACTGTGGCTGCCCAAATGCCCTTGCACAAATTCCTGCTGACTCCAGCACGAGAGCTCAGCCTGTATTTCCGTGGTGCTGATTTTGCAGTGGGGTGGAGGAGAAGCTGCTCTCATGGACCTGATGTTGGGTGGGACAGGACAAGGCCTGTGCTGTGTCAAAGAGTGGGCTCAGCATCAGCACTAACTACAACACTCTGATTGCTGTTTCACTTAGGAGGAGACAATTTGGGGTTTTTTTGTTTGCTAACTACGAAAAACCACTTTCTAACTGTCATCCACAAGTCTCTTACACTTGTTTTCCCATCCCAATCACAGCACATAAGCACTTGGCTTTATCTCCCAGGAAGCCTCTGCTTCATGCTCAACATCTCCTTTGGGGAACAGACTCTTTCCTTCAGATTTCTTTGTATTAGACATGAAGAAAGTCCACTGTCCGTGGCTCCATGCTTGGCTGGCACCCTTGGTGGGACAGGAGGCTGAGGCAATGAAAGGTTGGCACAGGAAATCCTCTGCTCCATAACTCCCCTGGGCTGGGCCTGGGAATTCTGCAGTGCCCAGCCTTCTCCAGAAGCTTTGGCCCAGTAAATAAGGATTATCCTGTTCCTGTCTGCTTTTGATGGCAAGTACATCTTGTCCTCTGTGTTCCATGCAGTTTCAAGCACATGCCAACAGCCCCCATTAAAAAAGAGCCGTTAATACAGAACTGACGGCAGTGATGCTCAATTCCTTTTTTGGGACAGTGTCCCAAACAAGTGAGAGGAAGAGCTGCAAAATAAACTGGGCATGCACCCTACTCTACAAGTTCTCTTTGGGAAAAATGTTGTCTAATTAGAGCTTTGCTTCTCTCTGTTTTTCAGTGCAGTGCATCTCTGGGGTTTGGGGTTTGATTCCTATCTCACACTTGCAGGTCTGTCAGGGTGCAGAGCAAGTGGGAAAAGTTAAACGTTTTGGTGTGAGACAGGTTTGAAAATAACCTCAGTATTTCACAGCAAAGGGAAATCAATAAGGGCAGCAGGAGAGAGAAGAGTGGGTGTATTAATAACCCAAGGCTCTGAGCACAGTGGGGTCAGGAGCTAAATGGAGCTGTACCTGCAGCCTGAGGGATCACTCCGACCCCAGAGCTGGGGGGTGGGGGGAAGATTAGAAGCTTGGTCTGCTTGTAGCTAGACACAAAAAATGGGGGCTGTTGGGTTCCTTTTTGGGCTAAGGAGGGGTGTTTCCCCATAGGGTACAAAAATAGTAACTCCAGAAAATTCCAGCTGGGAATCCTGAATTACTTTTCAGTGTCTCTGGAGTCTGGGAAAGCAGCAAAATGCATTCAGAGTGGCCAGAGGAGCTCTGCTATTGAACATGCCTGATCTGGGAGGGGAAAAGACTTTCAGGACTTGCTTTTGAATATTTTTCAATAACTCACATAGGCATCATTAATCTGGTATATATTTAGTTCACTTTCTGACAGTTCAAACGATAACACCATTTATTTGGAGGTCAAACACCCACCCAGCTACCTCCTGCAGGGAGCTTACACCTGTCCAGTGCACTAGATTTGCTGATATTGATGGTGGCATTTCCCACCTCCTTCCTGTGAATTCACTCCTGGATTTGTAATATATTTGATCCCTAATAATAAAATGCTTTGGCAATGTGAGCACTGGGAAAAGCAGAATTTGGGTGTCCATATGTGAAAAGAAAATGCAAAAGCTCTGTATGATTTAAGATTAACAAGATAACATCCTCAACAATATTTTAGTATAAATAGAATCAATGACAAGCGAGGAAAAAGTCCAAATAACAAGGAGTGGCTGGTTTTACACAAGACCAGCTCTTGCCTTGACTCAAGACCTCTTATTCCTACAGTAATTTCACACTTTTAACTAGTCTGGTTAGATGAGTTTAGAAAGAGTTTTGGAAGTCTATGTATAGCCTTATAATTTGGGACTAAACTGAATTTTCTGAAACTCCTCTAAGGTGATTCTACATGTAAGAAAGCACTTGCAGGATTAGAGGCTACAGGCTTTGATCAGTAATATTTTCCATAATACTCTTTTCCATATTCTCAGCTGCTGTCTGATTCCTGAGGTTTATCAGAGCTCCTGTTAGTTCCTACTGTTTGCCACATTTCTGTGACATGTTTCTGCCTCCTTTAGGCTGCTGTTCTTGTACTGTCTTGTTACAACAGGTGATGATGTATTATCATACCAAATAAATGGAGTTTCTGAAGTGCAATTAAGCTGCAGAGGTAATTCCTGCCCATGACCTGAATTTCATTCCTTGCAGTGCCACTGGCTTAGCCTGTGACCTTGGATGAATTTCCTCATTAGGAAAAGGGGGTGGATTATTTACCCCCAGGGCATAGTACTACAGTGTAACAAATGGCACAAGCCAGGGAAGTACAAATTCCTCTGGAACTCTCCCAAATTCTGTCCATTGACCATATGCTAAAGGACATTATGGCAGAGAGTGTTCCCTCCCTGCTCCCCGGGGACAGCAGAGTGTTCCCTGTGCTGCTGGAGGGAGGCTTGATGGCCACATTTGTTGCTCAGAGGTGCAGGGATGTGTTAGAGGGCTGGTCTGTACTCCAGAGGTGCCAGTGCAGCCCCTGCAGCAGGAAAGGGATGGTGCTCCAGCTCCAAACACACCTCTGCTCTGGGCATTGCTTGTGCCAGTTCTCACTTAAACTCTGCCTGAGGAGGAAACAGCAGAAAATACATTAGTGTGTTGTGTTGCCTTGTTTTCATCTACATCAGCTGCTCTGATAAAAACATTGTCCCTTCTTGCAGAGCTCACCTTCACTCTCTGTCATCTCCTCTGCTGAATTAAGAGGCAGAGGCAAAGGGGGATGTGTAGAAAGTCCTGCATTACAGGATTAATTTATCATAGAATCATAGAATTGATTGGGTTGGAAAAGACCTCCGAGATCATCAAGTCCAACCCCTTATCTGAGGAGGAAAAGATTTTGATGTTGTTGGATCTTTCTCGTGTTAAATATGGACATTACATCAATGCCAACCCAGGTTTCTGCTTTGGGGATGTCAGCAGAGAGGTAAAAATCCAATGTGAGCTTAGTCTGGAATAGGGCAGGTAAAAAATTTCCATTTTGGTCAGGTTTTGCAGTAAGCCCCCTGTTTTATACACTGGGGTGGAGTTAATGGATATAGGAGCAGATCAATGTAAATGAAATATTTTCTATAAAGAATGGAAATATTTAAATCCAGGAATGCCTGTAGTGCTTTCTGGGAATTGAAAGCTCTCCTTTTGTGCTCCTAGAACATTCTATGGGCCCAGTTCTGTGCCTGGGAGCCCACACAGCTCCAGCACAGGCTGCCCCCCCTGCTCCTGCTAGACAGCTCCAAAGTGGAGTTACAGCATGGACAGGGAGCTCAGCCTGGAGGGGAGGATACAGTTATAAACCTTCCAACCTGGGTCTTCCAGGGCCCAGGTATTCCCTTGTCCTTCCTCCCCACCTGAAACATGAAAACAGCATTGAAAGTTATAGTAACTATTTGGTATTCCTTTGATTTCTGACTAGGCCAAGCTCAAGGCAGATTTTTGAGGGGTAAGAAAGTGTTAACGAAAATAAAAGAGAAAGAAAAGAAAGAAAGGAAGGAAGGAAGGAAGAAAATGATGGATTTGTGCTCTTTGGAAACTGATGTTTTACTGTTTCCAAAACAGGCGGGTTTGGCATTTTGAATTTCCCTTTCTGCAAGGTTCCTGCTCCAAAGAATGTGCTTCAGCAAACATTCCCCAGGACTTGCTCACCACCTTGTTTCCATTGTCTCATGCTGGGGCCCTTCCAGCACCAGCATTCTCCTGGCTTTATCTAGTCCAAGTTGGACTGCAATTCAATACAAACTCCTTTTAGCTCAGCTATCAGAGCACTTTCCTGAGCAAACACGAATCAAACATCTTATCTGAACCAAGTCTGTGCTCTTGACTTCCACACAAACTTGAGACATGAGAGGATGTTTGCTGTTCCTGAAGGCACCTGACAACCCCTATTAGTGTCACCTAATGAAATGTATTTGTGGCTCATGTCAGGGGTTTTTTTTTCCTTCCAAAAACAAATGTATTATTTTCTGCTGAGCCATCAGTGCCTTTTTTAAACAAAAGCTTGTCTGCCTTTATGATTTTGATTTGCAAGATGCCCATTAAACTTGAAGCAAATATTTGTTCTGCATTACACAAAACAGGAATTTAATTACTTGTTTTATATCTTCTTGATATCTTTCTTAAACATCTCCAAAAATAAAACATGATGGCAGCAATGAAACATACCTTCCCAAATGTCTGCATTCATTACTGGTACCCATAACCAAGGCCCTGATTCAGCAGAGTCCTCGAGTGCCTGCCCTAATTTTAAGCAAAAAAGTCATATAAAGTCAGTTAATCATTTTTCATATCTGTGTTTTACAGCATTTTATTGCTGCCAGTGCTGCTGATCCAGCCAGGCTGTCCCCTGGTACCACCAGTGTGTCTTTCCTGGGGAGTGTGGCTCTGAGTTTTGTTAAGTCAGGAGTTACTAAATTATTCAATGTTTAACCAATTGCTCTTCATGAGGCAAATGCTGCTCCCATGGAAGTCTGCAGCAACATTTCCTGGGTTTAGTTACAACAGAAATAGGCTCCAGTGGAACAGATTATGGGAATTTGATTCATTTCACTAGGGATGTTGACTAGTTAGACACACAAGAGGATAAAATGTTTTTTCCTTCACCAATAAGCCAAATGATTCTCTGGAAAAATAAATGGTTGTTATGCTTTAAATCTTACACTGTGCATGGTGTCCCACTGGGGTAAATCCAAAGCCCCTTCACATCAGTGTAAATATCCAGGCTGCTGAACCAGAAGAGATGCTGAGTGGCAGCGGGATGGGGAGGGACAGGGAACCACGTCCCTGCTTTAGCCACTCTTAGAACGCAATCAAGTGATAATGTCAGAACAAGATGTACATTTTAGGGGCAATCATTCATTCACTGCTGTCAGGATTGCTGGAACCTGGAGCAAATGCATCTCCTCAGTGTTCTCGTGTGACCTGAGCGTGCAGAAGGGAACTTCAACCCAAACTGTCGGGTTTGTGCTGGGCGACTTTGACAGCAAACCCACTCACCGAGCCTGATGATGGTGTAAACACATCCTGGGAAACAGAGCCGGGCCTGACAGACTCCCCGAGCCCAGACTCTCCTTTTGGAGCAGACCTTCTCCAGGATAAGTGGTGTGTGATGGAGCCAACTGAATTAATTTGCACCAGGCTTGTTTCAAAAGGTGGGGTGTGACCGTCAGCGAGCCCCGGTGTCTGTGCCGTGTGCTCGAGTTTGGGCCACGTGCTGTGATGGGGGGACATGGCCCAGATGCTGGTGGTCTTTTTTAACACATATGAACCATATATGAATATCCTTCTGAGTTTCAAGAAGGCTTTTATCATAGTTAGTGCCCATGGGTGGCCTTTTGCTCTGAGTGGCAGAGAAGGAACAGAATCGCTGCAGGATCCCCACGGGGCTGCAGTTGGTGGCTGCAGCAGCAGCTTTGCTGAAAGCAGGGCAGGCTGGAGGATGCTCCCTCTGCATGGGGGGTTGTTGAAGTGGTGCCAGGGAACCCCTGAAGAATATAGCAAGAACCTCTTCCTATCTCAGAAAGGGAAAGGGAGGAGGGTCACCAAGCAAATCCATAGCTCCTGCCAACACTGAGCTGGCAGGGTCAAAGTGCAGCACTAACCAGTCATTATGTTTAAAGAAGTCTCTGACAGAGCCCATACAAACCTGTTCCTGTGCAAGACAACACCTTCATGAGAAGAAATGGTGCCACTGAAAAGCACCAAGTTCTTGTTCCTAGCCGTGCATTAAGGCAAACAGCTCCCCAACATCCTGTGCAAGGGGATGAGAGTACTCAATTGTGTGTAGCAGTTCAGTGGCTGAATTAAAAAGCACAGCTGCTGTGACTTGGGATGGGTGCAGAGACTGATACCTGTGGTTCCTGGAGCTGTGATACACATGGTGTAAGGAACCTGAATCTGCCAAACAGTCTCGTGCATCCCATCAGGACATAACTGTAGTTCTGCTGCTGGCCAAGATAGGACAGTCTGCAAATGCTCCACCTGGAGACCTCCCACTGCAGGATGTGCACTGGTCACTGTGTGTGCTTTGCTGGGCTTCCCAAAGCACTGCCCTGCTGATACTCCTGGCAGTGCCAGGGGCATATGGTGAAGGGCCCTGAATAACTGAGAGGTGCTGGAGGAGCAGGAGCTCTGACTGACATTGCTCTGTTCAGCCCAAGAGTCAGTGCAGGGGGCAAAGCACTTGCACATCCTTACAGGTTTTGTACTTAGACATCATTGCCTTCTACATTTCATTTTCAGTGATAAAGTACAGTTTGTGTAACGTATGGAAAGGTCTGATACCACCGTGCTGGGAGTTAACTGCAGGTAAAAGTGTGATTGCATTCCATTTTGGGCTAATTGAGTAAAAAATGCAGTAAAATGAAAAGGAGAGGGAGAAACGCTGTGATTCCTGCAGGGAGCAGCTGTTCCTGCAGGGACGGGCTGGTGTCACCTGCACGGGGTGTCTCTGGGCAGACTCGTGGTCGTGTGGGCTCAGCTAAGCCTGGCTTTTCCAACAACAAGGCGTCTCCTGTTCCCTCCTCCCCCTCCCTGCTCCAGAGGGATGCTGTGTAAGACAAAAGAGCAAATGCCATTGTCTAGAGCAATCCCCGATTTACTCCCAAGTCAGGCTTGGAGCATGTGGAAGTTTTCTGAGCTGCCTGGCCCTGTCCTGCCGCTGACCTGACCCTGCCCGCACAGGTCAGGGCCATTGAGTCCCAACAATGCCATTCCTCGGAGCCTGCCCGGGGCCTCCCCGGGCCGCGGAGCTGCAGTCACAGCCCATTGCGCGGAATAACGCTGGATATCTGCGAGACGCCCCTGAGCCTCGCTGGGGCATCGCCCACAGCCACGGGTTTGCTTTGCGCTGGGGGCACAGCCCCGCCGGGGCTCAGTGATGGGCAGGGAATGGCCGCAGGGATGACAATCCCCAAATTGTGGCTCTGAGCCACAGCAGAGCGGCGAGCGAGCGGCAAAGCCGCGCTGAGCTGCGGAGCGCAGAAACGCGCTGGGATGGGAACCGCTTTGAACCAGGGGCTGGAACAGCCGCCCGGGAGATGCCAGTGCCCCTTTAAGTGTGGGTGGCACGTACAGCGCAGCCACAGAGGCGAAGGGCTCGGCAGTGCTGGGGCGAAACGAGTTTACGGGTTTGCGTAAGGGCTGAGCAACACCCTGCAAGGAATTATTTTAACCCCGGGGATGGTGACAGTCCTTGGATCCTGATCCTGGGGTGCAATTCTTCATTATTTTTTCCTTTTTTTTTTTTTTTATCCCCGAGACCGTCTATTTTTATCAAAATAATTTTAAAATAAGTTTGACGTTCTGCATGAGGAGCTGCTGAGAAATTCCTTATGTAACATTAGCTCAGCGAAATATTAAAAGCTTTGCTGGTGTGAATTTGGGAGCGACTGTTTGTTCCACTTACTGGGGTCCTTCCTCTGCCCCCTCCCCCTGCTCCTGTCTCCATATTGAAAAATAAAATATAGGTCCGGCAAGCTGTTCCAAATCCAAATTCCGCAGCCATAAATACTACAGAAAATAATCTTTTACGCCCTCCCTTCCCTTCCTCCTCTCTAAAATGTATTTGAAACACAATCACTGTGCTTAATGATTCAATTTGTGAAGACTTTGTCACTAGGACAATGCAAGTGGCTCAAGTGTGATAAAGCAAACATCCCAATAAACCTTGTTTTTATTGATTTGTAGGAAGCTCAATTGTCTGGGAGGAACAGAGAGAGCTGACATCACCCCCTGGTCCCCCTGGAATGCAGTGATAAGTGTCAGCCTATTTTTCTTACAGGCAATTTCTCTGGCTATGTGATGTCTGGCTGCAAATTTAAAGTAAATGACATTCCACAATCTGTTAGGGATGGAGGGGGTGAAGTCTGCATTATTTGTTTCAGAATTTAAAATAATTTTGTGTCTGAAAATTTCTCCAGTGTCTAGACAAGATGTATTGCTTGCCTGCTGAAAATATTGGAATTTTGTGACGTACAGCCAACACAGCCACTTCCATAGTAAACCTACAGATTCAATATAAGGCTCTAAACCTCCTTTTTACAGCATATTTTATTATTCTTACTGCTGGGGGAGCCAGGTGAGATCTAATTCAGGCAGTCAACCATGGAACTGCTCTGTGCAGCCCAAGCTGCCACAGCATTGTCTTTAAAAGCCTCTTAAGCATTAAAATCTTTTGCAGTTTGTTGTATTTCAGCAGCACTGCTGGGGCAGCCGTACATAAACACTCAATGTGAGCAGAGCCCTCCTTTATTTTGCATGTTCCTTCACTTTTCATGGTCTGAAAATGCTTAGCAGGGAATTTGAGGAATACAAATACTGCATAGAAACATTTTGGGTAAAGGGATCACTTGGTCTGTGGTCTCTGTAGTATCACAAATGAGACCCTCTGCAATTTTAGGAAAGCTGAGTTTTGTACCTACATTTATACTGCAATTGATCACTAAACACTGTGCTTCTTTCATGAAAATTAATAAACCTCTTTAATTATGCTGCCTTTACTCAAATGCAAGGTTATCTTAAATCCAAAAATTGCTTGAGATGTTTTAAGGAAAAATATTTGCAATGCCTTGTTTTCTTATTTAATCTCTCCAGCAAATGCTCCCCAAAGGGTGCAGATAAGGGTGTGCAGGTGGGGATGGTTCCCTTCAGCTGTGCCTGGGCAAGAGGCAGGGCAGGAATATTTCTGTCCTTGTGGGAGAACTGAAGATATGCTGTGGATTTGCAGTTTCTAAGGAATGGAAAACATGCCATACTGAATTTCAGTATATTCTCTTATATTTATGGTCTTTTGTCTTACCATCTCAATATATAATACATTTTTATATATATTTTTATATATATAATATAGCATGTTCATCAGCATCATAGGAAATATTATTTTTCTTGGGGCTTGACTAGGATACAGATTTGGTATGTGGGTATTTACTTAACTTGAAAACATGCTATTTATTTGGACATATTGAAGTACATCAACAGAAGCTTTATGATATGTTTTTGCTACTCAAGCTCATTAAAAAAGAAAAACTTCTGTAAGAAAAGCTTGTTTAAAAACCAAATTAATTCCATAATTGTTTTCTCTTATAAAAATATACTTCCTAAAGTCAGGAAAAATTGCTTTACTGAGTTTGTCAAGTTCAAACCATCAGGCTGGTGCAAATTAAAGGTAATAGAGTGTAACAAAAAGAGGCACAGTTAAGTTACCAAGGTCTGTGTAGCTGATTGTTGAGTGAGAAAGCAGCAGAATTTTGGGGGCCTTTAACAAGTTTTCCTCTTCAATTCTTTAATGCTCACGTTTTTACTCTAGTGAACAAATCTTACATCTTTCTTTATGCTTCTTAGTAACTCCTCCTGTTCCTTATTAAGAGTTTTATGTTTCCAGCATTTCCAAATGCCAGTTCTCAAAAATCATGAGCCAGGCCTGGGAAAAAAAGAAATCATGAGTTTGGCTTAAACCAATGTAAACCTTGAATTCCTTTTATTTGCCTTCCCTCTTTGGACCTGTTAAGGGTACTGGCACTTCATCTCTTCAGGCTTCTTTCCACAGCTCTGAGACGTGGAAATATAACTTTTAAAAATGAAAGATGAGGTTGCTTTGCAATGCATGAATCTGGCAGCTGGGGCTTTGAAAAACAAACCCAGGAACCACCGTGGGACTCGCAGCTGGGTGTAGGGTTTGAGTTGCTTTGGGTTTTATTGCTGGTTCCACATTTTGAATGTGTCAAACTCTGATTTTCTGGAGAGATGGTGGTTAGAAAATATTCTGTACATCATACTATGATCCATTGGCTGTCCCAAGACAGTCCTCACTATTCCAACACTGTCTGACCCTTTCCCATTCCTGAAATGCTACAAACTCCCCTGGCAGAAAGTTTTCCTCATACCTAACTTGTTAAAGGAGTAGCCCAACCTTCCCATTCTTCCCAGTTCTTCCATTTCCCTTTGCAGCAGCTGTTTGCATATTTGGAGGAATATTGTATCATCCTTCAATCCTCTACTCTTTGACCTGATCCTTCAGATCAAAAGTGTTGTACTGCAGTTTAAACTTTCCCTACAAAGGTGAGTGTATCCCCCCAAACCATGCAGGAAGGTGAGCAGCAATTCTAGGAAGGTGCTTCTTCATGCTACTGGAAACAGGGACAACTGTGGGTAGAAGAGGAGGAGCAGGATCAATATTAACTGTATTTTTGGATAATTTAGCAGCTAATCCTCATTTCTTCACACAGCTGTGGGAATAAAATATCTGACAGTGTGAGTGGTGATTAAATGGAAGATGTGACCACCATGGGACTGGAGCCATTTGAAATGGGGCAAGCAGGAAAATGGCTTGGCAGTGCTTGGGTAAGGGCAGACAGCCCTGGGATGGGCAGGGAAATGGCTTGGCAGTGCTTGGATAAGGACAGACAGCCCTGGGATGGGCAGGGAAATGGCTTGGCAGTGCTTGGATAAGGACAAACAGCCCTGGGATGGGCAGGGAAATGGCTTGGCAGAGCTTGGATAAGCACAGACAGCCCTGGGATGGGCAGGGTTAACCAGGCTGCTGGTCCTGACAGCTGTCATTTCAGTGCAAGATGTTGATATCACCTTTAGGAAGATGCTCCATCTCCCCTTTGGCATGTTGGAATTGAAGCAAGGCCTTCAATTACAGAGTGCACAGAAGCTCATCCAACCTTTGCAGCTTGTGGCCTCTCTTAATTACTTTTTATTGTTAACTGGTGGTCAACATTTAATAAGGAAGTTAATTACCAAAAGGATGATGAGGAACTCCGCTTAGGGAGTAATTTTTTTAAATTTTGCTGCAAACTAACATAAGACATATCCAGAAAACAAGCACTGGAGTTCTGCAATTCCTCTAATGGAGTGCTGCCAACAGAGAGAAAAAATCTAAATAATTTAAAAATCAGACTTTGCTGCAGGATACTTGAGGACTCTGTATTTGTGCAAAACTAAAAGAAAAACTTCATGGGATGCTGTTAATGCTTTGGAGCAGTTTTCCAGCTTTGCAATAGTCCCCTTGCTCTTGCACAGTCTGGTTGGGATTCGAAGATGTCCACACTGTGGCATCCCTGAGTGAAACAGTCTTTCAACCCCTCTAGTCCTCAGTGAAGAGAAAGAGGCACTTCCAAGGTGATGCTCAACTCCAGGCGATGCTCTATCAATAGAGGTTGTGTGAATCACACCCTGCAAGGGTGACAGCCCGTGGGCTGTAAGCCAACAAATTCAGATGGATACACCTGGAATCAGGGACTCTTCATTCCTCCTTAGGTGCCTTTGCATGTAGGACCCTTCCCCTTCAGCATTCCTGGTTCAAATGGGTGCCACCTGCAGGTGCAACGGCCCAGGGGTTATATTGTGACAGTCCTGGGACTGATTCCTTCAGCACTGCAGGGTGTCAACATCAGGAGTATTTGCCCTCCTGGGATTTGGAGTTGAGCCTCTCCCTGTGGGAGGAACAGCAGAGCTGGCTGACTCCTGCCCTGGCTAACTCCTGCTTTGTGTGCTGGGGCTGCAAATGTGTTATGTCCAAACCTCCTCCTGGCTCCTGCAGATCAGCTTTGGTGCACTGCAGAAACAACTTCTTCCTCAGCACTGTTTTTGTGCTTCTCTGAAGGAGCAAAGTTTGTGTCTTATAGTCATGCTTGTAAAACTCAAGCCCAGTTACAAACTGCAACCAACTTTTAT
>JAOXXN010000252.1:11893317-11905357 GCA_026770055.1 Myrmophylax atrothorax
GTCTTTTTTTTTTTGGGGTGGGGGGGGGGCGGGGAGTGGAAAACAAACCTGTTCTAGCTTGGCAATATCTATCTTTACCAACATAGCTGCTTCTATAAGGAAATTTATAGTACAAATTCACTCAAGTCTTCCTAAATCCGATGGTTAAGCTTTCCTTAACTCCAGTGGGTGCTGGGAAAAGCCCCCAAGGCTCGGGCAGCAGGCTGAGGTGAGGTAAAAGCCCTGCTCTGTGAGCATTTGCCCGTTGCTCTGAGTGCAGCTGCAGGAGTGTTTAATGCTGCATGTCCAAATGTGCTTCCAAACTACCTTGGAGTTCAGCAAAATCCATTAGGCACTAAGTTTCCTTCTTCCTTGGAAGTGAAATCGGTTTGGCCTCGATGTGTACTGAGAGGTGAATGTTCTCCTGATGTGTCCATGAGCTCGGTGGGTGAGAAGAGCTTTCTGTTGCTGTGGATATGCAGAATTGGAGAATATGTGCTCTGAACCTGGGCCAGAGCTGACTTAAAGACCTTAAAACTCTGTGTTGCTCTGAAATAAAACAGTGGACAATGAGGACATTGGTCACATGGAGAAGGAGCTGCTCATTGCAGGGTATCCCAGGATGGACAGAGCCAAACTATGCACGGGACACAAACCCCTCCAAGTTTCTGCCTCTGGTTTTTAGAAGATTAGGGTGGTTGAACAATAAAATAATGGCAAACAGGGCTGAGATTTTTTTTTTGGGGGGGGGATCTTTTTAGTGTAGGACACAGGAAGATGCCTAACCAGGTCACAAAGACATTCCTTTGTTTTCAGTACCTGTGTTTCCCACAGAAGGGCCACCTTCCAGAGCTTTCCTCAGGCAGCTGGGCTCATGAAGGAAACAGCACGGCCAGAAAAACCCTCATGGTGGGGCTGAGCAGTGAATTTGCAGAGCTGTGTGGGTAAGGGCAGAACCTCACCTTTCTGAGGTACAAAGAAAAGCCAGACAACAACAAACATGGAAAAAGATGGAGACAGGAGATCTTGGATGGCTGTCCACCTTCCAGCTAAGGTCCCTGTGCAGACATGTTTCAGATGCTCATGGGCCAGGCTGATTCTTGTGATCCCAACTTGTCTCTGCACCATGAAGACCTTTTTGGATTGAGCCTCCAAACAGTTCTTCTAATCCGTGAGTGCCACGAGCCCAATGCTGAGGGCACCAAGTGGATCTTTGCTGTTATGGCTGTTTGAGTGTGGCACAAATGTGGAATCACACACATGAAAGGGGTTGAGTCAAAATTTGCTCAACACTTTTATTCTATTCTGCAACTTGTGCTCGTTGTTTTGTGTGTGTGAACATGCTGAAGCCTGGAGGGGTTGAGGGGGTTGCTGCCATCACACCTCGGTCTGCTCTCTGTGCTGAGCTCTTTGTGTTGCTCTACCTGGAAAATTTCAAATGAAATGTCAGCCTGTGCATCTCATTAATCTGCTGACTACTAAGTTAAAGGTCTAAGTGCTTTAAAAATGTAGCAGAGGGGTTTAGTTCAAGGGGACAGGTGAGGTCAGAGTCCTTTCCCCTCTTCATCCACCCATCCCATTCTCCGGTCCTCTCCCTGTTGTGCAGTTTGAATCCAAATGAGCCTAATGGAGAAAGGCCTTGGTGTGACATTGGTTACCTTCAAAGCACAAGAGAAGGTGGTTGAAGAAAAATCAATACTTTTGACAGACTAAAGGGTTATAAAGCCTTTTTCCTTGAAGACACCTGCCCATGTGTGACAAGAAACCACCACCCCTGATGTTCATTTGGCAGCATTTGCAGCTGACTCTTCATCAAGTCTAAGAGACACTGCACTCCCTCTTCCCCCCCAGGGAGAGGGTCATTGGGTCAAACCAGGGAGAGGCTGGGGTGGCTTTGGAAAGCCACACTCAGCCTGTGCTGGGAGAGGGCACTGGGTCTCCTGGGAAGCTTTTGCAGCTTGCACAGGTGCCTTCTCCACACAACATGTGTCATTTTGGTTCCTCAAGCACTCCGAAGGCCCATGCATTTCCCTCTTCATAATGTGGTGTTTATAGATCTCTGTGTGTGTTTGTGTACACTCCTGTTATTATTTACAGCTAACTCTATCCCTTGCTAGTTCCTTCTCCTTCCTTTGTTACATTCTATGCCATATTTCCATGCCATATGCCACTTTAGCTGCACCTTTATGTGTACAAAATGTGCACCTCATTTGCATGCACAGTTACTACCATTGTAGACACAGGCATGGAGTGAGTGGGCATATTTGCATGCAATTATCTGATTTGCTTGTCCAATTGTGCTGATTTGCATATGCAGATTGTGTGCACAGTTGTACATTTACATTTTTTTAAAACTGGCCTCAATGGTTTTATTAAAACAGCTTTAAGCTTCCTCTTATAAAATATTGAAGATTCTGGAACCCCTCTGGCTTTGCATGTTATATCCCCTCAGTAAATGATCTCCACATTTTTATATTCTCTCTCGTCCAGTACTCAAGAGAGATTTAGTCTGCAGATTTATACATCTATTATTTCAAGGTATATTTGATCTTCTCCATATGCCTCTGTTAATCCACCTTAGCTGTAAGTAAAGAGAAAAAAATACCCTTGTTTAACTTTCAGAGGATATTCCACCTATCTGAGCCTGTGTTTTCCATTTAAACTCAGACTTTTTTCACTGAATTAACTCTGATGGAACTGAAACTGAAAAGATTCTTTTCCTAATAGGGAATTTATCAGTTGCTCTGGGTAAATCCAAGACTGTAATGTGTGCTCTGGCACAACTTTAGCATGAAGGGACCAAATGTGTCTTTGAAAGCACCTAAAAGTTCTTCTGAGAGCAGATCCAGCAAGAGGAAAGTTGCCAATTTGGTTTCTGTGCCTTAAGTTCTTTCAGATGTGAAATTCACTTTACCATAATTTCTCAGCTGTAATTCCAACACCCTGAGTCTTAACTCCCCCCACCTGTATGAGCAGTGAAGTTCTGGTAACTTCACTGACTGGAGCACAGCTCTGGCTTGGGATAAACAGTCCCTTAGTGGCTGGTGCTGCCCAGATTTCAGTGTCTCTGAACCACATCCTGCTAAAGATTCAGCTGAGCAATCTGCACTTTTCTCAGGCCACATTGGAGCTCCAGGTATTGCCTGTGCTCTACACAATTCCATACTGAACAGGAGAGAAACCAAGGAAAAGCTGCCTCTTAAAATATGCCATGAAAGCAGGACAGCGTTTTTTCATAGGGTTTAGAGGGGAAGGGAATAGAATGGATATTGCAGGGGTACTTTAGAACTGATTATAACAAATCTACCTCAAATAAAGCCTGTGATTCCCAGTGATTTTTCAATTATGGTTCAATTTACAACCTAACATATGAAAACACGAAGCATAAGTTACCTGGAGTTCCCAGAAACGAGCTTGTACTTGGCTCACAATGGCAAAGCTGGTCTCTGCTGCCTAAAAATCATCTGAGAAAAAACTTCTCCCCTCTATGGCCACAGAGAAAGGGGCAAAAAGTATTCACACTCTCTCTAAATATGCCACAGTTCTGCTGAGGCCCAATTATGCCTTCTGGAAAAAAGGTTTTCTGCAAAGGTTGCCCAGCAGGGAAGGGAACAGAAAACACAGCATAACAACTGGCTGGAGGGAACAAGTGTGGCCTTTGAGGTTACATATCCCACAGGAGCAACAGAAATTCACATTAAACTATGATTCTTTCTCTGCTCCCCTCATCCCTGTCACGTCCATCTGGAAGCTGCAGACGCAGCAGTGCCACCTGAGCTTGTCCCTGTTCTCTCAGTCGGTCTCTGACACCTTCCTTCTGCTTGTCTCAGACTACAGACTCTAAGCTTAGGTGTGATACTGCAGAGCTGTTTTACCCCTTCTGAATTGTATTAAACTTGCAAAGAATTTATGGGAATGAAAATAAAAAAATCAGAGTAGTGTTTTGTTCCTGCAGTTACCAGCAGCTCCCTTCCCCCTGTCCCCAGGGTGTCTGACACAGGGTGAATCACAGATAATCAGGGCTAAGACTGAGACCTGAAGGCTCAGGAGAGGAAGAGAAGAGAGAAAAGCCTGGAAGTCACAACCACCTCACTGCAGTTGGGATGAGGTTGTTGCAAACTCCAGAGAGGGCACGGCCTGGGGAATGCAACCTCCTGGCCCAGGGGTGGGCTGGGTGGGCTGCCCTACATTCCAACTCAGCTTGTCCAGCCTGGTGCATTAAAGTCCTGTTCTGCTCTATTTTAAGCCATGAGAATTCCCTCCTCGGGCACAGTTTTGAGCCTTGTGCACTTCATGAAACACTGTCAGAAAATTCAGAAATGCGCCAGTGCATTTGTCTGGAATTCTCTCAGGATTGAAACAGTGCACCTACAGAGTTTTACATCTCTGTGCTTACATGCTTGCAAGTCTGAGTTGGTATTAAAGCCTCATACAAAATCATAAATGCTGCTTACAAGGCCCTAAAACAGCCTCCAAGTGAGAGGATGAACCGTCTCTAATTTTGTGTGCTCAGGTCGTTCTGCAAATGTTCAGGAAATGGTTGAACAATGTGTTTGTCTTGCTCAAGCATCTCATACAAGGCTCCCTTGGCTTAAACTGGATCTTCCAGAGTATCTTGAAGAGACAACTCTGGTGCTGGGGCTTGGAATGCTGTGCTGAGGGAGGTTTGCCTGCCCCGAGCAGGAGCAGCCTCTCGGTGTGCACATCCCGGAGCAGTGATTCCAGCAGGGCTTGGGAAAAGCTCCTTGCTTCCAGTTGTTTCCTCCTCCTCTTTGGTTTGCTTTAGAAGCACATCCCTGCCCCAGCCTAAAATGCTAACACAGACACAGCCAGAGCAGTTCCTTGCTGTTGTTTCCTCTCTGCAGGCTTTTACCAGGCTCTTCCTTCGCAGGGAATTTGGCTGTTCCAAAGGGTGGGAGCAGCAGCTGGCTCTGCACAAGTGGCATCTTTGTTCTTGGGGATCATCACAACACTGAAGCACTGCAGGTTCTGCCTCTCAGGGCTCCCTGCAGCCCATGTGAGCAGGAGCTGCACTGCTGAGGTGCCAGACTCCCTCTCCTGCCCTCGGGTTCAGGTTGGGAGCAGCAACATTCCCCTGCATCCACGTGCTCTCCTCTGCTCCACCTCAGTGGGGCTTAGTTTGCCTTTACTGGGCTGTGTCACAGAGTTTTAAAGTTCATTAAAATCAAATTTGAGGGTTTTTTAATGCCCCAAACGCAGTTTTTAAAGGCTAGTCAGGAATTACCTGGAAATATCCCTCTCTGTGCAGGAAATTGTACATAATTACAGCAAATTACTGCCAGTCTGTGCCTGCCACTGGGTGTTACTCAGTCCCAGTTTATTCTGGGTTTGCAGACAGGTTTCCTTTTATTGTAACTCTGATTTTGAAACATCCAGCACCCCTAAATCTCTGCAGGCTACAAGTACAGCAGAATTTTGATCATATTTTACTTTTAGGCCTCTTTCCCAGTGTTCTGCACTTTGAACAATCATCTTTAAGCAAGTGACTGCAATTCCCATGGACTTATCCTTAGGAAATGTACCAAGAATCCCCCCTGGCATAAGAATTAATACTGAATACAGAAAAATACATTTAAATCTGACTCCAGCAGGGAACCTACTTTGGGATAAACTATGAATTCTGGTTTCCCCAGCATCCTGCCTTGCAAGCCCTGCTGCAGCCCTAAAAATGAAACAGGCTATAAAAACAAGGATTTTTATTGTCCAAGGTGAGAGAAAAGTGAGCAAAAAAACCCCAACCCAAAACCTACATGGAAAACTTCAATCAGAAAAACGTTTTATAATCAGCAAAGGAGGTTTTAGGACTGTGTCATTTGTAAAGAAATGTGTAAGTTCATAGAACTGAGTGTAAACTTGAGATTGGACACTTCCGGCTGCAGGCAGATTTCAGTCATGATCTGAGCCAGTTCTGTGATGAAATAATAATTCACACAAACACAAAGCAGTTTTGCAGTTTCAGAAACTACTGAACACAAGGTTTTAAATGTGGTCTTTATTCCCTTGAAAGGATAAAGCAATTCTTTACTCAGTATGGCAACAGCAACATTATCTCAGGTATGAGAGGTTAAAAAAAATACTGAACAAATTGATCTTCTGTGTAAGTGGAAGGAGGGAGTGAGGCTACATTGACCTAAATAATGGAAAGGTTTGGAACTGTGAGGGAATGGATAAAATCCCATTCAGGTAAACTCCTCACATGTTCAAAGAATGAGATTGCAAACCCTGTAATTTGAAGAATGTATTTAAAACCTGGAATGGGTGATCGAGAGGGGCTGTTTGAACCATGAAGTGCCACTTTCTGAAAGCAGCAGGCCTTGAATTCCTATTCCCCAGGGTAAATAGGGATTGTTAGAGGACACAGGCATGAACTGATGGATAGTCCCCAACCCCATGTCCATGTCCTGCTCATGTCCCATCCAGGAGAGGGTGACTCTGGCTGTGGGGGGTGTCCTTGCTGGGGAGAATGGGCTAAATCTCTTGGAAATGGAGACCAGCATTTGAAAAAGCTCTTCTTTCCCCTTTCCTTTGGCAAATCCTCTCTCTCTCCCAGGGGTCACATCTGTCCTCTCTGTAACTCCACTAGGGCTAATTTGGCTGCTGTTATTCCCAGCTCTCAGCCAAAGACCCAATTAAAAGAGATCCTGACAAATCACAGGGCAAGGGGAGTTACTTCCTCACTAAATGCTCTCCCTGGGCTAAATCCCTCCTGTGAACTGCAGTGTTTGCCAGCCCATGGGAAGCTGGTGGCAGACACGTCTGATGTGTCTTCTCACTCAGAGGACCTTATTTCAGCAGGAAGTATCTGGTCCTGCTTCTCCTACTGCAGCTTCTGAATATCCCCTTGTGGGAGTCTCAGCAGCCATTACATGGAGCCAGACCTGCAAGCAGAGGTTTTTTCCTTTTTTGTAATGGGAGAGTTCATTTATGCTGAGAATACAGTTTTTACCAGACTGCCTGCAGGACAATACAATAAAAGATTTATCCTTAATAGCATTTCACTGAAGTTTCACCACAGGAGACAGGGGTTTTGTTGTGCCTTTTTTTTATTTTTATTTTCCCCTTCAGTTGGTATGAAAGTCTCTGCTCTTAGCTTTTTTTTTTAACTTTTCGCAGAGCATAATCCCTAGATGTCCTCTGCCACCTTCTCCCAACTGAATTTTTCTCTTTTCTCCAGTCATTTCTCATCTCTGACACACTTTTTGTTTTGCTTTTTGTTGTCCTATTATGTAGTCAATGGAAATGAGAAAAGAAGCTGGTTATGAGCACAGTAACTCTGAAGTTGGACAAGTCTTCTGTAGCAAAATTGACATGAAATAGGAACCAGGCTTTGCTTTTCTCTCTAAGTGTCTGACACATTCTGCTCATTTACAAGCTGAGACTCCACGAATCTTCTCTGCTCTCCCTTCCAGGTGGCTGCTGAGCCCAAAGTGCACCCCCATCTTCCTGCCTTTTTGAAGGTCTCCCTGCTCCAGGATCTGTCCAGGTAAGGTGCAGAACTTCCAGAACTTGTCCTGAGCCAGCACCCTGCAGAGGACAGGCTGCTGCCTCCATGTGGAATGGGACTCTCATCCCATTAATCTCAGCGAGCATCCTGAGGCACGAAATGCCAAGTGGATAAATGGAAGAACACAATCCTCTATGAGTGATACCACTGACATATTGCCTGGATAAGGCTCTGCTGACAGACTCCTTAGTCCTTCCAGAGTGCTCTGGAGCTCCAGTGATGTCCAGTACGTGCCTGCTGGGTTGGCTGTAGGGAGACTTCAGGTAATATTCCAGCTCATATTCCAGCTCACCCCAGTCATCCCTTCTCTGCCTCTTGTTTTCCTGCTACTAAACAGCAAAATGGTACCTTCCTTCCTCCCAGAGCTGCAGAACTCGGGGTTGCAAAGAGCTACTCGAGCAGCATGTCTCATAATTAATTGTTATCCTAAGCCTCCTCAGGTGCCTGACTGCTTGAATATCTAAGAATTTATGGGCATTTGGTAACGTCTGAAAATGAAAAGTCTCTTTAATATGCTTATGATAAGTATTTGCACTATTTTAGAAAGCTATTTTCATTCCACTCAGACACTTGTTAAATAACTTTTTAGAACTTGAACATTTACTGCTCATTTTATATGTGAAATAAATCAATCAGATTTAACAAAGGAAAGAACCTGATTTGCCCACAGCCCTGTCTGAGCACAGAGGTGCCATTTTGCAATCTAATGAAGCTTTCAGTTAAAGAAATGAAAGGTGGGGGGAGACTTTGATGTCTAATAAAAATGATTCAGCATCCTCATAACTTTGACAAGTAGTGTGACTTATAAACCTTCCAGTGGAGCAGTACAAGAGAGTAAGAACTTATAAGTCTAGACTGCAGAAGACACCTACCAACAGTAATGCATCCTCCCAAATCTGACAGAGCTTTGGGAAAGGGAAGGGGTCCTGAGCAGCCTGATCTAGTGGGAGTTGTCTCTGCCCATGGGGGTGATTTTTAAGGTCCCTTCCAACCCAGGTCATTCTGGGATTCCCTGATCATCAGGGACACCCAGCACTACCTGTGGCTGCAATCTCTTCTTACACATCACTCAATTCTCTGCTGTTCCTAAAAAACGCATTGGTTTTCCATATATTTTTCTGGTGCTTCATAGTTAATCAGCTCAGAGTTTAAACAGGGGTTTGTATCTATATAAAAAGAAGGGTCCCTTATCACCTCTGTAAATCATCCCTACCTCCCACTCTGGGGTTATTACAGATGGGTGTCTGTCCAGGCCTGTCTGAAGAGTGGCTGTGACTTTGATGTATTTTTCCTGTGCTGGTAACAAATGGGTCACAGCCCAGTTATGTGATTATACAACATGTTTACAGCTTCTGCCATACTGGAGGTGCACAGAATATTGCTTGGCAGGAGCCAAGACATGCATCTTGTGTGATGTAAGTTGTGCCTCTCTCCCTTTCCATCCCTCTCCATGCACAAGGAGCCTCACACGGACAAAACTCCCTGTCTGTCCAGTTTGAGAGTGGTGGGGCTGAGTCTCCCAGACAGAAAGTCTCACAATCTTTAATGTGCTTTCAAGCTCAGCAACAAAAAGCATTAAAACTGTACTGCATGAAGGCTCCTGTGTTATGAAGTATCATCATCCAAACACTTTAAGGAGTGTGCTATAACATAGTCTACCATAAGTTCAGTTTTTACTCAATCACTTGAAATGCACTTAGGAAAATTGCTCTTTTGCTGTTTTCACAACAGCTCTGCAAGTCAGCCTCTGGTTTAATGATAACTGCCTTAATCACAGTTTGGCTCGCTTCATTTTGACAGCATTGATGGAGCAAACTATTTATTTTCTGTATGTTAAATGTACTATCATTGCAGTCACCAGGCTTTTCATCCTGGTGCAGTAAATGCAGGCGACAAGGTTTGCATCTCATTAAGGTAATTTGTGTGCGCGTAATTTTCAGTAAACACAGTGAATGAAATCACGAATCTCCTCTACCCAAAGTGTCATCTGAAACTATTTGTGCTTGTTTTAGGCTTGGAAGTTGTTTTTGCAGCCCCTCTATATATAGCAAGCCATGTGCTTTCTCCACCAGGAGGGTCGGGCCGTGGAGCAGCATCCTCAGGAAGGAGTTGCCTTAACAGATATTGCGACATCCTTGGGCTGAACAAGCCCCTCTCCCGTGCCCTGGATCTCTGTGTTCTGCTCCGGGTTCACATTCTGCAGGGTGTGCAGGCAGGAAAGGATGTTTGCTCCCTCCCCGGGAGCGAGGGGCTGGGGGAATTCTCTCACTAATTTGTTCTGATCCTGCTGCCTCATTAGGGCAGCCTGTAAAAGATGGGAAATGTGTCCTATGGCAGCAAATGTGAACTTTCTGCATGGAGCTGTTAACACAGTAAATAGCTCAGGAGGAGGGAGGGAGACAGCTGGAGCACATTGTGTTTCATAAAGACTACACCGGGACCTTGAATCTTCATTTAACCCATCACTGAGGTGACAAATCTGCACGCTCTGCTGCTGGGTGCTGCTGCTGCTGCTTGCCTGTTAATTTATCTGTTTTCAGCCTGTCTAGACATTGTTTGGGTCAGAAAGTGCTGTCTCTCCCCTGCCGTGGGATTTGCCTGCTCAGCTCTTGCTGCAGGCTGCTGTGCCAAACGGGTTTCCAGAAGAATGCTCCCTCTGTCTGGATGGCTTATTAGCAGGACTCCAAATGGATGGAGAGCCTTTCAATCCTGCTAAGGCTTCCTACAGATAAAGTTTATTTTAACTTCTTCTCGCTAAAAATACGCTGTCAGGGATAAATAATTCAAATACTTTGGGGGGTTTTTTTCCCCCTTGTGATTAGAAATCTGCCTAAAAGTGTCCTTGAAATGTTCTCTGAAGAGGTTCAAGCAGGTTTTGGATGGTCCAACCCCAGACTAAACTAAATGCCCATGTGGGGCCCACGCTGTGCCTTTGCCAGGGTGGTACTGACTCGGGCTCCTATCAGAACCCCCTTGCTGTTGCTGCCAGATAAATATTTAAAAGTACTCTTAAAATGGTATTTCAAGATAAATAAAACTAATAATTAATAACTCCATGGTCACATATTTCTTGGGAGCACTTAAAAATGTTGCCCTTTGGAGTACTCAACTTCAAGGGTGTTTTTTATGGGAAAAAAATCCTCCAACTTTCTTACCCAGTTTGCTGCCATGAGATTCTCAGTTTGATTCAGTAGGAGATAACCAGGAGTTTCATAAAGGCAAGATTCCTGTTAACTACAAAATAGTGTTGGATTTCATTCTATCTTCAATATCAGCATGGATTTCCTAATGTAGGAATAATCTATCTGGGACATAATGAAAAATCTCTTTTTTGGGAGAGAAAAATGAGGCTTGGATTAACAGAAATATTTTGGAGGGACTGCGAGGACTATGGAAAACATTTGTTGGTCTTTGAAGATGCCTCCCAAACCAAGGCATGCTAAGTGAGCCCTATGGTGGGAGCTTTAATTCCTATGTTTCCTGTTCCAACTGCATTGTATGGATCAGCCTGAGTTTATCTTCCAACATTTGTAGTTTCCTCACACCACGTGTAGCTCCCAAGTTCTTATTGCTCCAATACAGAGCATAAGAAAGGTCTCCCAGCTAAGGGAACTGTAGGGAAAAATGGAATAGGCATCTGTGTTAGTGCCCATTCTTATATGTACATGCTGCTGGGAGTTTGGATTTTTTCTTTTTTGTCATAAATTCAAATTTAGGCATAAATGCTTCTGATACATGAAAAATCTGAGGAAAAGAAAGTTACACTCACTGGAAAAAAAGTCCTCCCAGCCCTCTCTCCTGGTTTACAGCTCAGCCCCTGGGCTGTGCCTGCTTTCCACAGAGGGCCTGGAGATCCCTTCTGAGCTGGCAAAATTCTGCCAGAGGTCTCCAATTCTGACACAGGTCCCACAAAAGGACAGGAACCTCTCAGGAGTTTTGGCTGTTCTTTTGGAGGACAGGTCTCAGTTTTCCCACATCTGTGAACTCCACTCAGTTCTTTGCTGAATTAGCACCATGAACAATTCTTTGCTGGTCATTCTCTTACTGGAAAAGAGCTCCTGACCCCAACAGGCACCCAGACAAGGTGGAACTCACAGACTCCATTGACTTCAAGGTCCTGCATGAACCCTGGCTCTTGGCCACTTGGAGTGCACCCAAACAAGGCCCTCAGAGTTCAGGCAAGTGTGCCCAGACTGCAGCAATTAACTCTTTGAACCCAGCTCTGGGAGATCTCTGCTCTGGGCTTTTCTCCTCCCCTGGGCTGGCAGTGATTAGGGCCTTTCCAGCCCTTGAGAGAGCATGGGAGCAGCATCCCTTCGAGGAGCAGCAATTCCCAACAGCATCACCCAGGCTGCCTTTAAGTCACTTCCACTGCAAGATTCTCAGGCTTTACATCTTTCCTCACAGAGCAAGGACTACAGAGAATCTTTGTTCTAAATTTTCTCCCTCCTCCCCACTGGAATTTACAACAAAGTGTCATGGAAATACAAGTTCTGTTAAAGCTTACCACTACACAGCTCAAATTTTAGGCCAAGT
>JAOXXN010000252.1:11926308-11963674 GCA_026770055.1 Myrmophylax atrothorax
TTAATTACTTAATTTTATTGTATTAAAAATAATACATGACATCCAAGTTTACGTAGGTAATTAACATTATAGAATGTTAAAAGTAGGTTTTGGTATTATATTAATTATCAAAGTCCGTAATATATAAATATTACTACAATTGTAGAATTACTGCCCAAAAGTAACTTTCTTGTTTTATTCCTTTATATTTGGAAAAAAAAAAAAAGAAGGAAGTGTATGTTTAAGGGAAGCAGAAGGAAGAGGTTGTAAAGAGTGAAAAGACACCTCAAACCCAACAGGTGTCAATGAATCACAGCTTAGTCACCATTGCTGGCTGCATGAATCAATAGGAGACTCTGACTATTAAATAAAGATTTGATCTTTGTATAAAATATTACCTGATAACCAAGCAGCCCAAATTGAGTGAATGCCTTGTGAAAGACTCAGGCTGAGGCCTCCAAAGAGAGACAGCTCAGTGCACAGTCACTCAGCAGGAGAAGCAAAAGCTGAATATTAAGAGTCTTTATGTATATATTAATGAATCTGCTACTATTGTAAACTTTATTTAAGTTTGTAATTGAATGAGACGAGCATGCAGGTGAAATTATTTGGAGTGTGAAGGTTAGTGGAGAGGAAGTTAATTAGAGTTGTGTTGCAAATGTTTGCTTAGGAAAATGAAGTGCTATGACAGGGGCCTGAGCTTCCAGGGAAGCTCTGGATGGGGAGTGATCCAGGCTGTGTCCCAGAGGGATAATCAAGGGAGCAGCCCCAGACCCCACCTCGTGTGGGCAGTGCTGCCTGAGCCCCCAGGGCTGCCCCCCAAACTGCAGGCTCGTGCCATGCCCAGCTCTCTTCAGAGCCAAGGGCCATTCCATTGACACTCCTGCTGGCAGAAATGTTATGTCTGACTGCCCCTTCCCTCCTTTCCTGTCTCCCCCAAACTTTTCCATTCAGCAGCCAACACCCTTCTCCTCCTCTCAATACCACTAAAAATACCAACTATTCAAACAGATTTCTTTTAATTTGTTTTGGTTTATTGGAGGTGAGATGTGCATTTGTTCATTAATTTTTTTTTTTCAAAAAGAACAAACATGATTTGTGGCAATTTTCTCTGCATTGCTGATCAACTTTCCCCATCCTTTTCCTTTAACATTCAGTGGAGAGTTTTCACCCATTCTCAATAAAGACCACTCATGAACTGAGTCTTCTGGCAGCACTGGCAGGGGGGAATTTTTAATCCCAAACAACACAAAGGAAGGAAACACTTTCAGTTTGATGGACCTGGAGTTTTGGGGTGTCCCTTAAGAACTTGGTTGCACGTCTCGAATCTCCTCTGAGAATTCAAAGCAGCGCTTTGGAAAACATAATTTTTGACAATGCTTTTGAGGTGTTTAAACTCTCTCCCAGGCTCCTGGTTGTGTTTGGAGGGCAGGGCAGCCCTGAGCCGGGTGGCACAGGGTGGGCACGGGGCTCCCAGAGCCCTAAATCCTCTTTGGGCTCTGCTGTCTGCAGAACTGAGCTGAGGGGATGCTGCAGTCTGAGAGGACTGGGATTTGTCTGCAAGAGCCAAATGATCTGTTCTGCTGATGCTTAGGATAATTAAACAATAGAAGCAAAATGATTAATAAGGCTCTTTTCTCCAGCTGAAGGCCTGGAGAGGGGCCACTAAATTTGACTAAATAAACTCAGCAGAATAGGAAGATTTGCAGCATTTATTGGCTCATTTTTTCCTCGGGCTTTCTAACCCATCGCTATAACTTATTGGCTTAAGACACTCCTTACACCCACATCACATTTTGCCTTGGGCCATTCTGCTGCTCCTGACAGCTGTCTAGGGCAAAAGGAAATCACCCAACCACAAATGTTTTCTCATAACTTCATAACAAGGGAATCTGAAGAAGTCAAAACCTTGGAGGTTCAGACCCTGTTTTAAAAAGTGGGAGAAAATTAGGATCCGAAATGCAGGCACTGCCCTGTGCGCCCCTGACTGTGCATCCAGTTGTGCTGCTGTGCATCTGAAAAGGGTCACCTGAACTGCTGAAGTCTTGGTGGTCCTTAGGAGCCAAATCACAGCCACTCTGTGCTGGTTTTTGGTGCCTGGATGGTGATGCAGGTCCAGGGGGAAGCACTGGGATGAGGCGGGAGCACTGCAGGGACAAGCCCCAGCTGCTGAGGGATGGAGGGCACGTGGGCACAGAGGTTTGCAGTGCCAGGTGGGCAGGACAGTCCCAGCAGGGTCTGTGTCCAAGCTAAAGCTGACTCGTGCTCAGCAGGGATCTGGCTGTGCCCATTCCAGGGTAGGGAAAAGGGGAAGGTACCTTTGAGGCCACTCAGCCCTTGTGAACTGGGTCAGAAGAGCCCAGCTGGTCACACCAGTGGCAGCCACTCTCGTGGCAGGTTTCTGATGCCCAGTGGAGCTTTCGGTTGTGGAGGGTTTCAGTACAGTATCAGTTCTGTAGTGTTGGTGTCTGGTGTTTGCTGCACCCCTGAAACAGGCCAAGTGAAGGGTGTTGTGAGAGAGGGACGTTAAAGGGCCTGGGAACAGACACACACCCTGATCCTGTGCTTATGGACATAACACTTTGGTGGTGTTCAATTTGTGCCAATGGTTCCTATGACAGGAGCATGGAGAAACAACTAGAAAATAATAAAAATCTTTGAGTAGGAAGACAAGCAAAACTTCAGGAAAAGAAATGCAAATCAGTGAGCAGTTGGTGTTCAGGGTCTTGTGTTTTCTCTGCAAGTGGATGCACAGGAGTCTTGGGACTGCTTTGGGAAGGTCAGGGGTCCTTTAAATGCCAAAAGCTTAAAGGGTCTCGCTCAGATGTCCTGTCTGAAGACAAAACAGACAATGAGCTGCCTTTTAACTTCTCCCTTAGAATCTATTTCAAAAATATATGCTGTCATTCTTCCACAGCCCTGGCCCCTTCTGCTGAGAGGGAGGGTGGGAGGTGGTTGTAGTTCTGGTGTGAATGTGACTCTGCCTGTCTGAACTAGGAAGAGATTAAGCATCTTGCCCAAGGTCACAAATAACTCACCGACTTTCCCTGATGATTTCCAATACAACACATGCTCCAGCACAAGTCCTCTTTGGAGAATGTGTGCATTTTTGTCAGTTTTACCTTCTGTATATGATGGCTCTCCCTTTCTTGTACAATTACCAGTGTACCTGAAAACCTGGTTTGAAAGAAAGTTGGGATATTGTTCATCAGAATAAATCTGTCTGCAAGTTTGAGAATGAATGAGGATCTAGGCTATTCAGCCTTCACTGGTCTTTCTCCAAATTTGTGTCGGAAAAACCTTGAAGGGATGTTGTTGTGGCTCTGGAAGGTGCTGCCCAGTCTCATTCAGGCAGCAGCCATGACGTGGCTGTAGCTCAGTCACACATCCTGACCCCCCTGAAGGCTGGAAGAACAGTTGGAGGTTCGTGGTGCTGCTCCATGGGCATCCAGCAGGGACAGAAACAGCACTGCAAAGCAGTAGCTACTGGCTATTAAAAAGCATAATTAAAAATTTAATTACTTCTGAAGACAGTAGTGTCACTGGCTAGACATGCAAATCCCAATGCAAGCCAAGTCAGAAATTCAGGTTTCCAGGAGGACCCTCGCTGGGATGAGTGAAGTGAGTGGCTGGGATCCTGGAATGGGGAGCAGTGGGTGCTGTACCTGTCCCGGTCAGACCACCCTCCCACACCTCCTGCCTCCCCTGGCAGACTGTCTGTCCGTCTGTTTGCCTCCCGTTGCTGCACTTATCTGATGGTCCAAGTCACTCTTATTTACATTGCCCACAGGGCATGTTGGATTGGAGCACATTTCCTCTCTTGTTACAGTTGATGAATGCAGCTCTATTAAAATATCATCTCATCCTCACACTAGATTGCAGTCTAAGATAATATGTGTTTTTTCTATATCGTTTATACAAGAAAGATTATGTTAAATGCCAGACCCAGTAAATATTTCAAGATCCACTGCATTGCTGAGAACAGTTTCTCCCTGGGCATATGTTTCAGAGCCAAAGAAAACACTTTAAAAATTTCCTTCCTGTTTAATTTTTTTAAAGGGCATTTTCCCTATATCTGTTACTGAAATGACAAGTTGTCATGTTCCTTGATCTTATTACAGTTGCAGATGTAACTCAGCAGGGAATCTGCCCAAGTTTACATTTAAAATCATAAGACCCTGATTCTGATCTTTTTTTTATCAGTTTAAATCTTTCTGTGGTGTAGGACTTCCAGCTTTACCTCATTGTAATCAAGACCAGAATTGCTCCTAATTATAACACTTAACTCCTGTGTAGTGCTTTACACTTTCCAGTCTCTCTATATTCATCAATTAATTAATCCCCAAAGCAGTATTACATTCCCACTGAAAAAAAATTGGAGAAGCAAAGCATGAGGGTGAGAAGGACTTGCCAAAAGGCAAAGGTGATGGAGGTGGTGCTGGCACCATCACACAGTGCCCTGGGTCTCTCTCTGTCCCTCTCCTCACTGTGCATCACACCAAACATCATCCAGAGGGTCCTGGGAAGATCCCCCAGTGGGATCTGGCTTCCCCTGGATTTTGGGCACTAGGCAATGATTTAGAAAAAAAAAAAAAAAGCCTGGAAAATTGTCTGTTGGTAGAAGAGCTTGTGAGGTGTCTCACTGAGTCCATGGGCCCTGCTGGGCTTTTATCAGGAGGGGGCCAGAAAACCTGGGATCCCTGAAACCTTCCCTTGGATGAATAAATTAATGGATAGATAAGCACATTGAGGAGTAGCTGTATGTCTGAAAAGCTCACAGATGTGGACACCTTATGCAAGCAAAGGGGATGGGCTTTCACCTGAGTGGAACCACATTTGACCTGTATTTGAAGCATTTGCTCTGCACGCCAAAGACCTCTCTGTCCTGGGCTGATGTTAAGCAAAGGTCATGACAGTGATGAGCAAAACAGCTCAGGGAGGAAGAGAACAGCCCCAGTTCTAATCCCAGTATCCACGGAGGAAGAGAACAGCCCCAGTTCTAATCCCAGTATCCACGGAGGAAGAGAAGAGCCCCAGTTCTAATCCCAGTATCCAGGGAGGAAGAGAACAGCCCCAGTTCTAATCCCGGTATCCACGGAGGAAGAGAACAGCCCCAGTTCTAATCCCACTGTGCAGGAAGGAAGGGAACAGCCCCAGTTCTGATCCCAGTATGGTCCTGCAGTTCCCTCTCTCTCAAGCCCTCACTGGAGGGATTGTCCTTCCCAGTATGTCTGTGCAGGGAAATGTCCTTGTGTGGTTGTGTCACAGCAACTGCCCTGTGCAAGCTGCACCTGGATAAATCCCTCCATGGATTCTGGAATAAAAGCCATGGCTGCACAGAGTCATGCTTCCGTTTTATTCCAGAATAATATCCAGGCAGGATATTTTACTGGCCTTTCTGTAGTGGATTAATTATTCTAGTACAGCTGTTCTGGGGAGGTATTTCCCTGTAGGCAAGTCCATGGAGGGTAAAGGGGAAATGTGAGCTTGTTGAGGGATTAGGCAGAAGGGTGGGAAGTTTAAAGGTTCAGCTAAGCTTCAAATAAATGAATTGAAACCTTTGGAGGTTTTCCCCATCGTGTCTCATGGAGATCAGACCATTTTTATCAAAGAGAGAATAGAAAGGACTGAGATGCAAATTTTTTCCTACTCTGTTGGTTAGTTGGAGAGGGAAAAAGAGAGAAGTGGCTTCAAGAGGAAAAGCAGGTTCCATGGACTTTAGATTATGTGATTTTGGAAGGTGTGAGTCATTAGGAAAGAAGAGGGAGGGAAAAATCATTTTCTCTGGTCGCTATGCAGTAATGCAGAACAGTTGTTCCTGCGTTTATTTCTGCGTTTTCCAGCATGGAAATTGTTGGCATGGGCCATTGTGAGATAGGGATTGTGCAAACTCAAATAGAAAAGCAAATACTCACCAACACAATGGCAGCTGATGCCAAGTGTAACACCTGATGCAACATGTTAAACCTATCAGAGATGGGGGATCATTAAATGAAACAAGTATTCTTTTAACTTTCATTTCCTGAAGGGATTTTAGTTTGTTTGGGGTATTTTAAGAATAACTGGAACAACTGCACTGGATTGGAATTGCACACCAAGCAGGGCAGAGAGAAGAAATTTTTGATTTCTGCTTTTGTACTTTGGAGTCTGAAAACAGAAAAGTTCTTCATTAAAAATAGGGGCAGCAGAAGATTGAATGGTTTATTGCTCTTATGGTGGAATATAATATCTTGAATCAATATTTCATTAGTATAATTCAGTCTTACATGCCTGCTTTTTTGTAAGAAAAATTGAAAATCAAACACAAACAAACCCAGCTGTTGTTTGCATTCCTCATGAAGGTCCTCTCGCCTGTGCATCCTTTGTTTGTTCCTTTCCCTTGTTTTATTTTCTTTTTAAACCTTGAGGTTGATAAAAGTCAGATTATTTACAAATGTTTATGCTGTTGCCTATACTAGAATCATCCCTTTTCAAGGAAATTAACTTAAAAGCAGCCAAGTCTGCTGACACGGTGCTGTCTGCTGGAAATGCCTCTGGTCATGGCTGTGTTTCACAGCCTCGTGCAGGTACAGCAATCATTGCAGCATTATTCCCTCGCTTCCTCTGACCTTGCTTTTTGTTTTGTTTGTCTTTTGGGTTTTTTAAGTGGATCTGCAGAGCAGAGTCACGGAGCAGCATCACCTGGGCTGCCAATGACACACCTTGTGCCCAGAGGGTGCTGCGCCGTGGCTGCTCCGGGTGCTGTTACAGTTCACAGCCCTGGGATTGTTCCTTCCCTCAGAGCAGCTCCGTGGCCTCTTCCCTGGCTGCTGGGGGAGCCTGAGAGCTCTCTGGAGCAGGAGGGACCTCAGCACCAGGCTCTGCTCTTTGGTCATGAATGGTTTAGCCTGAGCATCCTGACTAACAGTGCCAGGGTGAACCCCGGCTCGGGTTATTGCATCTTTATTCTGTGCATGAGGGCACTCCCCGTGCAGAGCTGGCTCAAGCTCACCAGACTGAGACAGTTTGCTCACAGACCCGAATGCAGCAGTCCTCCTCCCACCTGGCCCACCTCTCCCTTGTGGCTTCTCTTCCCGTGGTTCCCTCCCCAGGGAATGCAGCTGCTGTGCAGACTCGGAGCTTGTCCTGACCCTGGGTGAGCACAACTGAGAGCTCTCAAATGCTTCTGGTTCACCAGTGCAGACACAAAGTACACAGCAGGAGAACATCTGCCTACAGGGAGTGCTGGGGAGGGCTTGTAATGCTTGAATGATTTTTGTCTGCTCCTGTGGTGGGAATGAACAGATCCCAGCCCAGCACACAGCAGAGTCAGTGCTGGGTTCTCCTCTGGCTGAACACATTGCCCCTGACTACAGTTCCTTCCATCCTTTGCTGCAGGGACGGCAGGGCAGCAGCCCAGGCAAACCCTGAGCCGTGGGACCTGTGCCCTGGCAGTGCCCCCCGCGTGTTTGTCTGTCCCTTGTCTCAGGAGAGGGACAGGAAGGCAGCTCAGATCCAAGTGCAGATGTTTGCTTCCTGTTTAAAAAAAACAGCTGGTGTTTGGGGAAGTTTCTCTTCTTGCATATCTAGTCTCAGCCTTGAACTGTCTCTCTCCGTCTCACGGTTACCTCTCCCCTAGCAGGGATGTCTTTGTTTTTCACTGCTCCTTTGGTACTGACATTTCTTCTCTCCCACAGTTTAACTCTTCTACAAGAGGCTTAAACATGTTTTCTGTGTGTTCATGGTCAGCTTTGCAGAGCCATTCAGACCGGCTAAGAAAAGCCAGCCAAGCAGGTCAGGGAAAAGAGCCTTCCTTTGCTTTGTGGATTGCTCTCATGGTTGGTGAGACTGGCAGGATGGAGGGGGAAAACAGTTTGTGTGTATGTGGAAGTCTTTGCAGCTTCAGTCTAGACCTTCCCTGCTGTTCGGGGAATGAGGGGAACTGCAGCCGGAGCAGCGAGGCTGGGGGAAATCACAACAGTGCCACCGACATCAGCAGTGCTTGGCCGTGCAGCCCCAGAGCCTGGGGGAGAAATGTGTCACCCCACAGTGGCACTGCCAGCACTGGGCGCCCTCAGCAACCCCCCGTGCTGCTGTCCGGTGCAACACCCGAAATACACACCCGGACACTCCCCCCGAGCTTTGAGCGGCTCCAGGAGAGCAGCAGATCAGAGCTGGCATGAGTAAACGGCACTTTACGTCCCATTTAGAGGGGGACAAGCTCGGGTAGGATGAGAGGAACTTTTCCTTGCACGGTGCCATCGGCACCCTCCTCTCTGATGTGAGAAAATCGCATTGGCCACCCTGGAGACTGAAGCACGCCGAGGTTGGCCAAAGATGTTGTGTTGAGCCATATGTTGACCCAAATCATCAGGAGATTCTGTGGCTTTCGTGTCCCAGCTTTGTTGCATTCAGGCCCTCCCTTGTGCTTGTCAGGCTTCCAGGAACTGATGTCTGGCGTTCCCACCCTGTCTGCCACCCAGTCCCAGAGAGCTTCTTGCTGCAACGGGAGCCTTTGATTTTTCACTTGGAAATAACTTCAGGGCTTGAAATTTCTTTCCTGCATGGTGTTTTTTTACAATTTCACATGAAAAGAATACAAAATATGTATCCAAAACAAAGCCTTTTATGGTGGGGGCAAATGAAATGTTTCCCTTTTTTTCCCCCTCTCTCTCCTCTCTTCCTTTTTCCTAATTTGATAATGGTTTAAAACACAAACTGGAGTCAGCCAGAAATGCTGTTACAGTGCTATTATCCTCTTTTTCCTTCCTTTTCACGGCAATGATGCGTTGCACTGCCTGCATCCCGACTTCCCCAGCAGACACTTCCCGGGTGCCTCCTTTTCCTCCCAACTCCAACCCTGCTCCCCAGGTTGTTCCTGTACGTACCAGATCAGTGACAACAAACCCTACCAGTCTGTATTTGAGGCTGCAAAAATAGCAAGGTGGTGATTCAAAGCCAAAAGTGCTTTGCAAACGGTTGTGTTGTATTTAGGATATTAACCACCACCCCCAGAGGGGGCGGATGAGTGTGGAGGAGGAGGAGGAGGAGGAGGAGGAAGAGGTTGTTTTGGAGATTTTGTGTGAAACTTCTTTTGAGTGACAGCGTTCTGTGACAGTTCCCCAAAGACAGTGCTTTTTACTGGCTCCTGAATTGGCTTATCTTTTGGCAAATCTCCTCCCCAGCCTGCTGCCTCTCCTCCTTGGGATGCTGAGACATTGTGAAGGAGCAACAAAAGGAACACCTGGCACGCTCCCCCCATGGCACAGGGACACGGGGCAGGCACAGCTCCACTCAGTTGTCACTCAGCAGATGGGCTCCTGCAGCCCTTGGAAGGTCATGGTGGCCCTGGTGACCAGAATTTTGATCGTGTGTCCCTGATTATTTTGTGAGGTGCTGCTGACTTTTAAGACCTACTGCATGGCCTAACTGATGGGAAATAAAACCTTTATAAGCACTACAGGCAGCCACGGCGGGGAGGATGTGATTGCAAAAGGCATATGTGGCACTGGCCTGTGCTAGAATGGAGTATTTCAATTGTGCTCTGCAAACTTTGCCCCTGCAGACTGATGGAAAATGGCTAGATGGAGCATGGATTCATTTTCTAAAGGAAATGAGGATATAAATTCATTTAAGAAATGACATGCCAATTTTTCTTGCTCCGTTTTCCTCTCATAATAAACGGTACAGCTGCCAGGAATTTTTGTGAACATAACACTTGCTTTCTTCTTTTTTTTTTCTTTTTTTCCCCTTTTTTTTAAATCCTGCTCAAATGTTATAAAAGACCCAGAGCCAGATCTATCACATTTAGGATCTCAGCAGAGGTAAACCCCAGTAGACAAATGAAGAATCCCTGTCTCTGTTGACTGCTGACAGCAATGGTGACACAGGCTGCAACATTCCTTCCTCAAAACTTGGAGAAAATATATAACCCATTTACTTAATGGACTGAGCTATAATGTCATCAGTTAAGTGAATCCTGTGAATAAAGAACAAGATGAAGTAATTGCTTCCAAAACATTTCTGGAATGAAGTAAAGCTTCACAGTGACTGGTCTCCTGGGGTCCTGTTGATAACCTCTTTTGAGCAAAGTTTGTTCTTCTGTGATGCAGAGGTGTTATTAAGGATTTAATTCACTAGACAGCATTTAAGGGGGCAGCTTGATCTGCCCCCACCGTGGCTGGGATTGTGGATTGCCATCCTGGTTTGCTTTAAAACACAGCAGCTGGAAGGGAAAGCAGCCTGAAGTGCACAAACTGGCCAACATATCTGATATTCCAGCTCTATTTCTGGAGGTGCTGAGCACCTGTAGGTCCCACAGAGAGCAGTTTATAAACACAGCCAAGGAATGTGTGTCCCAGCTCAGACTGTTTCCAAACAAATGAGGAAACTTTACTGGCCTGGTGTTGCAATTGTCACTCCCTGACTGCTGTGGGAGAGCAGCAATCTCTGCAGCCTTCCCAGCTCGGCTTTCACTTGGCTTTGGCTTTTTCTTGAGGTAAATAAACTGGAGAGGAGAGGCTGGTGTGCCATCCCACAGCAAGGGCAGAGAAGGAAAGGCTTACTTGGCATGGAGGAGCTTGGTGATGTGTCAGCAGAGACCCTCCTCCTGCTCCAGGGTCTCAGGGTGGTTGAGGTTGTTGAGTCTAGGTCTTTTTCTGATAAAGAAAGGAAACAACTGTTGGAAATGCCATTTTTGTAGTCCTCAAGAGAAAAGAGTTGTTTTCCTGAAACTCTGCAGCTTTTACTAGGTTGGAAGGGACATCTGGGGGTCACCTAGTTTGACTGTCTGCCCAGGGAGGGGCTATTTTCAAAATCACATCAGGTCATATAAAATAATCAGTTTAGCCCTTGATTATAATTTTTAAAGGTTTCTGTCTCTGTAGCCAAACAAAGAACTAATCTGGCATTTGGCACAAAGAATGAAGCAGAATTTTCCAGCTCCGGAGCAAAAGCAAGGCAGGGGCAAGAAACTCTTGAGGTAGGTCAGCTGTGGGCAGGAGAGCTCCTTTCTTTGTGTGTGGCTGATCCCTTTGGCAAGGTTCCCTCCCTGATTCCCACCTTCCCTCCTGTCCCAGTGCCTGCTGGAGGTCGTGGGACCCTCAGGGTTGTGCAGAGTGTGAAACGAAACGTTTGTGTGGCTGCACCCTGGGGGTCAAAAACCTTGGGGAGCAGGGCAGGAATGGGAGTGATAATTGTTCACCAACTGTGCTTACAAAGCAAAGTCAGCAGCCTTCCCTTGTTCCTAACTCCCCTTCCTTATCCTTTGCACAGCTCCCCTATCTGCCCTTCTCATGTGATTTTTGTGTTCCCCTCAGCAGTTTTATTTCCACAATGGTTGTTGGGCTTTTTTTCCCCACATACTTATTTTTCTGGCTACTTCACAGTGGCTGAAATGTTTAGTCCCCCAGCTTATTTAAGAGGTTTCTGGTCTTACAATTGCTCTGGAGAAATGTAAGTGCTTAATATGAACTACTGAAAGGGAAGAGAAAGAGGAAATACAGAGCCATGTTCCTTTTGTTTGACAGAGCAGAGCCCTGTGGTACAGAACACACAGAAAGGGCTTTGAGGAGATCTGGTTTCTCTTCCCATCCCAGTGCCTTGTGTGATTTCCAGGCAGTGCCTGATCTCTCCTGGCCTCCTCCCTGCCCTTGTTCTTGCTTTTCTTTCCTGTTCACTCATTTCTTCCCCTGCTGAGGTGCTGGGGAGCTCAGAGCAGGTCCCACCCAATCTCTACAGAACCTGTGTCAGCTGGCAAAGCCCTGCCCTGGGAACCCTTTGCACTCACTGGTGAAGAGAGACCCCTCAGAATGATTCAGATCTTAAGTGGAATAAATCACAACTCTTCAAAACCCCTTTTTCTCTCCATTAGCTGCAATGGCAACCTAAAACTATGTTCCTAACCTGGACAAAGAGAATCTAGTGGGAACCTACACAGGCTGGAGCATATGCAGTGTTTGTCAGCAGGAGCTCAGCTGAAAACTTTAACACCTAACTGTAACAAATTATAATGCTGGGAAAAGCTGCTTTCCCTGGGCTTCTTTCACACAAAGAATCTTGTTGCTGAATATCACTATCAAAGCAGGCAGAGCAGAAATCACTTGAGCTCTTTTTTTGTGATGGCAGTGAAGGACTGTAAGCAAAATGAAGCACTGCTCTGGGAATAAGTAAAGGAGCAAGATCTGCATTAGGGCAACACTTTTGGAAACCCACAGGGAACTTTAGGGCTGATACTTTGTGAAGTGGAGTGATGAACATGCAGTGGTTGGAGTGAGGAGTTGGCCATGTTGGGTCATTCTTTGGTGGAAATAAATATTTGATACAGCTCGATGTGAGGAGCAGCTCAGCTTGTCAGAGCCCAGAAGGTGGAGAGATGACTTTGAAGGGGAAGGAGCTGTGTGGAGTTTGGCCAGTTGGTTTCTAAAGACAGCAAAATGGTGAACACCAGCAAGTCTCACTTTTTTTTTTTTTTAAATGAAGAATTCTACCCCAAAACCTTTCAAAAGGCTGAAGAGTCTTTTGGAAAGTGGTGTTTTCATTAAGAACTGCAGTGACAGTGGAGCATGGGGATCAGGAAGGGGTTTCTGAAGGCAGCAGCCACTGCTGGGTGTGAGGCTGGAAGAACAGGTCTCTCTTGGCAGATCTGGTGGAATCACCTCCCTTTGTCCACCAGATCATTTCCTCAGCCCTCTCCTCCCTGTCCTATTCCCCCCTAATCTTTGCTCCCATTGCCTCTCTCTCTCTATTTTCATTATTCGTGAAAATAATCTCTCATTTGCCACTATGACTTGTGTTTTCTTTCCCTTCCTACTGTGTGTTGGGGCCATCTTCAGCTTTAGCTCTGGAAGATGCTTTTTTGTTCCTTTTCCTGCTGCTTTTCCCCCTCGTGCAGTGCTGAGCCCCTCAGAGCTCTGTTCTGCTGCCCTGAACTCTGTGATGAAACTCTCCTGCATGTGCCGAGCTGCAGGACTCAGCAGCCAGCCAGTGGGTGACAGTCTCTGCAGTAGCTGACATAGCCACTGGTAGGTAAAATGGCAATAAAATGCTAATAATTAATTCGCTAAAGTCTTTTTTTCATGGGCAGATGGTCTTTTTTTTCTCCTGCTACAAAGTTATGACCCAGGCACCACCGTTTCCAGTGGGCCTTTCTCCAGGGAGTGAATGTTTTTCACCCAACATGGTACTGAATCATTGCCTGGGATGTGGAAGGTGTTTGTGCTTGCACCATGTTCGAGGTGTTGTTGTTACAGTAACTCTTCTGTATTAGTTTTGATTCCTCATATGGTGCAATTATAAAGGCTGGGGGGTTTTTTAAATAATCCAGGCTGTCTCCAGTCCAGGGAGCCAGCGCTGCTGGGTGAGACCTGCACGTCCCCATTGGGGCAGAGCTGCTTTACCATATGATGCTAAAGTAAAAAGTTGGTAAGGAAAATGGCACATCAGAAATACTTCTGTGGAAAATCAATGGAGAAGTCCACATTTCCCTTGAACTTTTCTCCATAGCTCTATGACAGACACTTTTTTTGGATCTTTTAAATTAATTCAGCCTTGGTTCACAGGTAATCACATGAGTCCAAATAAGCAAGATTGCACTGCACTAATTGAAATGATTACATAAACTGTGATACTTGGGCAGAGGTGCTTTAGAAAAGCCCACTTTTGCCCAAGTCTGTCAAGGCCCAGAAATTGCACACCCATGCCCGAGTTTCCTCAGTGTATCCCAGGAAAGGGACGGGGTGGCCCCCAGTGCAGTTACCTGGCTGAGCCCCCTCCCTTGCCAAGTTTAATCCACTATTTCATTTTTCTGGATGCGAAGCAGCTCAGCTCTTAGTGCAATATTAAGGACACACAAACCCACTAAAGACTGTGGCTCCAGTGTCCACAATTTGCCTCAAGGCTCCAAAACATTCTCTGGATGATGCCCAGGAGACGATAAATCCACTTCTATCTCTCCAGACCTTGAAGGACAGACGTTTTTTCTTAAATAGACCTTCTCTGTTTTCATTCCCTTATTTATTTGGAGCTGACACCTTGACACAGTAGAAGCAGCCAGGCACTAAAGACAAAGAGAAACTCGAGTCCTTGACTTCTTCTGAGACTTGCAGCCTGTGTTTAAGGAATAAAAAAAAGTATCTAACAAACAGAGAAACTGTATTTACAGATTTGTCTCTTTGGCTTCTCGAAATATCAAGTAGCAAAGTAAAGATTAGGAGTTTTTTCTACTTCAGGAGATAGTGAAAAAGAAAAGAAAGAATAAAAATATTTATAGAATTAAAAAGAAACAAAAGATTCAGAGCACAAAGTGTTCCTTTGGTTTCTTGGGAAAATGTACAGTGAGGCTCGAGATTGTTTGTCTGCATTGCAAACCTTCACACTGAGCTTTTGAAAAGTGTTTCATTGAGCTGGATACTTGACCCTCTGTGTGGATAATGTATGTCCAAAATGAAGGAAGGAAGGGAGGAGGTGAGGGAGAAGAAAGGAACTGTCTTTGCCGCTCTTGTCTTCAAAGACTGCAGCATTTCTGCAGGGCTTCCAGAAAAACGGAGAGCTCTGCCATCCTTCCCCCTGCTCTGGGAGGTCTTCTCTCCACCCCATGGGCTGGAGGCTGATTTCACTTTCTACCCACTTGCTGTGATGTGTTTCACCTGGGCTTGGCTGCAGAGAAACCAGATTACCCAGCAGGGCTGGCCGTGGTGGGAGAGTCAGCAAAGGCTCTTTGCTTCACAGCCAAGTGCTGACCAGGGCAGGAACCAGTGACAGGGAGAAGGGGAAGGTGGCCAGACATCCAAAAGAGCTCTGTGGGACAGATGGTACCTCTTCTGTGGCAATTTCCCCTTCCTGGGCGGCTTTGGGTGGAAGTGCCCTGTTGGTTTTGCTGTTCCAGGCTGCTGCTGGTGTGTGCTCTGGAAGTCCTGAGGGAAGGCAGAGGGCAGTGGGATCAGGAAGGGGGAAAGCAGTGACTGGAGAGGGAGGCAGCTGCAAGGACATGATTTATCCCCAAAGCAGTTTGGGTGTTGGTTTGGCAAATGGTGCACAGGTCATTCCGGTGGCATTGCCATTCCTTTCCTCCCTTGGTGAGGCGTCACAGCCTCTGGAAAACCCAGCCATTTGTTTTATCACTCAGATAAGCACTTGGGGCAGTTTAAATTTCAGGTGGCTGGATTCAAAGCTCTTGGTCCTGGCCTTGAAGAGGGAAGTGAAGCTGGTGCTGAACACGGAGGGTGGTTCTCACGTGGGTTTTGCTGTGAGACTGGCGCGTGCACGCACCAGGCACGGAGCCACCGGCACCAAACACATCCAGACTGCCAGCTGGACTTCAACCAGACATCCAAAGGTGAAATCTTATCTCCATGCCTGAGAGAAAACAGGAGGAGATGCAGATGGTCCCAATAAACCATTGCAGGAAACAAAGTACACTTGATAAGGAGCAAGGGAAAAGGAGGACGAGAATTCCTAATGTCAGTGATTCTGTTAAAGACTTTGACCATGCCTTATGGGAAACTGCAAAGTTAAAATATAAATAAACTGACTTTAAAACCTCAATATTGCAACAGTAGTGGCTGAGTTGAATTTAAATTACCTTGTGTAATTCTTGGAATATCTAATGCTTTGAGAAAGTGTGATGTTTCTCTTACCTCTTACATAACTTTTTTTGGTCAGATCTCTGAAGCAGTGTATTGATTTTATTTTTTAAGGCAGAGATTATCAAGCCTGTTATCAGCTGCTTACACATAAGATGCAAGGGCTAGACGTGTTAGAGAACTAACAATTCAAAGAGTAGGGGATTCTTCTCAAAGCCTTGTACAGGATCCTTAACACTTTCCTCAGAAGTCCCGAGTTTTGAAGAAAGATGTGGATGGAAACATCATATTAGTGACTGGTTTTGTCTTTATGTGTCTGCTGAGTGCAGTGCAGAGAGAATCACTTTTACAGCTCTAAATTACTGTAGGTTTTGTCCACAAATAGGACCGAAGTGCTGCAGACTGCATTGTGCTTCTGCTCTTTACATCCTCAAAGACTCTTTGACTTGAGGAAAAGGCAGTTCTGTATCTGCTCAAAACAGTGAAAACCAGACAGCTGCACACATGAGATCTAATTTGAAGGTGTAGTTCTGTTTTCCTCCTCAGAATAGGAATGAGTGTTACATCAGCAGGAGCACCGACTGACCTCCTCAGGGCTCAGCTTTTGGGGTAAGCCCAGGCAGCCCTGCAATATTCAGTCTTATTGATTAGAATTAATTTAATAATAATATTATGCCTCTATTGAACAAAAAATGATTCTGTAAGCCCTGGTGGTGGGTTGGGGTTTTTTCCCTTCTAAAATGGTATAGAAGACAAATAAATTCACGGGACACTCTTTGACTGCTGATTCATTTCTGATTCATAAAAAATAAACAGATAGCAAGACATATGTCTGAGCCAAACAGCATTTACTCTGTGGGAACATGTAAATGTAATAACACTCTTTAACAGGGTTAAACAATATTAGCCCTCTGATTTGTCATTATTAGTGTCACTAATTCTAGTTTCATGAACATCACTGAAAATACATGGCACGCAAAAAACAACTACCATAATGTGAGCACATGCATCTGTCTCTCCAGCAGAAAACCAGGCTTGGCGGGGACTGCAGTTCTGCAAGGATTTGAAACAACAACTTTTTATTCATTAAAATGTGGTTATGGTCTGAAAATGGACTTGAGGGAGAGGAGGAGGGAGGGAAAAAATGATCTTTCATTACAGACAGCATTCTGCCATTCCAGTTTGTCTTCCACTGGCAATGGGCACTGACAGATACAAGGGCTTGTTTCTGCCCCCATCGATGCCAGCGGAAAAATTCCCTGTTGACTTCAGTGCGAGAAAGACCAGATCCCAAATCTGGACTGCTGTCAACAGTGGGGAGCCAATGTCAGTCTAAACAGAGCAAGTTTGGTTTCTTTTCTGCCCCATGTGTCTTCAGCAAATTGCCAGCTGAGTGTTGAATCCAGACTCCTCACAGCTCGTGAGGAGAGCGGCCGGTCAGGCTTTGCCAAGCCTGGGGAGTCTGAGGCTGTGTGAACCTCGTGAAATATTTACAAGCTTTGCAGGGTGTGATTGACTTCTGCAAGCTAGTTCTGCTCTGATTTCAGGCCAGGGCTCACCTCTTTAACCAGGACACTGCCCCTGGCCTGGGTGTCCACGGGCACTTGAAGGCAGTGGTGAAAATGTGGCACCTGCTCAGGGTCACATCCCCAAACGCACAATCTGGGCTGGGTCTCCTCACCTGTGTGGCCCTGCCTTGCTCTCCCTCCCTGCTCTGCTGCTGTGCCCATGGTTTGTGCTGTGCCCACGAGCTTCTCTCAGCACAAAGCCAGGCACTGCAGGGCTCCCCTTGGAGCTCATGCCCAGAAATAACAGTATCCTGAGCAGAAGAAATGGCTCTGCTATGATGAGGGGCCAGGCTGGCACGGGGCACTGAGCTGGAAGGGCATAGGAAGCTGTCTCCTGCCCTCCTGGGAATGTGGGTCCGTGGTATCTCCAGAAGCCAGTCACCTCCCAGAGGTAACCACATCCCAACAGGCAGCATTTCCCATGGAAATCCAGCTTTTTCCCTACCCTATAGCAAGAGGAGAGGGGCTGCTCAGGGTGTGGGGACACTGGACCACACACCATGGATGTCACCAGCAGGACATCCATGGACACACACCATGGATATGGGCTACAGGAGCTGACCACAAGGCCATAGGAGTCAGGACCAGAGAAGGATGTCAGAGGGACGTGGCCTCTGCCTCAGTGGCCTCTTCTTAAAGCCCCCAGTGCAGAAGAGGCACCAGAACTGCCCCATGAAGTCTGGTCCAGGATTTCCCTCCTGCATGTAGTTGAAAACATGTTTTTCTAATGTCTTAACCTCAATAGTCTTCGCTGTAAAGAAGGTGATTTCTGAAGGAACAAGAAGATTATTGTTCTCTTCATAACAAACTTCTGCATATTGGAAGACTTCTATCACATCTTTACTCTTATCATATCTTTCCTCATTCTTTTCTTTTCTAGACTAAACAAACCCAATTCCTACAACCTTTCCTTACAGGTCATGTTTTCCAAACCTCTTGCCATTCCTCTTTGCTCTTCCCTGGCCTCTTGCCAGTCGACCTATTCAAATGCTGGTTCCCAAAGCTGGACATCCTGCTTGTATTTTGTTGCTTTGGATATAGGACAGTGAGACAAGCAGAATTAGCAAGAGATGAGGAGCTGATTTTTAATCCCTTCCATTATCCCTGAGCTGGATAGCACTGCTGCAGGGTTTTAAGAGAAAAAAAGAGCCAAAGTGGGAGCTTGCTGAAGCACTGAACATCAAATCACATCAATTCCTAGTTATGACCATCTCTTAAATTATGCCAAGTCCTCATTAACCCTGAGGTTATTACTTGGCTCAGATAAATATCCACCTGTAGGTTCAGCTCTGATGGGGTTTTGGGGGCAGCAGGAGGAGTTTGCCTGGCGTCAGCTCCACTCCTGCCAGCTCCTCTGTGCTCCTGCGGTCCCAGCAGCGAGTGGATCACGACAGATATTGCTGTGCCGACTGCGGGAACAGGGGGAGGACACTGTTGTCATGTCCATGTTCTATCTGTCATCTACTGGTAGCTATTTATACTGCGCTTATCGCCGTGGTGGGCTGAGCACGGGGTAATGGGAACACGTTAGGGAGCCTTTGAGGCAGAGAGCTGAGAAAAGAAAGGCGCTGTCGGGGTTTAATGTGCCAGACTGAGCCTGGGAGGGACTCGCTACCTGTCACAGCGCGGGGACTGCTCTGCAGGCTCGGCGTCTCTGCAGCCCCACGGCCTTGCAGTGGCTCTCACAATCCCTGAAAAATCACAGGCTGCAGCGGGAAAATGCGAATCCCTTCAGGACTGAGCTCCGGGGCTTTAATAGCGGCATGTTTTATTCAGCCTGTGCTGGATGTTGTCCTTTATATGTTTTCAATATTTAAAGCCTGTTTTTCATGACAATGTTTCTTCTGACGTTTCCACACAAAATTTCTCTTTTTCCGTGCCTCTTCATTCTGGAAAAGATGTGGGTTTGTGCACTGTCCTCCTAGGGCTGTGAAATCTCTGGGTGTCCATTAAAATGAGAAGAGTGACAGAAAATGAAATTAGTTTTTATTATCTGTGGTAGCAGTGCTAGGGAAAAGGTGGGAGCTGTCCCTGTTTGGGCTGTGTAGGTCAGGTAGAGCCGAAGAGCAGGACATGGCTGCACCTGCACTATTAATTTTTATTTTTATTTTTATTTAATTCTATTTTTCCTCTCAATTGATTTGTAAGGAATGACCATTGTCTTTTATTACTATATATGAAGCTGTGCAGGAGATCTCAAGTGAACCCATTTAATTTTTTAATCCTCCACTTCCTTAATGAAAGAAACATTCCCCAAACACTACAGATTTGGTGCCACTGGTGATGGGAAATCAAGGATCGTTTTTAAATGGACTCATTTCTCCAGACAGTCTTGCTGTTGATAAATCCAGTTAATAATAGTGCACAATTTTAGAGAACACACAGAAATGTTCTATCTACTCATTCACCTGCAGAATAACTTAGCACTGCATGTCAGCATTTAAAGGGGATTGTCTGTAATTAGGCTGCTATAAAACTTAAGTACAGTGGTCACAGACAATAAAACCCAAAGAAGTATCTTTGCAGTGTGTCTGAGCACAGGCAGCCACACATGACCACAACAGTGTTTCACAGGAGAGTCATCCAGGAAAAAAAAGAACAACGTGTGTGTGTGTGTGTGCCTAAATGTAAATACACAAGCACACATACTCTGCAGAGTGGGTCGATCAGTTGTATCAGTTATGTAGCACCCCCAGGGAAAACAGAGCTTGGTTTGGGGAAATTTAAAGGAATTATTTTTAACTGAAGATGATCACATCTACATCTGCGATCCCGCAAGACACTGGGGTTTCTCTGTCTTGCTCTGTGTTTGCCCTGGAGACTCTGTAGGAAAATGAACAAAGCAGAAATGGAGGGATTTGTGGCTGCTTTGCAGACAAGGGCAGCCTCGTGTAGGATGGGAGAGGAGAGCCAGTGTTCTTCTCTCCATCAGGAGTCCAGAGCTCCTTGACAGACAGGCTGTGGCTCTGCCAACACAGAGGACATTCCTTTGAGGGCTCTGGGGGCTCTGGAGTCACCCTGGATGCTCTTGCTGGCAGGTTGCAGCCCCAGAGAGTTGTTCTGCCACAAGAACAGGGGCAGAACATTCCCTCCACTTATTCCCTCTGGAACAGGATCTTGGGGGGGGTGGCTGTTCCCAAAGGACAGGAGTGCCAGGGTTCTTGGGTTCCTGGCCAACTACACCTGAGTGCTCTGGTCCCTTGGTGCTCTCCTTTGCCTCGCAGGGATGTTGACCTGCATCCCACTGGTTGTGTTGGTACTCCATGGTCTTCCCCAGGGCAGAAAGACCCTCAGCTATGCCCCCTGGACAAGCATTCCCAGAGTGCCCAACCTTGCTCCAGAGGGGTCTGGCTCCAGTTTATCCACAGCACTGTGTGTGTCAGCCACGGGTTTAATGGTGCTTCTCTCTGGAAAGATGAAATATATGGTTGGGCAATAAAAAAAAGAAGCTGGAAAGAAAGATTTATAAATTTCCCCTTAAGCCTGTCATTCATGTCATTAATATAGATGTCATTTAGGAGGGCAACAACTTTTTCTTCTTTTTCCTTTTTTCTTTTTCTTTTTTTTTTGTTGCTAAAAGCTTTGTGTATGTACCCACAGTCTGACAACCAAATGGGTCTGCCTTTCTTTTTTCCCCCTCCAATATGTGGATTGCTTCTAGTTCTGTCAGTCAAATGGAGCAGCAGTTTGGGGAGGGGAGTGATTAAGGCTCCCTCGGAATAAAGGGCTGCACGCTGTGCCTCTGCTATTCATCAGCGCTGGGGATGGAAGGGCAATTCCAGGCTCCTGAATAACGGGATTTTTTCAAACATACAAAACACACCTTAGAAATACTGTACAAACAAAGCTCACAATCTCCAAGTGCCCTGCTTATTTTCTGTTTAATTCTGCATGCTTTATTTTCGCTTCTCATCATGTGCTCCAGGACCCCACTCAGCCCAAGGCACTCTCTCAGTGCTTGACTCCAGGCTCGCCCAGCAAAGCACTTGGCAGTCCCTTAATTGTGCTTAACTCGCTAAAACCGTATGGATTTAAGCTTGTGCTTAAAGTGAAGCCCTTCATTATATGCTTTGTGTAAAGAAACTTCACGATTAGATCTGTCTGTATGGTGGTGGCCATTTTGGGGTGACAAAAAATGCAGAGTAGGGGATGCTGGAGTGTCACCCAAACCAGTGTAATTTTACCAAAATAATTGAGTAAAGAAAAAAGAATAAAAATAAAGAGGTGAAATATTTTTGAAGGTGTTTCTAAGCAAACTGTAATTTTGCAATTTCTTCCAGAATTATTTAGAAGTGTTTCAAACCCACTTATAATTTAAAAAAACAAACCATAATAACAAAAAACCCCAAACCTGAATCTTTTCATTTATAGTCAAACAACATTTTTTATTTTACTTCAGATATTTCCTCTTTCCTTTTTGACTCCTCAAGTGTTTTTGACATTCATTTCAGGTTCCTCTAAAATGGAAATACGGATGGGAAGCCAACCAGCTGGGACTTACCAAGGGAGTCAGGGAGTCTGTTGCAGGTAATGGATTCACAGTCCCCCAAATACCAGTCCAGCACCACTGTAATAATACCATGTTCTCCGTGCAGTTTAGATAAAAAATACAGATGATAAATTGTCCTCCTACACACCAAAGGATGGTGGGAGTCCTCAGAGACCGAGCATTTGTTGAAATGCAAGATCCTGCTTCTTGATTCCTCACTACGTTTTATGGTGTGGCAAATGTATTATGGAGATAACATTCAATGCCCACACTTTGCTGAATTTAAATTGAAGAGAACTTATCCAGGTCAGGGTTTTTTTTCTCATCACTTTTAATGTCTGCAAACATCCTGCCTGTGTGAGTGCCTGTACCAGCGTGCCCGCTGTGTTTGCCAAGGTACAATGGAGTGAACACTTGGGTGCCACATGGTAAATGTTTCATGAAAAGAGTATCTAAAACTGTCAGAGACTGTCTGCTCTGCACTCAAATGCAGGACATTATTGCATGATTCCCCGTGATCCCTTTGGCATTGTAATTCTAAACTGTGCAAAGAGGAGTGGATGAAGGTGGATTACAAATTCTAGTCCCTATAAAGAACCTGTAATTATTTGATAAACTGTTGTGTTTAGTCTCCTGTCCTGCTCTCTCCAGGCTGGGCTGTGTTTTCCAGTTTAACTCCCTGACTGGATTTCTAGTTTATAAGGACGATTGTACCTCCTCCTGTTTTCTCACAGGCCTGCAGATAAGATTTCTGCCTCAGCTCCCAGGTGATGGCCTGAGCGTGTCTGCAGGATAACTGCCTGTGGGATACAAGCTGCAGTCCCACGCTGGGCTGCTGGGACACTTTGTCACCTGCCAGCAGGCATTTCTGTAGGAGCATTTTACATCTCCAGACATCTTCTTATTTTTTAAATTTTGTTCTTGTTTCCCCTTAGACATGATGGAATTTTTTTTGCTTTAAGACAGAATTTCCCCTAAAATGCAAGAAAGTATCTGCTCCTCTGTCCATCCTTCGTTTCTCAGACAAGTCTCCTGCTTCATCTAGAGATGTGTGTGTCCATGCCTATATATATATATATGTATCTACCTACATGTATATTCTTTCTTCCCCTGTTCCTCTGTGATTTAAAGTAGCAACCCTTTGCCAGTCTCTTCTCTCCCACCAGAGACAGGTAGGGTTATTTTGGAAGGTGCGAGGGTTGTTTGTTTTAATTTTTCTTGAAGTCACCAAAAATGGAGTTAAATATAATTCTCATGAAATGCTCCAAACCCACTGCATTTGCCTGGGTGTATTGTTTTTCAGGCTCTCTCCCACCTCTAATCAGCTCTGATTCGGCACAGTTGGCAGTCTCTGCTCAGCAAGCAGACTGTCTGAATCACAGCTCAGCCCTAGAAAGGATGGTCTTTCTAGGTCAGGGCTAAATATACTGAGTATGGGGGTGAGGATGGAAAAGTTCCCATTCCAGCTGCCATCCTGCACTGAGTCTGCAGGGGTAAAACCCTCCACCTTGATGGCACATTGGGTTGTGCATTCACTGGAATCTGCAAGGGGGGGAGGGAAAGCCCTGTGGTGTCTCCACCCAGGCAGCAGAGAGGTCCCTTTGGGGACGTGGCATTCAGGGGTGGCTCTGAGCTGGACGGGATTGGAGCAGTCACTGCTCATCTCGGCATCAACTGGGCTCGTGTCCAAACTTAGCATTCCCCTTTCCTAGGACACAAAACCATAGTGGTGGGGTCAAGGTCTGGGTTCCCTCCTCACTGTGCCCAGCCAGGCAGGTGCCCTGGGAATGCACTGGCCTGCAGGATGCTGCTTGTTCTCCAGCAGTTGCCCATCCTCAGGCAGTGAGGGATAGCCACCAGGTGTTTTCCCAACCTTAGGGACACTTCCAGCATGGTTGGCTGGCAAGGGAAGCAGGTTCAGGCAGCCCTGCTGGATGTGGCTGTGCTGGGCAGGGCAGGGCATGGTGCCATTCCCTGTGTGTGGATGAGGATGCCCCTGTATTTCAGGAAGCACCAAGGCTGGCAGTGCAGGGAGAGCTGTGCTTTCCTCAGGGCTGATGTGGTGCCTCCTGAGGCACGTCAGCTGTGGAAAGAGAGCGCTCACCACATCTCCCTCCAGCCTGGTCCAGCTACTCCTCCAGCCTGGGGCTGATACTTGGCAATCTGGCTGGAAAAATTAGAACACAAATCCATGTGCTGTTTGAAGACAGTAATGAAACAAACTCCCGTTTCCAGGAGTGGGACTGCATTTCCATTGGCCCCTTCCTATTAATTCTGTAATACCCTCTTTCATTTTTATGTAACACACCAGCCTCCTGCAAGAGTTTTCTTTCCTTTTAGAAGATGAAGCTTCAAGATTGTTACAGTTGCTAGAGGCAACTATTCTGCAAAATTTTTTTATAAAATGTATTTATCTAATTAAAAATCTTTGAACAGCACCATGCCTGTAGGATCAAAAATCTCATTTATACTGTGCAGGACTGGGGAAAGTGTTTGCTGCTTCTGCAGAGCCACAGATAAACAGGGACTGGAGGGGCATAAAATGGCTGCTTCAACTCAGCTAATCCTAATGCACCTTTTCCAATAAAAAAGTGGGCTCTGAGATCTCTCTGGTTTATTATTGGAAGAAAAGTAATGGGGAGGGGGAAGGAGTAAGCTTATAATGGAGTCAATTCAATGCAGTTGGCAACAGGAGTAGAACAGCCTTACATCAGTGACATTTTCCAGTGAAACAAACCTGTTGTACAGAGAACAATTTTTAATTAACTCTATATCTCATGTGTCGAGGAACGTGAGCAAACTTCTTTATGACTTTACTTTTGGCTGCAAAGTATATCCCAGTTTTTATTCTCCAAGAATAGATTCCTGAGGTGAGTGGCAGGGAAGAGAGGGTTTCTAAATATGCATGTGAAACGGTACAAAGCAACTTTGCAGGCACTTTATTGATTTCTTTTTTTATCTGCTTCTTTTATATGAGGGAGAGCACGGTGTATTAAACACTAAATGGTACTTAAAGGATCTTTGAGTTTGGAGAAGCCAAATACTTGTTGCTCAGCCGGGACAAGAAGAGCCCAGGCTGCCCAAGTTGGTGGCCAGGGTGGCCCTGTCACCATGGTAGAGCTGCTGACCTGTCTTGGTGGCTCTTGTGACTCCAGAAGTGGCCCAGGGTGTACATCCCTCTGCTCACTTGTGCCATGGCAAGAATTCTGCTGCAACACAGGAGCCACAGTGAAGCCCGGTGTAATGTCTGGAGATGTTTCTCCAGAAACCAAAGCGGGAATCACAAAATTAAATACTTCGTGCAATTTTTTTTAACCTTTCCTGGCTCAAAATAACTTCTGCTCTTAATTAGCTGACCCAATCAACACCAGTTACCAACCCCTGCTGTCTGCTGGTCTGGCTGCCTTTCTCCACATTGGTGGAGATGTGCTCAGAGCTGTGTGAGCAAGAGCAGGGCACAGACCTGCACTGGCTCAATCTGAACTCTTGTGCAGACAAAACTCCGCAGAGAATGAGTTTAAAAAGGCACATGAGTATCCCTTTGGCTTTGCACATCTTTGGATTCCAGGAACTTTGTTCAAAATAGAGATTGCTCTTCTGGCCACCAAAGGAGGTTGTTGATTTCCAGTCAGGCTGAAAAAAAATGGGTATTTCATGGAGAGTTGAAAAGGTATTAAAATGAACTGCCTATAAACCCATTGGCTTCACTGACGGTCCTGAGGCTCACAGAGCTCAGGTGTTTGTCTCAGTGGAGGGCCCTGCTTGGCCTGTACCCCACCACTGCTCCTTCCACTGATGTGCAGAGATCAGAGCTGCTTTGCAGCCATGGTAATGGTGTGTTGAACAGCATAGATCATAGGGGAGCCAAATTTGTATGCTTTAGCACAAATTAGATTGCATTTCTAAAATCCTAATAAGCATAGAGATGGATCCAGAGGGATTGTTACAAACCAAAGCAGAATAATAAGCTCATCCAGAATTTACCTAATGGACTAAAGGAGAGACAGTTCTCAAATAATGGGCACATCAAATGAAGCAAAGAGCATCTCAGTCAGAAGAAACATGATGCTGCTCTGGGATGCTGTGGGACATGGAGGAACTTTGCAAACTGTAGCTGTGCTGGGGAGAGGTGCCAGTGAGTGGGTACCAGATCTCCCTGTTACAGATCGGAGTCAAGGAAGTACTTCATGTATTGATGAATAATGGCTTTTATGAGGCCAAGTCCTTCACTGGAGCTAATGGAAAATTTGTCATTGACTGCAGTGGGATCGGCACTAGACCTGTAACAGGCAAATAATAATAGTCTTGTCTGCAATATAATGCCAAAAAGGAAAAAAAAGCATTCCCAGCAGCCAAGAGCCTTCTGCGTGGCTCTAGGAACACTGTACTGGGTGAATCACTTCTCTATTACACAGAGCATTTGTTCAGTTCCTGATTTATCTCCAAGCAAATTCAGACTACTCAAAATTGATTTGCTCATTATAATTTTTTTCAATGCCTATGGGCAAACTCTTGGCTTCGGCTGTTCCCTATTGTTATTCCTGCTGAGCATTGGTTGCCTGGCTCACGTGGGTCTGAGCACCCTCCCTGCCCGAGTGACACAACGTTAGACATAGAGGCTGGTAAAAATCCCAGCCACCCATGTCTCACAGCGTGGGTTTCATGCTCAGAGGTGCTCTGTTACACTGCCTGTTACATGGTCAGTCCCAAAATTCAGGGATCCTTTTCTTAGGGTCGGTTCAAAGCACCTGTTCTTTACAAGAACTGGGTGCATGTGTTAACAGGCAATAAAGCACATGAGACAGCAGCTAAGGAGACCTTAAAAGGGTTCTCTGAGAGCCATTGAACCAGGAACCTGAAAATAGCCATTAATGAAAGTAATTTTGCTGATACAGGTTTCTCAAAATAATTTGATTGGCTTGGATTGCCAATTTTGGGAGGAGGGGACCTAAAGAACATCCCTGGACGTTATCCTGGGGAGCCTCCCAAGGCAACACCAGCCCAGTGTCAGCACATTTTATGGACACTGCTGCAGCTCCTCTGTTTGCTGGATGGGATTCAAGCAGTAGCCTGGAGGGGATTTTACAGACCTCTGGCCTTTTCTGTTGAAGCTGCTGCTGCTTATTCAGGATCCTGTCCAAATTTTATTTAGATATTCCTATTTGGCCTCCCTGTTTAGAATTTTAATTACATTTGGCTGTTCTGCATCCCGTCAATCCAGTTTCGTGCTTCAGTGTGTTCAACACTCAGAACTCATTGCCTACAGAGGCACTGAAGGATCCTTCAGCCTTTATCACCTGCAGTTCCTCTGAAATTCTGGGGTTTGCAGACCTTTCACAGGAGATGTCCCACTGCAGATCTGCTGTTTTTAACCTGTGCAAGAAGCTCAGTTCAGCTGCAGGAGCTGCCAGAGCAGCCCAGGCTCAGCTCAGCTCTGTCATGTACAGGAAAGCTGCAGTTTCCAGCTCACACAAGTGACACACAGGTTTGTCTTACGTCACACTAAGCAGCCCAGCTGATGCTGGGTTTAGCACTGAGCCTTCGTTGGGATCCTTTGTTCTTGCAGTACCTTCTACCAAAGACATTTTTTGGAAGTGTTAAGAATTTGCATGATATTAAAATGCATGTTCCATTGGGCTTTATTCTTTTTTCTCCTCCTTTTTTTTCTTTCTTTTTCTTTTTTTTTAAACAAATAAGGCTCAGTTTTGCCATTGTTCATTTTTTCCCCTTTATTTAAGCAAAATTTTCAGCCATTCAGTGCCTCTGTTGAGATTTTTTTCTTTCATTACTTTATGGCAGATGAAAGTTAAAAGGTCCAATTACTAACATTTTATGATAGCACAGAATATTATTAAAGCACTTAAGAGGTTATTAACACCTTTTATGTACCTCATTATTTAAAAGCCTGCCATATTTAATCATTTTAGCACCATTAAATTGGCATTAACAACAACCCTATGACTTACACTCAGAAATGTCACCATTTGACAACACTAATGCAGTAAAATATCTCACGGAAACCTGGAGGCACCAGGTGAACTATAATGCTTCATAAAACTCGGGTTTTTTCATGGGTTTCAACCACAGAGAGCTGCAAGGAGAGCCAGGGGGGTGCCCACCTCACCCTGCAGGCAGTGCCTGCTCTGGGGAGCAGGGAAGGAACCGGTGGAATGTGTGTGGCAGGAAAGCTGGGCTTGGTACAGGACCATCTGCAGTGGGTGAGGAACACGAGGCACTGAGATCTCCGTGTGCAGAGAAGCAGGAGCTCATCCTGATCCAGTCCTCCCTGGAGTCTGAGTGCAATGGGAGTCCTGGGAACCCTTTTGTTTCCCAGTGGGGACTGTGGCAGCTTCGCTGTCCCCCTCTGTCCATGCCAAGGGTCCTTAATTCCATGACTGTCACACTCCAACCTGTGCCTGATGATGGATAAGCAGCTTTGACAGATAAACAAGGGAATGGCAAAGCTTCATTCCCTGTCCTGCCAGTGCCCCTTGTTTATAGGAGTTACACGTGTGCTCCTCCCTCTATAAGTTGTACAATTATCTCTTCCATGACCCTCCCCTTGGATCCTTTTCCTTTCTTTTTCCTCTCTCCCTGTGCTGGGGGCTGAGCCCGACACTCATCCTGCTGGTTGGTGATTGCACACTCAGCATCTGCCTCTACCCATCCATTGCCAAGGACAAAAAGCAACAGCAGAGTGAAATATTATTTTTACAGCCTCCTGATTATTTCTAACAACCTGCTAAAAGCCAGTGGGACTGGGTGGGTCGGAAAAGCTCTGGTGACATTGGGAGTGTTCCAGGCCCTGGAGTTTTTCCAGCTCCTGGAATGAAACTCCAAGAGCAAGATTCAATTCATATAGGACTTTTCCCCAGCAAAAGATGGGTTGAATTGTATTTTCTCTCTAAGGCTTACAACTAAATCCCTTTCCCATAATCATTATTTTCATAGATGAGTGTTACTAATGTATTTTGGTATTTTAAAGCATATCCTTGAATTTACTCTGGCAACTGTAGTACAGCTGAGCACACAATCAGGGGAATCTATTCCATGAGTTATCTGCCCAGACTTCAGTAGCATTTGCATTCTTTGTGATTGTTTAACAGGAAAAAAAATGGAAAAGGTCCCAGAAGCCTCAAATTTGGAGCCATAAAAGGCCCCCTGAGTTATTTTTCAGATGTTGGCACTCGGACAAGTGACTGTGTCAGAAACCCCAACAGGTCTGTGCACAAAATGTATCACTCCCAACTGCTGGAAAGATGCCACCACCACTATCAGGATATTTGTTCAGCCTTTTGGGGAGAGTAAATGTCAGTGTTTGTAGCTCAGGAGGGCCAGAGCATTCAGTGTTAACGAGGCTGCAAGTCCACAGCCAACCCCCTGTGTACGTGATCTACAGGCACTTCTCTTTTTCCATGGCCCTTGAAGGCATGGATGGATTAATGTTCCAGCCCAGCCACGCTTGGGTTTGGTTTGCTGTTTGTATTACATCTCTGGCTGCAGTACTTAAACACTGGTAGGTCTTCAGGTCTGTTAAACAAATTATGGGAGCCTTTAAACATCATCGTGTTGGGCTTTCTCCCCAACAGCCAGCACGGAGATCGCTCAGGTGTGAGTGGAGAGGAGTGAATGAGGCTTCCTGCCAATCCCACTCTCCAGCAGGGCCAACTCCCTCATTACCTGGAAAGGCAGGGGGGTTAATTAGCATGTATTAGTGTAGGCTTTAACAGCAGTGCCCTGGCCCTGAGGACAGAGCTGTGGTTTGTTTTCTCCTCCAGGTCTGGTTCCTGTCTGTCCAGGTGTCTCCAGTATCTCTGGAGTTCCCTGCCGCTCCTTTCACCAGCTCTCCCTCCTTTTCTAAGGGTTTGTTGTCTGTTGCAGTGCCCTTTGCTGGCAGATCTGCCGTGGGGATGGAGCCAGGATGTGTCCTTGGGACCTGGGCCATGGGGGGCACACCTGCAGGACCCTGGGCAGAGGGAAGGCTGTGGCTCTGGCAGCAAAGTGAGTGACCAAAGTGGGCAAGGACTGGGAACCAAGGGGAGGGAGCCCAGAGCTGAAAAGCTGCTATATATTTATATGTTATGCAATATAATACTACTCTTAAAATGGCAAAGTCCAGATCCTGCCTATATAAGCAAGTTTTATGTGTTATATCAATACAGTTGCAGCATTCCATGCTGTAGAGTAGCTCCCATGTGGCTTTTCCTACCAAATCTTTGTTACCAAAAGAGGTGTGATTTTCCTTTTGTTCTTCATGAGCAGATAGCTAATACATGGTAACTGTTTTCCTGGAAAATCTGAGGGTGATGAGTCTCCAGACCCAAAGACAGTGTTGGTGGGTGAGAGTAGCTGTGGGCCACTTGGTATTGTGCAAGTGAAATGGTTTAGTCCCTGTGGTTATTTCAGACTCACTATTGCTCTTTACCTGCTGAGTTAACTTAAAAACCTGTCTCAGCACTTGTTCTGCTTGTGCAAAGGAACTGCACTGGAACATTCATCCCAGCCTGCGTATCCAGGCCAGCAGAAGTTTCTAGTTCAGCCTGTCCTTCCTCGGTCGAGGGGACCATCTCCTCAGAAGGCAGAGCTGAGCAATTTGGCTGTGCTTTGCAGAGTATCAGCCCAGGCTGGTGCAAACTCAGGCTCATTTATCATCTGGGTCTGTGATGGATGAGGTGATACAAATTGGTGGCTTTGGTCCATTAGTGTTGGAACCAACTGATCTCCTTATTGGCAGCCTCAGCTGGAAGTCTGGGAAAGACTCTTGGTGCCCTGTGGCACCTCTCCCTCCTCCTGGGAAGCTGCTGTCCTTCAGTGGGGACTGTGAGCCATCAGCACAGTGACCCTTGAGATTCTGCTGCCTCTGCTTTCCGGAGCTGCTGCTGCGAGGCCCAGAGTCAGCTCCCCAGTGGCATCGCCCAGGACCCCCAGGCAGGTGAGGCAGATCCCACAGCTACCTCCCAGCCTGGGATTTGCGTGTCTGCAGAGTGGCTGGTTTGCAGCACGGAGTTATTTGCATTTGTGAGTGTGGTTTTTTCTGCCCCAGATCCCACAGCGAGCTCTGCTCGGAGCTGCTGCCTCTCGCACGCAGCACAGCCCGGGCTGGCTCCCTCCTGCAGCTCACCTGGTGCTCGCCACAGATTCAGCATTTCAAGTTAAAGTTAGCCCTGGCTTTTAAGGTCTGTTCCAACCCATTTAACTCCTGAGCTTTGTGTGAAAAACAAATGGGAAATATAAAAGCTTACACCAGCTCCTGTAACTCAAAGTAAACGGGAAAGCTGCAATAAATTTACAGTCAGAAAAAGAACTGTGCTTTATATAAACTCTCACTTTGTTCAAAGACAGTTTATTATCAAGGGATAATTTTAGGTGACAGTTGTTGCTGGGGTATTTTGTGCCTTTTATTTTAAATTACTACTACTTTTTAGTTATACAGCGTAATTCTTGAGCAGATACTCAAACAAGCGAGATTGGCTCATCATTCCTCTTTAATTCCACATCATGTCACTTTGGAAGGGAAATGGCTTGGTAAAAGCCAGAGAGTTCAGATATGATGCTGGCAGATCGTTATGAAATATTCACAAGACATTTAGTTTAACTTGGTGCTAATTGAACACTGACAGCACAAGTTACTCCTGCCTGCAGCAATAGTCTATCACGTTTAGGCAAGTGGCATTCCTTCCCCTTTGATGCTCTCCGAGATTGGAGGCTGTGAGGGAGCACAGTTAACAACCAGTAAGTACCCAGGGAGCAGCACTGGAGACGGATCCTGCACGGAGAATCCTCCAAAACTGGTGAGAGTTTATTTACACGGGGGCTGTGATAAGGCTTCGGCTCTGTCTGTGGAAATACTCTGTGCTAGGGGAGGGGTGACTCAAAACAGAGTGAGAATTTTTTTGAAGTATCTTCTTGAGTGAAGACACTTGAAAGCAAGACTATTTGTGGGCTACCTAATGTCACTTTTCTGAAGCCATGGCCCAAAAGCTCTCTTTGCCCCGAGATGAGAGCGTTTCCAGGCAGTTATATTGGTGTAACTGCATTTTCTATGGAGACATGGCCTTTTTTGCTTCTTTCCCTTTTATTTCTATAGCTCAACATGCTGTTTACTGGTATTTGTGAATTTGTTTCTTATTTGTCAGTTCAGCTTCCCTGTGGACATTTAATAACAGGAATTTTCCTACCATTTTAATTGTCTCTTATTCCAGAGCCAAGCAGAGTTTGAAGCAGAGTATTAATGCCATCCTTTTAGTCATCAGACACGATGTGTGGTCTAAATAGCTTGGACCAAAACTCGGTACCCAGCTTTGCCTGAAACCCTCTGGCCATCTGTAGTTTTAATGCAGTCATCTGCCTTGGGTGCCTCAGTTTCCCAGCTATGGAGAAAGGCCAAGTTGTTAATCAAGGACTTCTCTCTTCTTCCCGTTTGGAGGAGTTTGCTCCAGGCTCCTCCTGTGTGGTCAGCCCAGGGGGTGCCCAGTGGGAATGTGCAGGAACAGCTGGCACAGCAGGGCCCTGCTCCCCTCAGCTCTGCAGCCCCTGCCAGGAACATCCTGTCGCTCCCAGCACCGAGTGACTCCCACGGGCAGCAACACATAACAAAAGTGACCCAGATCATTTTTAATCTACCAGGGGAAATGTCCCCATGTGCCTAATTCACCTGTGCCAGGGAGTTAAACTGGTAGGACAAGGTGTTAATGAAACTGTCACTGAATATTGAGGTGACAGGGACTTAGATCATGTGAGTTCCTCTAGCAAATGGTGTGGGGGCTGAGCTCTTGCTGGCTGTGGAAAGGCAGACAGTGCAACCACTGTGACTGACCAAAGGAGTAGGAGTACAACTAGTAACCATCTAAGAGCACCAGTAGCTCAAAGGAGTGAAGACCCTCTGTTCAGTTTCCCCAGGGAAAATGGGCATCCCCTGCCCCATAGTCCTGATGGGAAACTACAGATGGGTGTGAACAGCCAAGGAAGATGAGTTAAAATGTGGGGGATATTGCACAGGCAGCAGTCACAGCACACACTGTGCTTAGGCTGTGCTCTTCTCTTTTAAACAGAAATAATTGGAAATGGGGAGCACTAAGAATGGATTTAAAAGAGGTGGCTGTGATTTCTTTGGAGCTTGGGTTGGGGTGTGGATAGTGATCTGCTGGGAAAACACACCTTGCTTTCAACAGAGATGTGTCTTAAAGTTACTTTCAAAAGCCAAGGAGGCAATACTGGACTAAAAGAGTCTTCCTTTTCATTGAACCCCCACTCTTGGATCGCTGAATGCAAGTGATACTGTCTTTGGGAGGGTTGAATAAACCTACAGGGCCTCCTCTGTAGAGAAGAAGAATTGGAAGGAGGGACAAGAAATATCCACCACTGAGTCCTGCTCCAACTGGCTTCCATAAGCATTGCTCTTCAGGAGGGAAAGTAAATGAGGCTTTCAAAACTGTTGTACTTGATTCATTTCATACTGGGCTGGAGCAAGGTAAATAGACAGTGGGAGGACTTCACTGATATAGTTTTGGTGGTTTCTTTTTTTTTTTTTCAAAAGCTGAGAATACCAGAAGATAACACAACAGCAAATTACTGCATATTTTAAACCCTTGTAGCTAAACATTCCCTTCTGGGTCTGCGCCAGGTATCTCCTGGTGCCAGTGAAAATGGGATACAGATGTTCACTTGTTTGGATGGAGACACTGCAATAATTCATGACTGCTACAAATGATCAGATGCCTCGTGCTCACAAAAGAATACCACGGTCTTTTTCTCAGTAATAAGAAAATACAGTGCCTGTACCTATATTATGGAAAATAAGGCCTGTAAGAACCGAGAGATGTAGTTTTCAGTTTCTAAAATGTCATTTCTGTTGTGGTCCTGCAGCCTGTTCTGGTAAAATTATGACAGCCACACTCTGAGTGGCTGGGACTGGTATATGGAGCATTTAATACCTGCTGTGGGATGTCTATAAACAGAGGAGGATTGGGATGTTTTGTCTGAGATGTTTTAAATTTTATTTTAAACAACTTCAGCTTTAAATATTTGAGTATTTTTGCAATTTGAGTGTTTTTAAAATGTTACCTCTGCCTTTGTGGTGAAAATAACCTTATTGAAGTCCATGGTAACAGTGCTCAGGGATGTCGTCTGTCTGATTTAATGGGCATTCTGGAAAAGAACACCAGAAATACATAGGGATGTGGTAGGGGAAAAGAGCTGAGCCCATCACGCTGCAACACAACAGCAGGGCTGACACTCACCTTCTGCTTTTCCATGTACAGCAGAGAACTGCAAAACTGGCATCTGCCAAAAGGATTTGTTACATACCTGAATACCTGCACCGCTGGTTTCCCCCCGTTGTGCTCCTGCCAGCAGAGGTACAAACAGGTTCACACCTGCTGAGTAGCTCCGGGTTGAAGGAATGCATGTGCAAATTTGGCAGGTAGGAATTGCACTCTTTAAATCAGACTCCACTTCTTGAAATAGGAGCTCTCTGCTTTCCCTGCCTGCTGTTCTATTTTTCACTTTCTTCTTGCAATGCCCATATTAAAATGAAAATTTTTATTTTATTTTATTTTATTATTTCATTTTCATGGTGAAGCTGTAACCAAATCCACACTCAGCTCCTGGGAATCCAGCACCAATATTGTATGAAGGTTTTAAAGGTGTGCACAGATTTTTCTCTGGCTCCCCAGATTTTACTTTCTCAGTAATTTTTGTGAAGTGGATTTCGGCTTGATACAACTGGGACCATGTGGGTTGTAATGACTTATTCTCCTCATTCATCTGGGAAGTGTTTAACCTTTTGCTCACCTTTCTCAAGTTGTAGGTTGAAAAATCTCATTTTGAATCAAAAATCCCAAAGTCTTTGGATTCAGTAGCACTTAAATGCAGTGCTTTATTTCCCTATTTTTTTCAACTGTTTTTCTTGGCTGAGACCACTCACCAGATTTTTTTCTAAATTAATGAAAAGTTTTGGCATTCTGAAAGGGCATCTTTTGCAGGACTAACTGTTAACTGATTGTTTTTTCCTGATACTGTTTACTACATTGTATTTTTCACATCAGTGCAGACCATGGATAACCCCAGCTGGCCCCATATATATATGTGTGTGTGTGTGTATATATATACATACACATATATATATATATGCAGACTATTCAGAACTTTCCTTGGGAATTGTGGATCCCTGGATAGCAAAATTCTGGCTCTAACAGCTGAACATATTTTCTCATATCTCTGTGGACTCCTCTAAGTCCCCAGAAGTTCACAGAGCACAGCTAAAAACTGCCTCAGGTTTGCTTCCCCTTGCCCACGGAATGTAGTGGTTCAGCCAAGACATGCTGCCCCACTGGTGTTGCTTCAGTGGAGCAAGTCACAGCCAGAAATAAAGGCAGGGTCTATTTTTTTCTTCTACAAGAATGTTCAAAACATGAATTTCCATGAGTTTCCAACATAAGACCTATATCTGCATGGTAAGTAGAGTCACTTTCACTTGCAAATGAGGTTGGATCTGCTAAAAAATCTGCTAATTTGCAATAAAAATAGCATCCATCTTTGCTCTGCAAATATAGCCTCTTTGAAAACTGTCCCATTTTCAGAACTGCAGCAGCTTGTAGGATGGGAGAAAGGAGAAGGAGGAAATACCTTGCATTTGAAGCCACTTCGTGTGTCTCCAGGACTATTTCACACACCTTTAGTCATTATGTTGCGTTTTGTGTTGTCACATTAATTTTCACAGTAACAGACTGATATAAACAGTGTGACTGCACTGCAGAAGCAAAGGAAGCTGGATTGATTGGGAGGGAGAAGGATTTGTTCAGACATAAATATCTCCTGCCATATTGAGGGGAGTTAAAAAAAAAATGGCCAGCCAAGAAATTGCTTTTTTGTAGGAACGTTCTGTTTCTCTCTTTTTCCTTTTTTCCCCCCTTTCTTTTTAATACATGCTTTAATGTGAGAGACCAAGAACAAGAGGAAAGTAAGTGGCTATTTAATGAGTCTGGGATGTGAATGCAGCTGCTTTTTCGGGTGGGTGGAACTGCAAGGAATGGGAGACAAGGAAGGTGAATGTGTGTGCAGGAGATGGGATTAAATGAGGAGGTCTGGTCATGTAAGGTCTTGTTGGGGAAACTGCTGACTTACTTGCGGGTTAAATGCTTGAAGGAATTGCAGAGTCAGGCTCCTAGAAAATGAGGGCATACACCAAAAATCAGCACCTCAGCACACAACCAGGTGAAAGCACCAGGTGCAGGGAGCAAAGCCAGTGCAATGCCTTCTATCCCAAATTCCCAGCACCCCGTGGAGGATGCAGAGATTGCAGACAAGAGCAGGTATTGCTGTCCCTGTAGAGGACATATCCCTGGCCATCACCTTTTCCACTAGCATGGTGCTGCTTTGTGCATGTCTCTGTGGCTCCAGACTTTCAGAAACCTCCTGTAAGGCAGGATGAGATGGATTTCTTGGTACCTGTTCCTAAACTCACCCTTTGGTGATGTTTCCTTTGAGGAACTCTGTGCTCTGGGAAAGCTTTAGGAAATGTTTGGCGTCAATCTGAGATTTCAGTGTAGTTTATAAAGTGTCAGTAGTGTCTTCTAAAGTTCCATTTCTAGGACTCAGTCTCTTCCCTGTTCTAGCACTCACATCTGCCTGGCTTGGCAATGCTGCTTTTGCCCTGCCATGGCCAGTGTGATGACATTCAGTGCAGGCTGGAAACATTCCCTGTGCTCCCGTGGCTTTCCCTTTAAGGGAAGAGCTGAGAGCTGCCTCAGCTTTGGAGCTGATGATTTGAGTTCTCTGTTGGCAGTTGTCACTCCTTGAGTATTTCAGGCTAGAGCTTGTGAACTGGTGTAAGAAAGTAAATCCACCTGTAAGGATGGCATGTGTTGTAGTTCTAGGAATGCCTTATTCCTCACACTTCTCCTGTGCTAAAGCCAGCTGTGCTGGCTCACAGTGTCCCTTGCACAGCATCTGAGCCTTGAACTGAGGTTTCCACGTTGTAAGTCCAAGTTTCTGACACCAAAAGCCTTGGGTGAAAACTTGCTTATGTCTGGTTTGTTTTCAGAAGGCAAAACTCTTAAAAGAAGAGCAGATAATTGCATATTCATAATGGCACATACAGTACTTGAGAGAAGCCCTTAATTTCTACTGTGGTGGATCTGGAAATTCACCTCCATCCATGCTCAGCAATGTCCATCTCCAGTTTCTGAGAGCACAGGTTGGGTGGAGCTTTTTGGCCCTTCTTCTCTGAGAAAGAGCCACTAATTTCTTCATTTTGAGCACATTATTTTTTTAACAAAAGAGCATGATACAGCTCTATACACCAGTTGGAAGCAACGTGATTTGTGTCATGAATACTAATATGAGTTTGACAGCACCCTATAAATTCAACACGTTTTGAAGAGCGTTAACAAGAGTTGTAGGGACCATACTTAAATTCTTCCCCTACTTTTTTGTCAATTAAAGGAAAAGGAAGCTAGTGAGAGTCTGTATTTGTATCCAAAACAAATATGGCTTGGGTCACGGCAAGACTTCTGCACGCCATGCTAGACCTGGGTCTCCAGCACATTCATTGATTTTTGTCTCCATGAATCACCCTAAAGCTATAGGCAACAAAAGCTGAAGTGATGTAGATGTGATTTCTAGTTCATTTGTTGTTCATTAGAAAGATTTTGTCTCTCTCATTTGCAGCACCCCTGCTGCTGCGTGTTCATTAGGAGAATGGAATGTATTCCAAATATTTCCTAGCTCTGGCAGGGCCGATGGTGGAAAGTAATTTTCCAAACTCCTCT